>VZTG01009760.1:1037595-1096517 GCA_013397845.1 Melanocharis versteri | reverse complement strand
TTTTTTTTTTGCTTTTAATTCTGTTCTGAATAAATTAGTTAGGAACTATGACCATAAGTGACCTGACCACTAAGGGAATGTATTAAAATTTACTTTTAAGTACTTCAAAGCATTTCACTTCATTCATATATAGATACCGTATTTCTTCACCTGGCTTGTTACAACAGCTCTGGAAATGACCACTGTAAATGCTCATTAGACATGGTGATATTCACAGGAGGTGTCGATGCAGCAGATTCCGCTGAGCGACGGCACCGACTCCGCGTTCGGAACGCGGCCCGTTCCCCGAGACACCACCGCTCCCGAGAAGGGAAGCGGCGCTCCCTGCAGCCCAGGAGCGCGCGGGGCCGGGCAGCAGAGGGCGCTCACGCTCCACGGAACCGCGGCTCCGCTCCGCACCGCACCGCTCCGCTCCGCTCCGCACCGCTCCGCACCGCTCCGCCGGCACAGCTCTCCCTCCGCTGCGCGACAACGCCGCGCTAACTTTGCTCCAATTCCCTCACAATCCTTGGAACAAAGCCAAGGGAAAAAAAAAAAACCAACCACGATTTCTTTGCCCAGACCTATGAAATCTCCTGACACGCACCCTAAGGGTCTCAGGGACAATTCCTGAGGGTCTTAGTCAGGGAGCAAAAGGTACCAATCCTTGAAGAGCTTCCCAACAGGCAGAGGGAGCAGGATTTGGCCATCAGAGAAGCAAAGAACCAAAAATGTTTCTTAAACTGCCTGGAGCTGAGGCAAGAATTTTTTTTTAAGGCAGCAACAACATCAGCACTGGTTGCTCTATGATCCTGACATGCTGCTGCCAAACCGTGAATATTAAAAGAATATCTAAATTAATGAGTCCTGTGTTCCCTAATGCTGTGCCATGGCTGGACTTCTCCCTTCACAAAGGAGTTTTCTCAGCATACTCCCTTTTTGACATAGATAAAATAATTTCTGATTTTTCACCTACTTCTGGAAGGTAATGGCATGGTGAAGAATGTGATGTGTGAGCTACAGATGGCACTGAAAGAATCCAAGGAATCTAAAAATACAGTAAGTTTTACAGGAGAGGTTTCGTAAGGTGGCTGTCTCCTCCTTGACATCACTATTCAGCTGGCTATTGGAATGGGACTAATTTAATTAAGAGAACAGCTCAGATAAAACATTTTTGTCAGATTCCCCAGGTCCTATTCACCTTGCTTGAGAACTCAAGCAAGTCTCCTCTGAAGCAGTCCAGTAGCAGAGCTCCTGTCATGCCAGCTTAGCTGAGCACAGCCACAATAGGAGCAATTGGCACAAAGGAAACTCCTGAAGTTAATGTAAAGATTATCATATTATTTTTCCAATGCTGACCCAACAGTCAAGGCAATCGCTGGCAAGAAATTGTTCACTGCAGTCTTGATCTTTCACTCCTCAAAGGCTCCAGGTGAGTTTTATTTGCAGTGTTTGGTCCTGAAACCCTCACAGCTTGCCACGAGCTTATTTCATTCCTCTGCTTTCTCAAGTATCTAGAAGCAAAAGCATCTATTTCTAAGCAATAAACAGCAGTTGTGGGTTTGGGCTTTTTTTTGTGAGGGTTTTTTGTAAGAACCATAAGCAGAATGGTGAGACCATAACATAGTTAAAATACAAACCAGGTTGTTAATTTGACTGTGCTCCAGTCTCTCCTAGCATGAAACTTGATTTCCTAATTATAAATTTCTGATCTGGTTTCAGTAGGTAATCAAATACCACAAATCCACTTTGCATTTTAAAAAGAATGGTGTATTTTACAGGAAAGAGAAAAAGCGGGAGAAGATGGGTTTGTGGTTAAACAGAGTTCTTCAGATCCCAAACAGAACCGCTGTATTCCATAAAAGCTGGGGAGTGGGTGATGGGGAAAGGTGGGGAAAGAAAGGGAGCCAAGGAGAAGAGGGTTAATAGAAGTTTTCCAATCTATCATTCTCAAAGTAAACACATAAACAACAAAAAAAAGCCTCTATCTGACCAAGGGAGAAGAGTGTTAGAAGGATGTAATGGAATCCCTGCAGCATTTCAAACTCTACTTCAAATCTAGGTCTCTTTCCACATCCCATGTTCATTGCTCGCAGCAAAACTGGGTTCCTTTAAAGAGCATGTCCCTTTATCATCATAGAACCAGCAGTTTCAGATTTCATACTTGTGATCTCAATAGCTGGCGGGAATTTATATTCAGAACACAACTTTGGTGGATAAAACTGTGGGGGGGGAATCTCAGACAATGTGTTTGTGTATCACCCAGCAATCTGAGGGGGGACCGGCGCATTTTAGCTGTCCCAACATTGTTTTTCAGATGTTAGGAAAAAAGGAGGAATACTAAACAAACAGACAAAACCTGCTTTGTGTACTGTTTAGAAAGAGTGAGGATGGGTCACCATTAACTGTTTGGTGCTTTTTTGCTGAGGGACTGTTTCCTAAGGAAATGTGCTGGCTGCAGCCTTTCAGGCTCACCCAGTAAAGCCTTCAGTGAAGAAATCCCTGGTTTAGTTAGTACCTCTAAGTGTGTGTGTATGCACACACAAACGCTTGCACTGCTCATTTACCCTAATTAACACTCCTAACTGCAATTTCACCTGCTTTGATAACTTGTAAGGGAGCCTGCTCAAACGTCAGTCTTCGCGGGCAGCAGTTTTTGTGCAGTCCTGTACAGAGGATTAGTGACACACTCAGGTGCACACAATGTTCTTGGGACTTGGCAGGATTAAGCTCAGAATGTTTTTCTCCTTCAGAACTCTTTAAAAGTCTCAATGGCACCTTTTGCCCTCTTTTCTCTATAACCTATTTCCAAAAGAGACACATGATGGAGCGTTCAAGCCTTAGTGTTTCTTTTCTAGTGGTTCAGCTTAAAACAAGTCATCTTTGTATCCCCCTAAACAAAAAAAAAAGATTCCTCCAGCACCCTGAGAAATGCATATTAATAAAAACAAATATGAACCCAGTTTTCTGTTTTTCTATTTTTTTCCCTAATGAGGCCTGCAGTCAATCTCATATAAAAATCTCTGGGAAAAATGGAAAAGTGTGACCAAAGGCAGATGTTGGACACACTGTACCCCTGACCCCACAACATAATCCCGAAGAGGAGCCCTGAGCTGGCATTCCTGAAGCCAGAAGAGACACTTCGAATCATGGAGAACTTTAGGAAAGCAGTACTCCTTCAACAAAAATAGTTGCACCCACATGAATCCCACTCTTGGATATTTTGCACTAGTACATTGATTTTATCAAGATGCTACAGGAGGTGACTTAAGTTGAATGTCCTGGCTTTGGAGAGATTATTGGCATTATTTACCTTCTTTATTCCACCCACCAGATTTTTAATTAAATTAAATTCCCCATGCCTGGTTAGCTATAAAGTGCATATTACTTACCTGCATCTTCAGATCTTTTACAGTCCCATGGGTAAATCCATAATTAGTTGGTTTTGTAAAATGCATATTATTTACTTGACAGGCCAGAGTGGCTCTAGAGGAACTGTCCTCATGTCTTGGTTAAGTGCATAATTAGGCAGGTTTTTTAAACCTATGTTATGTTCCCCACATTGAAGCCATTGCACTCCATTTGTTAAATATTCATACTTTTTTTTTTTTATTAAATGTATTATTTACTCAATCGGTCAAGACAACATGTAATTATGTATTTAGAACGTGTGCAGTGCATAATCAAAAATACTCATGAAAATGTATGGAAAAAAATAACTTTGCACTACTGGGGCATTTTTAGGCCACAGTGTCCTCACCATTGTCTCTCAAAATACCAAGTATGTTCGGAACAACTATTTAATGAAAAAAGTGTTCAACCAAGCACTACTTAACAGGATATTGACCTAAGCTTTTAGACTAATTTCATAAATAAAAGGAGCAGTTGTGCTATTTAGAAGCAGAACAACACTTGATTTTACAGTCCTACCTTCTCAGTCCTTTGGGACAGATTCTCCCCAGGATAAAGGAGGGTTGTCCCACTGAAGAAGGCACTGGCATGTTAATCAGCAAAGCAGAGATGTCCTAAAAGCCATGAACTATGACCTACCAGGGGATATTTCTGGCAAGTACCCATGAGAATGCTCCTGTCAGTGCCATGGAGACCTTTGAGGATGACCATTCCCCATGGACAAAGCCTTGCAGGAAGCCAGTGTAACATTTCCATGTGACTCTGAGATCTTATGGGGGACACTGGGTGTGCACAGGCTTTGAGGATTTCATGAAGCTGAAGTTAATGGACATGAGGTTGTGAACAGCAGGATAAAACCTGAAGAAGGTTTGAAACTCCCAACAAGGGTTTAAGTGAAATAATCAGAGAGGAGCTGGACCTCTCTGATCTTGTATCACCCTGAGTCTTGCTAAACTGAATGAGAATGTTGTGATGTTTAGTAACTCACAGGGTCACAGCTGTTCAGGAAGGGTGACTCACATCAGTTTCTTGATGGAAAGGGCATCTTCCTAAGCATCTGCTGTTCACCTACTGGAGCAGCTAAATAAGAATTCATCTCCCCTCTCCTCCCATCTGCTCCCACCTCCCAGCCCATCCCTCCATTTCAGACAACCCCTGTAGCTCCCCGGCCCCCAGCCAGGTGTGGAGTCAGACAGAAGCTACAATGCCTTGGGGGTGGGCACCTCCTCCAAATTACAGCTCAACACCAACAGCAATCAAAAGAACAGAATGTCCTGTCCTGTCACACGGCCCAGGAAAGTGCCAGCTCCCCTCAAAACCTCCTTCCCACTCCCTGTGGTTCCCTCCTCGCCCCAAGTGCTGCAGCGAGGCCAAGCTCCACCCCAAATCCCTGATGTATCTCAGGAGGAACTTGCCATAAGCAGAATGTGCCTCCTTTCTGGAATCTGCTCAGGTTATGGGCACACAATCAAATGCAATCAAGGCACAGCAGCTAAACAAGCCAGCACCTGTCAGCTGGGCCTCTAAACCTACCTCTGGAAGCGCCTTTATGTTCCTCCCAGAAGCCTATTATGGGAAGGGCCGTGCAGGGAAAGATGCTGCCTTCACCCCTGGTTTGCTGGGCTGTTCATCACCCCTCTGCTCCATGTCACCTTCACATTTCAGCTGGAGGATCCAAATCTGGGAGTGCTCTTATTTGCTTCGCTGAGGGGAAAAAAAAAAAAAGAGAGGAAAAAATCAGATGGTTTAGTTAAAATAGATCTCAAAACTGAGTGACTGCATAAGCACAGAATTGTAGAAGGACTGATGGAATGTTCCTTTTCTCCTTGGACATCTGGTTAAGCTGGTTATAGGGTGATAACCTCTAGGACATCAGCTGGGAGGAAACTGAGCCACTCTTGCACAGCTCTGGAACAGCTCCAGCCCACCCTGGCTGCAAAGGGAAACATGCAGCCCTAAATCCCAGAGGAAAGGGTCTCAATTTCAGCCAGTATTCTCAATAAATATGAAAAGAACATGCAAGGCAAAACCAGACAGGTTCCTTAAACAAAGACTGTGATTAATTTTAAACTATGTTGTCCAATCACACTGATCATTATGGCCACTTACATTTACTATAACTACTCGAGTTTTTCTGTTTTGTTTCTTTGCTTCAACACAAAAACAAGGCCTCTCTCCCACAGTTGGCTAGATATTTCCTGAAATAACACATGAGTGGTGGCTATTTTACCCAGCAGGTTCCTTTATCACCACAGAGCAGGAAAGTTGACAGGCTTTGTGTCTGAAATGTAATTAGCTCGTGGGAGTACAGTCATAATGAAAGCACAATTTACATTATTGCAGACGTGATTGTTTGCTCTTTCAAACAGGAGCAAAAAGTGGATTCCAAGGCTTGTGTTTGGGGGGCTTGTTCAGTCAATATCCTCAGATATCCTATACTTCTGCCAAGGGGATGGGAAGCATGGAGCTTTAGGCCAGGTTTCTTTTAAGCTTTTAAGACCTCACAAAAGAAATGAATGATGAAAAATGAGCAAAAATTTCTTTTCTACATGCTTTTGAACCTGTTGGCCCCTACAAAAATTTCAGAAAGCAAATAGCCTTTACTCAAACCCATTTTGTTGTGAGGTTTTCCGGCTACTGATAGCATCTTTCCAGGAAAAGGAGGGGAAGTAGGAAATTCTTCATTTATACCATCTCCGAGCAGGAATACTATAATATACTGTAACAACAGCAGTTTCAGGACCTGCATGGAGAGATCCAGCATCACATTGTGGGAAAAGACCCAGAGACTTAAAGGTCATTTTTCCTTTGAAAGCAAATTACACTCTTTCTACCAGATGTTCCTCTACCTGCTTCCAGGCAGGACACAGTAAAAGAGACTCCGGCCACCTCCTCCAGCGCTGCTGTAACCTCCCTGACCAGAAAGGCTTTTTTAAAATCCAGCCTGCCTCTTGCTACTTTCAATCCATTGCTTTGTCCAGCACAGACAGGGAGATTTATCTATCTGAAAAGAGCAGTCTTGCTCCCAGACATCAGTGCCTCAGGCTCAGTAACCCATTTCTTTTAATCTTTGTGGGTCACATTTTCTGGGGTTCTGATTTATCCTCCCTGTTCTCCTCTAAACTGTGTCCTACTGATTCAAATCTTTCCCAAATTACCTTGGCCCAAACAGGATGAAAGGCTCCAGGTGGGGCCTTCTGAGAAATGGGAAATCAATGCAGCTTCTCACGAATGCTCCCCAAGAGCTGCTATCCAGGCACTAAAACTAAAGAGGGACATAAACAAGGTTCTCTCTACAAAATATTCAGTTAAACAAGTTACTGTGTTGTCCCAAAAACCAACAGTGGACTGAAGAGGGTCCTTACTGGAGTGACACAGCCAGTACTGGCACAAATCCCATCACGTTCTCATATTTCCCTTTTGCCTACCACTGACAGCAATATCACCACAAAGGGAAGAGGAATGTGCCTTTAAATTTCTGTGTATGCAGCCCTCTTGATCTTGCCCAGGAAGAAGCGTGTCAAACATTAGAGTCTATTTTGATGCAAGAGAGGCCTTTCAGTTAAGCAGGAGCAAACCTCCGTCTTTAAGAGTGCTGGGGTGGAGCAAATAAACAACGCCAAAAAACCTGCTACTGAAAAATCAGCTACAAGTTTAGGAAAAGTTATTAACTACAATTTAGCCAGGAAGACACAAATATTGTATCTGCACCCGTGTTCTCAGCATTGATGAAGATTTTATTTTAATGTCATACTGTCCACTGGGAATGGTGGTATCATTGGGCAAGTTGGTTTGAAATAGAAAAGGCATCGAGATGATGAAGAGAAAACAGATTTTCTTTCCATCTCCCTTTGCGGGAAAGATTAGGAGTTGTAGAATTTGGAGGTATTTTGCTTCAGAGCAGTGAAATCCGTGCATGTTCTTCTGAGAAGTGCAGTGAGTTTGCATCATGCTGTGACCTAATGTAGCAAACTGTGATCCCTCAGAGCTGATGCCACAGGACCTTCCCTGATTTCTGTTTTGCAGATGAAATGTTCCCCTTCTGATCCACCAGCACTGCTTAATCCCCTGGATACAGCTTGTGTTGAATGAACTGCCAACAATTACAGGTAACTGGCGACCAACAGGCACCACAGTAAGGAAAAAATCAAATGCAGTGGTCAACACACTGCGGTTTGATATTTTTTGTTGTCACTCTATCCAATTAATCAGGAACTATTTCTTAATGAGTGGACTGCCAAACTGGTACGATTATATCCTTTGAAGTAGAAGTAGGTCTCAATCTGCCTATTTTGTTTTTATTTTTGCCTTTTCCTTAAATCAGCAAATCCTCTACATAGCCTCTTGCTGATTTTAAGAGGCATATGGTTCTTAATCCAGCGGTGTATGAATTATGGCAGTAAATGGCTTTGAAAGTGCCTCGAAAGCAAAAATATGGAAATTTCCCCCCCAAGAGACCAGGATGAACAGTCATTATTTTTGCGATTGCAGAGAACACTGCCCAAGTGTTCCAAGACTCTGTGCGTGTAATTGTTTGTCTCTTTCTTGCTTTGAAGTATTTTTTTTTTTTTTAACAGCAAAACCTCAGACACACTCAAGGACAGCTTCCACAGCTTGGTCAAGAACAACAGCATATCTACATATTCACTAAGTCATAAATCTTCTATACTTTGGCTATGCATATATGACACATGACCCGTATTTCTCCCTTGTGGTTGCAGTCGGAGAGACAATAGAGGTCCACTAAAGCACACAGCTTCCCTCCTAGGTAATATTTCCTATGTATCTCTTTACAGCCACCAACACATCAAGGTAACTGAGCTGCAGTCTGGGAGGGGAGTTTAACCATAATTGTCTTAAATCGTCTAATTTGGATAAAATGAGTAAGAAAATTCCCTCAGCTATTTGTTAGTATAATAATGTCATCTATATGTTTCTTGCCTCGTGGTATTCTGCTTTGTAAAGGGGAATGAACTATAGTCTGAATCCTTTGGATATTTGGTTCGATCTGTCTGTCAGACATTAATTAGTTTCATAGCAATCTCTCACTGCTGTCTTGTGGAAAGACAGCAAGACTGAAAAATAAGCCAGGATGACAAAGGGAGAGCTTGACTTGCTTCTGACCAAAGAAATCAGTCATTAAGAAAAGGTTCAGAACTCAGATCTGAGGCTCCTTTGCCTGCCTTGTGGGAGTACAGACGACTGGATTAAAACATTAATGTGTTATTATACACCAAATTGTCTCCTCAAAGAATGGTCTATTTGCTCATTTATTTCTGTGTACATAAACAACTGGAGAGAGGGAGATTTCCAGGGCAGGAACTCAACCATGCAACTCTCACTAATGACAGTGGCTGTTAGGCAGCCAAAACCTCGAACGAGGCTTCCAAATTAACCTTAAAATAACATTACCAAGGCCTCAGTAGCAGCTCTGCAGTTAAATCCATATTAAAATTTGCACTTGGAGCATCACTAATGTCCCAGGATTTCCTACTCAAATTGCTTTGCATCATCTCCCTATTTTACATGCCGAGGTCTAATTCTCTGTTTTGGAGCAGCATCCTTTAACATGGGTTACAAACAAAGCACGTTTGCAGCACCAGCAGAAAAGTGATGCTACAGAGCACAGTCTTATCCTAACTCTCCAGGAGACAAGGGAATTTGCCCATGTGTATTTAAATATATTAATTTTCACTCAAAAAGAAATTTTAACCTGCTCCATTAAAAAATCTGGAGCCATATGCTATTTCTTCACACACATGGCCATTCCTTCCTTCTGTACCTTACCCCTCATAGTTCCTAAGCCTCTGAAAATAAAGCAGTTTTATTTACATTGCTAAGTAGAGACACTGGAGTTTTAAAACGTTGATTTACAGGTTGTGTTTTTACATGAAAAATGTATACCAGGCATACAACATTACAACACTGGTTTGCAGAAGTAGGCATGATGATAAACTCCTGGTTTATTTAAAAAAAAATAAAAAAAACACAGCGGGGGGAAAAAAAGGAGAGGGACTAAACTAATCAAGGCTTCTTTGAAACATTTCATCCCCAGAGTGTTTTAAAGAACAAGTAGCCAGACCAGGGCTTTCTCAAAGAGATCATAAATATCTAGAGGAGTTTTGAAACGCTCCTTAAAGGGTGCTTGCTGTCCTGATATTCCTTTATAAGTATCCCTCGTTCTCTGACATAATCCTGCAATGCATCCCACAAGACTTTGTGCTTAACCTCAACTGCAAATCGACGGTGAGATCATGAAAAGTGAGGTTTCACTCAAGTATGAAGAACACGCCAGATTCCTTTCTCCGTTTTTACAGGATCTTATTCCGGCTCCAACAATTTCAGCAGTAGTTCCTCAGAGCCCTGGTAGATACTAAAGAGGCTTTTGAGGGCAGCTTGCAGTCGTGCAGCCACACCAACAACTCTGAGGGCTATTTACAGACACATTTAGCTCACCACAAGACTGAAACCAAACTACTGGGGAAGAGCTTCCCTGCTGGGAGAAGGAAGTAGCCCTTCCCTCAAAATATTCCAGATGCTCTGCCACTCTGAGTCCTAATCTAAATCAGTTTGGGGGATGGAGGCATTAGGTGCTTTTTGAGATGGTTTTTTGAATTATGGGGAAAAAAATCCCTTCACTTGATTTATTTCCAGTGTCTCCTCCTCGAAGGAAATTCAAATATCAAATCCCAGGCAAGTGCAGTACAGCTAGAATTTTAAGGGCTATGTTAAAGAGAGGTTCCTAAATCCATGCATTTCTGAACTTAGTGCTCACACCACAGTATCTCCTGGGCCAAAACATATTGGACCACATTTCATAGGGTCACGTTCACAAATTGCAATGCCATGAGGGGCTGTAGGAAAACCAGGACTGTAGGAAAGGCCAGCTACAGCTCTTTCCAAATCTCCAGCAGATTGTTTCCTGGTCTGGGTAAAGACACTTGCGATTCCATCCAAACTGGCTCACACGTTTTCTTAATAAGAACTTGTGTCAAAACGTTTCAGTTGTCAGAATATTCACCTCTGAGCCTGAGCTTGTAAGTACAAGTCCACACATTAGTTTACCCATCAATATCCTGTCTGTATTTTTGTCTATGCATTCCTAAAGTGCCCATCACCCTGATGCAGAGGTGCCAGTGCAAATTCTCACCCCGTGCTAGTTTGACAGCGCTGTCATCAGAGCTGGCTGTGCTTCAACTAAAATACAAACCCATGGCTACTCCTGTCCAGCTCTGGGAGCTACTCTGGAAGTTGGTGGCTCCATGACAAGAGAAGTAGCAGGTCTAGTCCCATGCTCAGGTCACCATTCCCTTCTACAATAAAACAGGTTGTAAACCCCAAAGGTGAACAAAATCCTCATCACTGGGGGACTGAGAGATGGTTCGCGTGGAAAATTCACTGTCAAGCTCTTAGGAAGACTTTTAGGTATGAGGAAAACAACCTATATAAACAAAACTTATTCTGTTCTTTATCCTACACAAACCCTAAGCAAGGAGCACACCTTCTTCCCAGAAAAACCCAGCCTTGTGCTCAGACAGCAGCTAGAAGAGATATAAAATAGCAGCTCCTATGGCACCAGCACCACTTGAATGGCTGAATGCAGAATTAAAAACAGGCTTCGCTTCCAGGTGCAGACAGATGTCTGATGCGAAGATATTGGCTGTCTCTCACCAAAAATGACATGCCTTTTGGTAAGGTTTTTCTTAACAGATGGCAAAACTTGGGTCCTACCAATTGCTGCAGGGTCTGGAGGCACTCAGCACACAGCAGGATCAGGCCCAAACATGGGGCTGAACACCAGGTTTCATCCACATTGTTAAGAAAAGTTCTTGGTGTGAAAAGGGTGTTCAGGCACTAAGCATCAGATTCAGGGGAAAAAAAGACCAACAAACCTTTGCAGCGTATTGTGATGTTTTCTTTTGTATACCGTATCAATGACTGTGTGGTGTGCTCCCTGAAAACCCAGCCCTTGGTAATTGTCAGGGAACTTCATTCTGAGTGCAGGCTCTACTGGAAATTAATTGCTTCAGTGCAATCTGAACCACATCATAAATGTCATGTAGAAGTTGCAGGGAGTGAGGAGGCAATGACAGCTCTATCCGCACTGTTTCATTTAAAGGTGGGTAAAACACACTGCGACAGAAGTGCTCTTCATCAATAATTTAGTCCGCAGTGTAAAGCCAAGCCTTGCCAAAGATGCCAGGGGAGCAGCTACCTCCCTGGTTTTAATGACACCAGCAGGGAGGGGTTGAGGGGCCAGCTCAAATCAACATTCATTGCACATCTGGGCATGTCGGCAGATGAAGATATCTAGGACTGAGCTGACAGGACAAAGGGTTGAAAAAAGAAGTGTAACCTAGAAAACCTTTACTTTGAATTCTTTGTATAAATTCAAGGGGGATGACAGTTCCTAAGGTCATCTTACATAATAAAACTACAGTGATCTACATAGAGAATTTTAACTCTTTCCAACACATAATCAAAGCAACCACAAGTTAAGTTTATATTATTCACTTTATGAATGTAAAATGCAGAATCCTTAATTCTCTGAAAAGAACTGTTTTAATGAGCAGAATGTTAACATTTATATGCCTGACTTCATTGCAATAACCCTAATTATAGTAGCACGGAAGCCCCACTGTACTGGAAGGTCACTGAAGTTCCTATTACAACCCTTATCTTAGGGGAGTTTAATGTCTTTGCCATTTCCCAGCGCATCGGCTGAAACTTGCCATGCAGGTTAGCGCTGGTTTACTCCTTCAAATTATTGTTTTACAGCAGTTTAGTTTGGTTCTTAAACAGCTGCTGCTTGCCAAAAATCAGAGTTTTTACTGCGTCTATGACAGTCTCGACACAAAAGCCTATCCATTTGCTCTGAGGAGAATATGACATTCAGGTGCAAGGAGACGGATCCATCTCTGTACCAAATTCCATATCCTCACCCCAGGAGGTTACAAAGCCATGTAGTTACAGCATGGTTGAAGCTATCCCGACTTGCAGGGTTCTGGCAGAGCTTTCAGGCACTCATCCGGCATTCCAGGCTATACATTGGATGCCTGTGATTTGGCTGAGGGGTGAGGACTCGTGTCATCCAACTGCGAAGCTGCCACCTCAATCTGGAGAGGAAATTCCTTTTGTCCGGGCAAGAGCAGCTTCAAAAAACAACCACTTCCACCTCCAACGTTGTCCATCAAATGTTGCCTCTGCAATAGTAATTCCCACTGCTGGCAAGTTCAGACTAAATTATTTAACATCACAGTACCTGGAGCTATAGCTGAAGGCTATTGAAAGCATAGAATTTTTTTTCCTCATCCAATAAAACTATGGAGTTAATTCTTTTCTGCTCACGTTTTGGATGGGATATTAGGTGCTTTCCAGGATCTTTAAAGTCATCTAGACCACGCCAGAGCTGTGCTTACAGCATAAGCTTCATCTATGACAACTTCATTGAGGACTACTGCAGGTTTTACTCCCAGTGGGGGTCATATGGGAAGGTGACAAACAAAGGAGTCCAGGGAATACAGGAGGTGGCATCTCTCCTAATTGCATCTGACATTTCACTTTCATTTTCCTTGCCATCCGAAGGTACAGAGTGAGTAATCCCGTTCTTAATAATAATGTTAAAATGCTAATGGCACCAGGAAAGCCCTCTGAAAGTACTGCAGAAGAGGTATAACATTTACATTCCGGAGAAGTTAAACACTACATGTAGACAGATCATCACTGGCTCTGGTGGTGATTTCCAAGAGGGAACTTGAACAAGGGTAGGTCATAATAATTATATTTGGTGTCTGTGAGCAGAAAAAAGCAGTAAAACTTCCTGCGTCCATCCTCAGAAAGGAAGACACTTGTGCTCGTTCTGCCCTGCTGTGTCTCCACTGGAGGCCTGGCTTTCCCTTAGGGAAGGAGCAGTGATGCTGGAGGCACTCGGAATAGCATCACAAGATGGAAGCCTCGGAGATGACAGCGGTACTTTCCTCTCCACACAGCACCACAGGCTCTGGCCACTGCAAGCTGCCAAACCAAGTCCCTTGTTGTCATGGCGTGCCCTGCACTGAGAGTCACCAAGGAAAACCCATCCTTCCGCACGCTGTTACTTGTTCCCCAGCAGCGGGAGAACACATGGATGATGCTACATGCTCAATGGCTCTCACTGTCACTGTGTATGCTGGTGGATTAAAAGGAAAGGTGACCATTATCTGAAAATACACATCAGGAGTATGGTGAGCTCTCCAAAAGCTTCCAAATTACATTGTTCACTATAAATGTGAGATTTACCAGAAAGATCATTTGAAAGCCTATTCCAGTGTTGTTTCTTTGCTTGGTGCCTCACTTTTGGGAAGAAGCCTGAATTTTAAAACTAAAATTTAAGCTGTGCTTCTTTCCCTGCTGAATTGCAGAAAACTAGGAGCCCTAATTATAATAAACTCTGATAATAATAGAATCCCACACTACTAATGTGCACTCAGAGAGATTCAAACGAGGGTGTGCATGTGCACTGGGAAAGGATAAGCATAAAGCCATAAGTGGCAGACTTTTCTTTCCAAGTGCCAGGCTAAGCAGAGCCACTTAACACACACAGGAACCAGAAAAATGGAATTTCAAAGAAGAGGGATCCTCACCCACGAACACGGCTCTGAGGTTTGTTTTTAAGGACAGGCTTGGCCCCACTGTGTCCCCCCTACACATTTACACCCTGTGTGAGTGGGGTGTGAGGGCAGGGAGTTGTCTGAGAGCTCCTCAAGAGGCAAAGCAGCAGAGGTTCAGGACCCCTTAACTGCAGCAGTCAAGTGCATTAACTTGTTTAATTTTACCCGGCGATTGCCAGACTCCCAGCTGGTGCAGCCTGGCACAGCTCCATGGATCTCAGCGGAGCTGCTACAACTGACACGAGCTGGGGATCTGGCCCAGTTTCTCAAGTTGTCAGAGCCGGCCATTCTTAGGGCACTCTCCTGTCCTACGCAAATTGTCATCGTGGGCTTCACAAGCTGCAGAGTTGTGACAAGTCACACCAGCCACCCTCCTGCATCTTCACTCTCCTTCTTACATCCACTGCAGGATTCCTCCAGGAGTAACACTCCAGCAATGAGAGCTGAACCCCGCAATGAGACAATGAACAAAACAATTCGGTTACACCAGAATTTCTAACTTTGGAAAAGAAAAAAGTTAGAAGAAATTTCAGCTTTAGAAAAAGAAAGGGTTTGGCTGAGACTGAACTAATTTTCTTCCCAGCAGCTGGTGCAGTGCTGTGGTTTGGGTTTAGGATGAGGATGACATGGGTAACACAGGGATGTTTTGGTTGTTGCTGAGCAGTGCTTGCCTTAAATCAAGGACTGTGGAGTTTGCCATGCTCTGCCAGTGAGGGAGCATAGCCAGGAGAGCTGACCTGGCCAAAGGGATATTCCACACCATGGGATAACATGGGCAGTGGATAAACTGGGGAAAACTGGAGGGAAAGCTGGCAGGGGCCCCTGCTCCAAAACAGTCTTGGCATCATTTGGTTGGTATATTTTCCCCCCTTCCTTTTCTGCCCTATTAAACCATCTTTATCTCAACCTGCAAATTTTACTCTTTTTTTTTTTCTGATTCTCTCCCCCATCCCACTGAAAAGAGGGAATGAGGGAGTGGCTGTGACGTTTTGCTGCCTGCAGGGTTAAGCCACAACAAAGGGTTGCAGAACAGCAAATATCCAACAAAAGAACCTATCCCAGTAAAAGTGACACTGCAAGCAGCTAAAGCACTGAAAACAGTTATTTTACATGGCATGAAAATCAGCAATTTTACAAAGAAATGACTGTGAAATACATAATAGTACTGCTTCTAAAAAAAAAAAAAAGAGAGAGAGAGAAAAAACTATATCAAAGTCTGCATCCTCCCCCTCAAGCAAATGCCCATCATGCAGCCCAATAGGCTTAATCTGCCATAAAGCCAAATACTTCCCAGAGGAGGTGATCGTTAGTTTGAACATTAATTTCCCTTCCCCTCTTCTTGTGTATCCATTAAGTGGAAAACCAAGAAATGTTCATGGCCATAAGGTGTATTTGATGGCAAGGAGTAAAAGAAAATGTGCAATTAAAAGATGTAAATGATAAACTGTACAACTTCTCAGCTGGCTTGACCAATATGTGGGACTTCTGGGAGATGCAGGTTTTGTTCTCCCGTGCTGAGGTCAATGAACTGCAGAGACCCAAGGATGGCAAAAGTTGGAGGGAAAGAGAGAAATTATTAATGCTCCATCTTTTCTTTACTCGCTTAGATTTGCAGAACATGTTTCTTGAATGAGTTTGAAGCCCAACATATAAAAAGCTGACTATTTATATATTTGATTCTTTAAAAGCAATTAGGAATACAAAGCAGATGGTACAGCATTGTAGATTTCCCTTTTCATATTGCTTAAGCACTAGAGATCAATAAGTCTAATATAAACAGATGATTTCCATAGCAGGGTTTATAATTAGCTGGCACTGAATGTGTCCAAACTCTAAAATAATTAGCAGAAGCATGTGGCACACCATTAAAACCTTGTGGCTTGTCTGCATTTACATTTATAATTATTAAAGTTAATTATGATGCTTGTGGTGTGGTTCCAAGCTCCTTTACAACTTAGATTAAATATTTTTTCAGTCCTACTTTTTCTTTCAGCCCACCAAATGCCAGCACTTTCAACAAACCCCATTTCATCAAAAAGAAAAAATGGAAGTTATTTTTATAGGAATGACCTGAATATTTTCCTAACTAACACTTTTATTTTTCTAAAGGGACATGACACAGGAATTGAGTAACTCAGCATTTTGGGGAGAAAAAGTCCTGATTAGACATAATAATTTTAAGGTTGCCTAAGAAAACCTTTATTCTTCAGCCTGACGTACTGTTTCAAATAAAATTCAAACAAAGAGAAACCATTTAGTAATCAGAACATTTCAATGACATTCAAGACCTTACAGTAAAGTAAATCTTAATTTTACGTGTTCTGAACCTGGGCAAATCACCGTGAAAAAGGCAGCAGGACTGGGTGTAAACATCATATATTGGGCAAGGACTTCTGAAGGTCCAGTTTGGGCTTACACATCTCTTCTCACAACCTGGGCTACAGAAAGCTCAGTCAAGCTACCTGGTCACTCATGGAAACAATTTTCATGAACATTTATCATTAAGACATGCCGTGACACATCCAGAACCCCAAAGAAGTTGCACTGTTTGCATAACGCCTTTTCTCAATTACTCACTTCCCTGAATTTTTCTTTCCTTTAGTGTAAACAAAGCTGAATTCCACACTGCCACACATGTGGCCGAGTGAAACAGGACAGATGCCCTGCGGAGGAGAGACCCTGTGGGACACGATCCTTCTGGAGGACACACCCCATGCTTCAGGGCCACTGCTGTACTGGGCAGGCAAGTAAAAACAGATTTAATTTACCAAATCACCTCATCCTGTAGGATTAGGGGAGCACGACTGCAGAGAACAGCGACTCTTCTGTCGCCCATCAACAGATCCGTGTGAAATTCTTAAAATTTCTGCAGCCTGGTCCCCCCTGAAAACCACACAGTGACACTGACACCTTCTCTGCTCTCCCTGCAAGTGCAACCACCACGGGGGCAGGCACATAGGGAAGGGTTTGGGGAGCAGAAAATGCCACAAGATCCAAACACCGGTGGGAATCATTCCCACACGCCATTCCCAGAGAGAGCAAAACCTAAATCTTTGCATACAAGTGGTTTTGATACCAGATACCTGAGAACAGGGCACAACTCTCTACCTCAACAGTGCTAGTTTTAATCCTGGGGGTTTTTTTCAATAAAAGGAAATAAAATGTTAAAGGCCTTAGAGAGGATTAAGATCAGATTTTACAGAAACAGAGCCTTCCACCTCCTGGGTGGTATTTCATAGGCACAAGTACTCCCATTTCTGAAATCACCAGGTCTACCCGATTTCTGCTGTAGAGAAGCCTCCCCCCTTTTAATGCATTTCTGTTCTTCATATAACATGTCCATCATGAACTTCTTGGCCCTCGTTCTTGTTTCCCCTGGCTCAGGCCAGACCTGGAGATGTCTGGAATGTGACAAGGCAGTATTAGCCTGCCAACTATATTCTGTTAGCAAATTTATTTTCTTCTCCTAGACTGATGATAAAAATGTCATGGTGTGATGCTTTAGCAGGCCCAAGAGCTGCCCACCTACAGCTGCAGGGCTTGAAGAGAGCTCGGAGCCAAGAACGCCATAAGGAGAGCAGACAGCAACTCCACCAACTTTGCTCCTTCTGCATTGGTTATTCTCCTGCTAAATGATGCAATGTGACCCCCTCAGGGATTCCAAGTCTGATCATGTTTTTCTCACTATTTTTTCTTCCCTACTTCCTCCTTCTCCTTGACTAAAGCAGCCCAAACTGCTGAATTTTTCATGAAAGAGATAATATCATTGTACATAAGATAATGGCATTCAAATACATCCATCTGCTTGTTAGCTCTGACTACATCGATTGTGTTTCTTCTGAAAGAATATTTACCAGAAGGGAGAAAAAAAAAGGAAAGGAAAAAAAAGGTTCTCTTTTGTGGCATAAAATATGCACATTTTCATAACTGAAATACAAAATCCCTTTTACATACTTTAGATAGGAGAACAAAATGAACTGAGAAATTAGGAAAAGCACCCTTGAGGTCTTGCCAGGACAAA
Source organism: Melanocharis versteri (assembly GCA_013397845.1). Classification (NCBI taxonomy): domain Eukaryota; kingdom Metazoa; phylum Chordata; class Aves; order Passeriformes; family Melanocharitidae; genus Melanocharis; species Melanocharis versteri. The sequence continues at coordinate 1,078,457 of VZTG01009760.1, read as the reverse complement.
AGTATTTCCTTCTTCCAATATTTCATTAAAAATCTAGACAGGTTTTACACTAAAACACTGTTGATTTTTTTTTTCCTTTCAGTAAACAATATCTTGTTTCAGAGGTGAAATACTGCATGCCAATGATTAGGATTTTTACTAGCCTAAAAGTTTTCAAACATGGTCTAGAAGATTACACCTAAGGCATCCAGTCTATCTCACTTTCCCATAAAAACTGCCCAACCTAAAGTAATTCAATTTATCATTTTATTCCTTTTTTTGGCTATTCCAACAACACAGAGTAAGACCATAAAATATGTGATATCTAATTACTGAAAATGTGATGAAAAATTACTCTCAAAAGTAGGACAAGCGAATGTATTTACCGGATTTCAGATGCTCTAGATAAAAAGGATAGTGAGATAAAAACTGCCTATCAATTTTACACACACTGAACTGCTTCCACTTCATTTCCTATAGGTCGTGTACAACCATGCCGGCTTTTGAAGTTTCATTTCAGCAAACAATACATTCTAATTGGCTTGTTTACATTTATTACCGCCACGTCCTAAACTCTGAGATGTGCTTTGTGCTCTTCCTTTGACCTGTGTAGTGCAGCAGCTCCCCTGGAGCTCCTGCCACCTTGGCTGGGATTTGAATAACTCCTGTTTAAAGAACAACTGCCGAACCAAAGGCTGCCTTTCTCCCACCGCCTTGAGCACATTTCAGTGCTCGCTGCTGAAATGGCAAACACGGCAATTAAATGGAAATGACAGCAGTTGATCTGATTATTTCCTTCCCTCCAATCTCCTTTTTTATTGTAAGTTTGCATATTAAGGAAGCAGGAGGGAACAACCCCCCTAAACGTTTGTCCCTTTGTTTGCTGGGGAGGAGGCCTGTGCACGGTGGGAGTCTTGCAGGGATCTCTGGAATGGGGCGACGGGCAGAAATGCTGATCCACAGGGAACTTCCATTTGCAAAGCCTCCAGCCCATTCCCCTGTGTGCTTCGCTCCGGGATCCCAGGAGTCGGTGACAGCAGCTCTCCATTCCTATGAACTTCTCATGCCATCTCAGAGAGCTGTGGAGAGAAAAACGCATTCTCTTGGAGCCAGGTTTAATCACTTGCAATGTTTCCAGACTGGAAGCTGAGCTTGTGCCTTCTCTTTTTGGCCGCTGTGGAGCTTCTTTAGCATCACAGGAGGGTTCCTTCTCTTTCAGCCCAATTCGCTCTCTCCTGATTTCCACTCCATTAGCAGAGCCACACCTGCCTGAATCCTAGAATGCCACGGGCTGGACAGAGGGCAGCATCACCAGCACCCAGAGCTGTCTTCAACATCACTCGCTCTGATGGTTTCCTGAAGTGGAACTTCATCATCCCTTGGACACGGAGAGAATGATGCCTAAATGTTCCTCAGCGACGATTTGGTTTATTTTGAGATTGAATTTAGTACAACCACATCTAAAGAGACTGCGATTTAATCACAGATGTTCAACAAGGGCAAAATTATTCACAAGTTTAGAGTTGTGAATTATTTTTCAGCTCCATTGACCAACATGTCTCACTTTACACTGCAGTACTCCATATTAATAGCTGATGCTGAGTTTCCCAAATGATGGCATCTGTGTGGCAACCAGGGAGCGATTTTTCCTGGACAAATGCCTCTCCTTTTCCTGACTTCTGATCTGCTGCCTGTCGTAAGTTTACTGTGCAACACAGACTGTGGGAGCTTTGTGTCCTAAATACAGAGGACATGTCCAGTCCAGCAAAATAATGCTATTATAATAATAATTGCTTCAATACTGTTTGTGCAATCTCTTTGCAAAATCTTGTTATTTGTGATTCTTATCCTACAACTTGATATGCATAATAGCTTGAAGGTGCTGGTGATGGAATTTTTCCAGCTCTTTGATGTGCCAGCAATGACTTGTCCATGTTTCACAGGCACAGACTAATGTGGAAATTACTACAGCAAAATAAACACTAAGTCTGGTATTCCGTGGGATACCATGCATGTGTCAATTTATGATGCAATCTCACATGCAAAACATGTATTTTTAATTCTGCACATGATTTCTTAGACACCCGATAGTCTCTTAAAAATAAAATTCAATCCATTACCCACACTAATACACCGATTCTGTATCTTGCAGATGCTTTTCCAGCTCTGGACTAGTGCACAACCTTGCTTTTCTTCTGACTGACAATAAATCTGTGGACTTCAGCTGCCACAGCAGCATTTGCCACAGCAAATTTGTTGGTCGTGAACTAGAGGTCTTCTATAGTGTGTGCAACGAAAGCACAACCACCTGCGCAAAGGAGTTCACATATAACCTTCTCCTTCAGTGCTGTGGAGGCCTTCAATCTGCTCAGGTTAAAGAGCTTGCCAGATGTTCAAAATTTAATAAATATTCCTGGCATCATGTCTCTAGTGGCATCATCAATCATTACTACAAAGAACAGTCCAAAGAACAGTCTGTGCCAAAATACACCTTTGCTTGACTCCTTTTGCTATTACAAATGGATCCAACAGAGTGCCAGCCCCAGCCTCTATCCAGCACACCATTGTGCAGATGACGGATAATTTCACAAACTTTTCTGGACATCCAGGAGTTGGGAAATATTGCCAATAATTTTCAGAGAGCTGGAAGTCTGAGAGCATCAAAAGCATTGCTAAGGTCAATGGAGACTTGTTACATGGGCGTGTGTTTTGTGCTGTCTGTTTTTTATTGAAAACAGCTAATATCACATCCTAGCCCCCTCTTGGATAATGGGCACCACCCTAATATCTGGAACCCCCAGATCATATTCAGTCAGTGTTTATCCTTTTCCTGAAATTGGAATTGCTACAGAAACATCTTTATTTGTATACCAGAGTGCTGGAAGATAAAGGGGTATTTGACATTCACAGCCTAAGGGCGTGTAGCTTAGGCATGTGAAGATGATGATATGCATCTGTTCCCAGAGGAATTAGGGTTCCCAAATTCTTATAATTCTTTTTTTCTTTAAATTCCCATTTTAAATATTATTTATCTACGTTCCTCCTTAAATTTATTTAAAGTCAATTTTTCTATCTTATAAAAGGGCTGAACACAACTGTAAGGAAATTAGAACAGCTGAGTGAGGCCTTGCTGAGGTACATTTTGGTCTTTTAACAGAGAATTTAGGATACTTGTTTTTCCAAAGTACATGGAGTGACTCTTAACATGGCTTTACAGTACTTGACATCTTAATTCCCTACGCTTTTTTCTCCTTCAATTTGATAATCTCCCTCCTATTGAGATCATTATATGGACTATTTTTAGTTTCTTAAGGACTCCTGTCCCACTTTCAGTGCAAGTATATAACTGAAAAAATCAACAAGAATTATGTTTAACAAATACAGAGGAGAAAGGGAATTGCCTTCTCCTGCTCCATGACAAAGATACCCAATGGCAGTATTGGTTTAGAGGAAGCAGAGGTGAAATGAGCACTGTCAGCAGTTCAGAATCATCAGACACATCTCTTCATGTTTGTCTGTTCCCAGCTTCAATCAAGAATTGTTTAAATAGAAGTAAAAAAGCCTGAATTACTTATGTGCTTGACTGCTTTGGCCTCACATCACTCCTCATTAGCAAGTAAAGTCAAAAGGCCAACATTTGTTACCCTTTTAGCTGCTGTGCAAGAACAGAAGTGTTGCACCTTTTTTACAGGTAGGTTTTCCCAAAAGCAAAGAGGAACATGGAGCTCCTCATCCTGCTGCCAAATTATGGTCTCAAAAGTCTTTAAAAATCCTAATTGGGAAGTACTGGGCCACTGTTCCCTGCTCAAGGTCTTAGACTGGGCATTAGCCACATCTCCAGGGCTGATGATGGAGTCCCAGGAGTAAAACCACAATGTCTAGGGCTCCACAAAGAGTGGAGCTTCAGTTTTAACTGGGGGTGCTGAAACCTGCCTGTAGGGCTGAGCCAGAATCACGAAAATATTCAAATCTCTCAGTTATTTAGATGTATCCAAAGTACATAAAGGCAAGTTTTGCATCAGAGAGAGGGATCAAGACTTTCTTGGAAAGGAGAGAGGACAAGCATATGTCTGAAGAGAGTTCTGTCTTGCAGGTCGATGTTTTTTCCCTTCTCATTTATGCCATAAAATGATGTTAGTTAATTTTAATTTGTTTGTGCACCCATTCATTCAGTACAAAGTACATTCAGTACTTGGCCACTGCCAATTGCATGGACAGTTGGTCAGCATAGACAAAACCTTTCCCTTATCCCCACTGGTAAAGGTGTGCTGTTCAGACAGCTGCAGGATATTCTGTTGACAGGATTTGGCTTTCCTGGATGCCAGCCAGCTTGCTGACATCTTCCTTGACTAAAGGACAATTTGTTGATCAGGGGCTCAGTGTAGTTTGGAAGACTTTGGCATGGGCAGCAGGTTAGGTACCTCTGTATGTGCAGGGCCGGCACATTCACCTTCCTCACCGCTTTGGTGGGGCTGAGCAAACAGGTTGCCAACCCTCTGACAACCTTTAGGTTCTCTCAGACCTCCTGGGGTAAAAATACTTGGCAAGTCTTTGCATTCTTTCAAATGCAGGCCCCCACTTGCAGCTGCCACTCGTGCTCCCGGGAGCTTCTGTGCACACCCTTGGAGCCACAAGCATGAGAGATGGCCGGACCCGCTGACTATCCAAGGTAAAATCTTCTGCAACTTAGGTCAGTGATTTTACACAAAAAACCTTGTAACAAACAGCGGAGTTTTGGGTTTGCCTAGAGCACTGCTTTCAGAAAAGCGTTCAGTATCATTTAAGGACTCAAAAGGGTGGATAATGCTCCACATCCTTTGGGTAATCTTTCCCAGTATTATTTTCAGTGTTAAACTAGAGATCAGCCTGGCCCACACAACGCAGCAGACTGTAGCCAACTGTAACTGGAGTTGATATATCACGCCATATTTGCCCAGCAGAATCTCAGATGGTGGCACAAGACAGATGCTGAGTTTCTGCACATTAATCTGATCTTCGAAAGTCCACAGGTCCAGATAACATGTTGACTCGGAAATAGAGACCGTCTCAACTGACACTTCTACTGGATATTCTTTGCAATGGAACTCTATAATGCAATTTCCTTTTTCTGATTGTATTTCTCAAACATCATTATCGCTGAACATTGAGTTTGTTAAACGCTTACACCAAAAGCTGGGGTGAGATTTCTTAGGAAGATAAAAATGTTTCTCCTTTCAGTGCTTAATTAGAAATTAGCCATACTTTAAGGAAATGTAAATGACAGCTCTGGAACCCTGTGTCACACAAGAGGCAGGGAGCTGAATTAGCACATTAAGTGGGACAGCCCCATTGCTCAAGAGGCAGGGACGCGTTAGAACACAGCACCAGAGAACGTAACGCACAGAGCAACCTCACCTTTGCATGGGAATGGACCCGAGCCAACATCACAGAGCTTGCCTGTCTAACATTAGAAACTCATATCCATTTTTACATAAGTGACCTGATTATAAGAGGTGTTATAAGGTAGGTGGCTGAAAACACGGCCTCTTGAAAAATCAAGCATGAATTCATTGTAGTAGTTCTACCCTTAAATGTTCTCTTTACTCTCCATAACCACCATTCAAGCATTTACCCCAAAACTTACTCCATGGGACACACTAAGCAGCAAAACCCAAACTAAATGTTCCACTTGCCATGAATCTGTCCGAGAGGAAATAATTCAGAGAGGAGAAGGGAGAGAAAATAGGAAGGACATGGAGGAGTATTAACAAGACTTCCTTTAAAAGCTAAGTTCCTCAGAGTTAACCATAGCTTTAAGGAAAGCTGGTACTTTGCCTCAAAAAAGAACTTTGTTGAACTAGACTGGATAAAATTATGGAGGTTATTATGCCTGTAGTCTCCTTGCTGTGCATTCTTCCACAGAAGTGCTCACACCCGCTGTGCGTGGCCAAATAACATGAATTAAAAATGCTGCACAGCGACGAAGTTGGGTTTTAAATGAAAACACCTCAGAACTGGTCGGCTATTAACACTTCAGGATCTCCAGCGGTCCCAATCCCTGCATCTCTCCAGGCTGCTGATAAAATAATGCAACCAGAAAAAAAATATTTTTAACTTCCAGGTACACCTGAAGCCAAGCTGGAATCATGAGAATCTCCAAAGGCTGAGTGATACCACCCAAACCCAGTGTATGGAGGAGCAAAAGGCCTAGAGCCATAATTTCTCCTCACAGCCCCCAAAGCACAGCACATTGGCCCATCTGCCTTAGATATAAAGCACATGTTCCAAGCCCGTGTTTGCCATGACAGCCATGAAATCCCCAGCCATTCTGCAGGAGCCATTATCCTAGGGGACAATAAAATTCTGTAAGACAACAAACATAGGAGGTACCGATGCCAGGTCAGGAAAGAACTGTTTTATGGGGAGCTGTATATTAGTTTTAGAACAGGGCTACTGGCAGCCAGTGCCCTAAATTATGTCTGGGAGACACGTGAAGTGGGACAAGTGGAATGGACAATAAATGCCAAGTGCCGCAGGCAAGGTTTATGGGGCCAACAGTGGTTTAACATTTGGGCAAATGTCTCAGACATGCTAATTTTCTGCTTCTCCCTCTGACTGAAATGACCAATTAGCTGCAACCAACCCAGCCCAAATTTAACATATCAGGTGTGGAATCCTCATGGAATCCTCTCGTTATCAATTCTGCTGGTAAATGTTCCCAAAAACACCAAGTAACTGAATAACAAGTAAATACAGGGAAATTGCAAACTGCTCACAGACATTCTGTCAAGTAAATTAATTGCTCAGTTCTACTTTATTAGGAGACCTTTATGGTTGTGGGCAAGCCTGCCTTGCTAAAATCCTTTGATCACTCTTAATACTGGAAGTCCTCTTTTGTGAGGCTAACTTAATACTGTTGAATTCATGCAGCTTAATCTGAGTAGGTGCTAAGTGCTTTGCCAGCTGAGGAGCTGCAGAGCATGGAGGAGAGATCATTCTATTTATTCAATTTTATTCCACTCAATAGGCTGGACTTCTTTGTTTACATGATAAATTTCTTAGCTGTCTTTTTTTTTTTCACTCAGTTTTATGTATTATACTATGTTCTGTCATTGTGTTTTTCTGTTTCTCTTTATCAAAAATCGCAGTCATCTCAAAAAAGCTGATCTTAAATCTTTTCTGCTTCAAAATTAGCTGTTGCCTAAGCAATCACACATGCAGGTCAAAGTTTAAAGGCTGATCCTGCATCTAGAGAATTCAATACCAAAAGTCTATTTGAGACCAAAGAAGAAGAAACACAGATCCAAGACTGTAACTTGCCTTTTCAAATTTATCCACTTCAACACAAATGTAAACAAACTAGTCTATACATTAAAAACAAAAAAGGAAAAAAGGGGGAAAAAAAGGTAAGCCCCGATCTCGTCACAAGACACCATCCAATCCCAGCAGGCACAGAAAGGCAAAGTCTTTGAGGGGAATCCTGGACCTGGTAAAGCCAATTCAAATAAAGCCAAAATTTCACCAAGAGACCTCTCTCTTAGTGATTTCAATTATTATTGCTTCAAAATTAATCGGAAAGATACTTTAGGAAAAACAACAGAAGAAGCAAAATGTTTCCTTCAGGAAACTTCGAGGGTCAGTCCTGCAGCTTTGCTTTAATTGTGCTCCTCTTGAGATAAGAATCTCTTCAGGGTGTAAATTGCCTTGCACTCCCTGCATGTGTAATGTCCAAGAAGTGCAGGGAAGGGCTTGCAGTCTCAATGGAGGAAGAAGACATGTAGAAGTTAATTTTTATCCACATCACAAACTTTTTCTGTGCACTCCATGAATCAGGATGTACAAGCAGAAAGTGGAGTAGCAATTAAAAGAATCAGTGTAAATATTTTATCCAGAATCGAGGTAACTCATACTTCCCAAACAAGGAAGTTTCACCTTTGTTCAGATAAAATCTGAAATACTCTTCGTTATTCTCAGAAATACGATCAAATGAACCACAAGTGCCACATGTGGGTGGTGAAGAGGGGCAGTGTCTAACTAAGGGGATTGCTGAGGTCATATAAATGATGGGAGCACTTTAAGTGCTTCTTTCTCAGGAGTCACAGTGACATTCCCGGCTTTTTTTTTTTTTTTTTTAATTTTATTTTACCGGATTTGCTATTTTCCCTTCTTTCTACTAGCCCTAATCAATGCTGCAGGTCAGGCTGAAAGAATGGACAGCCCTAGAGCCACATACATTTAAACCACTTTGATGCAAATATTGATCCAGGAGCATAGACATGTGGAGGTGCTGCTTTTTTTAATGGACGAGCTTCCTCCTCCTTCCCTTCCAGGTTTGCACTTCATGAGATAAAACAGAAGTGTCTGCCCAAGAGCAGGAATGAATACATGAATTAACAGATCCAAAGATAGACCAGGCTCAACGATAAATTCTGTTCAACCCAGAAAGCAAGATGCCATCTGCATGAAGTGCATTTCATGGCCTTGCTTCCTTCAGTGCTTCCATCTCTCCTTTCACACTTCCGAGCCAGGGTGCTTTGGCAGCAGCGTGTGCAGTGGTGGGAGAGCAGTGGAGCTTCATGTCAGCATGAACGGGGCTGCTGACACAGAGTCCACCACAGCCCCATGCTCAATTCCCATGTACACAAGCCTATCAAAGCATTTTATTAGAAAGCCACTGTCCATGGCTTATATTTAGAAACAGAGAGCGAGTCCAAGCTGCAATCCAAAGATGAGATCAAGGGGAGGAAAGAATTCTAAGGACCGCTTTGAAATTCAACACTAAAAAGATCTGACATTCTTCTATCTGTAGGCATTTTTAGGCTGGACTGAAAATAAAAAGAAAACCTGTTTGTACAGAGAAAGCTTGCCTGGCCCTGTGCCAAGACAGGAAGTCTATCAAAGCTGGGCAGTGTTTGAAAGCAACAGAATACTAGAACCAAAAAAAGAAAAGGGGGGTGTGAGGGTGAGAGAAACTAGAATGAAAAGACTCACTTCCACATTGACTTTTTTGCTGTTTTTCAGATGGCTGCGCGCGGTTGTTGATAACTGCAGCCCTCCCTGTTTATTCAACTCGAGTTTTCCCTGGGCATGGCCTGACTTCCAGGTGACTGCTGCACAACCACGACGTGGACCAAGCGTCTGGAATCACACACTGGGATGAATCAATCCACTTCTAAGCACAACTACCTGATTCTCACGGGATAAATCAGGTTGGGTGGTGAACAGCACGTGGAAAGGAGTCTCCCTGTGAGTTTATCAGGTATGTTAAGGCCTAATGTTAATCCCGATGGGTCAGAGGTGGATCTGTTGTGTGGTGGAGAGCCATTCACCAGACACATTCACAACACACAGGCACACAATTATAGCAACTCGGGGAATGCTGGCTCCCCGCCTTTGACCTTGGAAGAACATTAATTCTCAACAGACATCATCCGTTTTTTAAACTTCTTTAATATTTCCCCCCTTTTTTTTATTTTTTCCCCAAATTTCTGGCTGTAATACATTCAGGTACAAACAGTGCTGTCATCTCGAGCTACAAGTTAGAAAGTTATTACTTTTAATATGCCACTACCTTAGGCCTCTACTGTTATGTAAAAGAAAAATAACCTTGTGTGACAGTTTAACATTGATCGATGTGCCTGCCAAATGCAAAGAGATAAATAAGCAGGTGATGAATAAACAGCACTTCAAGTAAAGACATTACGCTGCATGCATAAAACGACGCCAGGCACCTAGGAGCTGTGGGTGGCCGAAGGTTGGCCATTTCATGCCCACTCACTAAAGCAGACTTAATCGCTTCCAATATTTTCTGTTAAAAAGCACGCTTAATGAGCCAATTTCACAAGCCCAGAGAAACTGATTATTATCTCCGAGTTCCAACTGAGTTGGTTGTTTTCCAAGAGCCGGTTTTTCCTTGACGGGATAAAAACCTTTTAGAAAAAAAAAAAAAATTAAAATAAATAAAATTAAAAAAAAAAATAAAACGCGGAGAGCAGCGTGCCCGCGAGGCGGGGAGGGCGCGGGTGGCACTAGATGGCAGCGTTGCTCCGCGGCCGGGCTGCGCAGCGCTGCGGGAGCGGGGCTCTGCCGCCCGCCGTCCCCTCCCGGCTCCGGGGCTCGGCTGCCCGTGCCCTTGGGCCGGGCTGCGCGGCTCCCCGAGGGGCAAATTGGCTTTGGCCTCGCACGATCTCAGGCGCGGTTAGGCTGCAAAGCACCTGGGAGAGCCGCCAGTCCAACCTGGGACCGATCGCCGCCTGGCCACTGAGTGGCACGTCCAGGCTTTCCTCAAACAGCTCCAGGGACGGGGACTCCAGCACCTCCCTGGGCAGCCCATCCCAGCGTCTTCCCACTGTTTACCACAGGAAAGGCAGGCCAGCTGCCCCGGGCAGGCTCGGGAGGGCTGAGCAGCCTCCTTAGTCCCCCCGTAAAGCCAGCGAGTTGCTTCGGCGCGGCAGAGGTTTAACCATACCGCGAGCTTGAATTACAGTCCTGCGGGGATCTGCCCCTCGCAATCCTCCTTTCCGAGGGCTTTGGGGAGGAAAACAAGCCGGAGCGGGTCCAGCAGGGAAGGGACTTTGTACCAGGGCACCCACGTCCTTCGCAGGGTGGTGGCGATGTGCCACCTCCAGCTGCAGAGCAACGTTGGGAAAGACGCACACACAAACAAAAATACCTCAGCCCAAAGCAAAGCACACAAAAAAGCCTCCCCAGCCCGGGATTATTGTTACCAGCAGCAGTTAGTCAATCACCACTTAGGAAAGAAACCCCAGCAACTAGACCTCGGCATATAATTAACTCATCTATTACCAAAAAAAAAAAAAAAAAAAAAAAAAAAAAAAAGTGAACTGTTGTTGGGTTCTAAATCAGAAGCCAAGTTAATTATTTTTTATGAATATTCATAGGAAACTTGTACAATTTCCAAACTAGGCTTTCAATTACTAATCAGTTAACTAAATAACTGGTATGACTACTTCTTCTCAGGAAAACCTGATTTTAAAAGTAAATAGACATGGACACAGAATTTTTTTTTAAAATGAGAGGACTGTTGGAAGCTGGGTGTTGGAAATCCACCATTTCCATCATGGATGAAGAGCATGTTGAAGGATGCAAGAGACCTTGCAGACCAGATACAGAACCTGCCAGGTTCCAGGCACTGGAAATGCCTTAAGGCATTCATCAAAAAATTAAAATGATGCAAGACTCTGTTGTGAGTTTCCCAAATGTACGGAACTGGGTGCTCTCAGTGACGAAGCACCAGCTCTTCTCAGGGAACTCGGAGTTCCTCACTTCATTCCGTAGGTGCTGACCTATTAATTATTGCACCTTCCATAAAACTCTAGGGACACATCCTGTTCTTCGTCTTAGGTTCGTGACTTCTCTAGAAGGGCAGCTGTAAGGGAGACTGCAGACTGACACATCATGAGGTGTTGAGATTTCAGCAGAAACTCACTTCTGCTGTGGACTTTTCCAACCCCCTTCCTTACTCAAAAAACAACATTAAAGGTCAATGCCCACCTCTTCATTCTCCTTATGACTTGCACGGAGACCAAATAAGTCAAGATACTTCTGCCAATACATGGGAGATTTATTTATTTGGGATTAAGTCTTTGGAAGGTACTTAGATATCTAATATTTACTGAAATTGGTTTGAAGTGCCTAAACACCTTTGAGGACTCGGGCCTTAGCAAGTAGGAATATTCTACTAAAGAGAATGTGCTAAGAGAATGTGCTATTTGCGTGGTCAGTGTTAGCCCTGTGAATTTAAGAGGTCTCCCCTGTATTTTGCTATCTTAAATCAGATTTTGATTGGTTTCTGACCCAACCAAGAGACAGATTTGATGAAATAAGACTGGCAAAACTCACTTTAGGACAAAGGTTGATTTGATAATCATAATTGCATTTCTACTGTATCTATTTTCTTAAGTGTTAGTAGATTTATTAGACTTTTCCTGTGTAACCTATGGCTGATTTGCAGCTTCCTTGGTAATTTCTTAGTAGGCAGTAGCAATTTCTTATATCTTCAGTAATGTCTTGAATGTACATTTTTTATATTAATGATCTCACCAGGAGAAAAAGTGTACTGTGAATGCATGATGGCCATATGGAAAAGACAATGAAGTTTAGTAATTAAAACTGAAAAGGGAAAGAACTATGCAGTAATTAGAACACTGATTAATCAGCTGATAATTTTATCTTGATTAATGCTGCTGATTTTCCTCTTCTTATTGACCTAGGAAAGGTAGGTTTAGACCAATTAAATATAAATTATTCCCTTTTTTCACATTCCAGGCAGCTTCCAGTGTTCTAAGTCATACTACACTTAAGATGCAGCACTGAATTGCTCTTACTAAATTGGGCAGCTCAACAAAAGGTAAAATAAGGTTTATGTTCCAAACATGCTGATGCTTTTATCTAAGGCAGAATTGGACAGAATTGCTTATTTCACTATTATCTGGGGAATATTAAAATTGGATTAAATTGCACTAGAAAAAATAGAAGACTTCGCCTGTTTTAAACCCATAACAGTAGGAAAACTAAAAGGATCCATTCATTTTATTGGGCCCAAGATATGGATGCAAAATGTAGTCCTGGAGCTTAAAGAAAAGGTTCTATATTAATGCTCAAATTTCCCTTCATGTGCAGAACTTTATTATTCAGGGGGGAAAAGTGTTGCCGGTACCAATCTCACTGCGGTGCCTGTTCACAGACCATAAACAACAACACCTATTCTTGCTTTCTCATGCACAGTGCAGGGATTAAAGCTGCTTATTTTAAATCCTGGAACAGAGAAAGGAATGTTATGTATAGCCTCATTCCCTCGGATTGATATGTGAATCAGGGTGTTTCCTGGGGGGAGACACCGGCACTCCACAAGCACAGAATCCTTGCGGATGGTAAAGATCCCGCTCCTTCTCGCAGATAAATATCTGGCAAGCACAGAGCAGCTCACGAGCAGGTGTCTTAATGCTGGAAATTCACATGGAAAACGCTGCTTGCTAGGGGTGTGCTTTGACTTGCCGTGGGAGGGAAACACTGCAGTGCGTGGAATACAAACCCCTGCCCCTCCTTGAGGGCTCACTTGCGATCCCACTGACTCCAGTCTTTTCTATTTTGTGTACTGGAGCAGACGAAGATCAGCAAGAGTGTGGAAAGGCAAATCCACACAGGAAATCTAAACCCACACTCCAGTGTGTTGCTTCTTGGCTGCTTTCTCTTTGCTGGATTTTCAGGGGGCAGAGCAAAGACACATCTGTGTATGATGCCAAAAAAACCTTTTAGTGGCGATGTGGAACCCCACGGACCCCGATTTAAGGATTTCAGCTGACAAACGACTCCTCTTGATCCATCATCTGCACTATTATTCAGATATCCTTGCTGTGAAACAGAAGAGCAGGTAGAATTAACTATAGCTAAGAAATTATCAAATTAACACTTCCTTGCTTTCCCTGCACTTTTAATAAACCTTTCCCACTATTTCTGCAACATGAATCTAATTCTGCAAGTCAGTTTTCAAATGTATTTGACCACTCATAAAAATCACGTGGCTCTGTTTTCTCTCTTGGATGGAATTACTCTGCAGGGCATAATGAATTAATAAAAAATAATGACCACGCAGTAGCAAATGTTTTGTTTGAATATAAATAACTTGTTAACAAGCACATACAGGTGTGCATAAGAAAAATACATCTTCCTGAAGGAGAAGTAGCCAAACAAAGAATAGGAAGAAACCAAAACAGCACAGAAACCAAAACTGGAGAGTTTTGCATTATCAGATCAACCCAGTTTGTTCAGGTCTTTTATTAACAACAGAAATGGCACTTCTGTGTCCTATGGTCAGGGAACAAAATAAAGGATGCCTCGAGTTTGAACCAAATCAGGTGAGTGAAACTGATTGGATTAACCATGGGATAGCAAATCATGGTGTCACCACTCCAACCCCAAATCTGGCTGATCATACAATAAAAAGTGCTTATTTTTGTAATGGATTGCCTTTATGTTCACAATAATCCAAACTTGGTAAAGTTTTAGGTATTCTACAAAGGCTAAGTATGACACACCTGTAGGTGAACCATGCACCTTGAGAAATCTTATCCTGCAATATATTTGCTCTATGGCTAAACAAAAACTTCCAGTTTCCCCTTTCAGAGATCTAACTTCCATAGGCACAAAATGAAGAAATGACGGAGGGTGGACATAAACCTGGGATGAATTTCCATAGCTAAACAAAGAAAAACAAATATCCCATTAATTCCATTTTCCAGATGTCACACTTTCTCCTGGCTACACTTGGGCTGTTTTGCTCTGGTTCTGAACTTTTGGGGAAAGGAATGTGCAATGCCAAACATAGGCTGGGCTTATTTAGAAAGAGACAAAGGTTGATGTTTTCAAATCAAGGCGCCTAACGTACAGCTCTAAAAGGTGCATTCTCAACTGTGCATGTGTGGTGTCCCTTAAAAGTATCAATCATCTGCCAATTCTTGGGCATCTCAGAGTTCAGCATTTTTCAAATCAGGTCACTCCATCTAAGTACGGATTTTCCAGCTGAATTTTAGGCATCACAGTTTGAAAGGGAGCTGGACTGTGTTTAACTAGCTGGAAGCACATCTAACTGGGAACATGTTGTCTGTTCAACCACAGAAGTTGCAAAACAAAAGGAAGCCAAGAATCTGAGAAACAGTAACATAAATAATTTTCAACTACAGCCATGCAACTGCTGTCGAATGACAATTTTCTTGAAAAAAAAATGGTAGATCAAGAGATGCAAAATACAAATTCAGCTGAAAGTAAGGCAGAATCCAGGAGATGCAAACACCACATCCCCATTCCTCATGATCCCATTTGTGCACGAACCACACAATAGAGGGGAAGGAACAATAAGAGAGACCCTTCACATATTCTTACTCATTGGAAAGCTTTTGTATGTGACTGAGCAGCAGAATATAATTATATATAATTAAGTATAACTAGTATTCTAGCTTTTATAGTACAACTATATACTAGTAATATCACAAATTGCTAAGATTCCACCAGCAAAAGGCAAAAAAATCGGTGACTAGACAGACTATGTCTGATAGTTTGAAAAAATGCACTGTGCACAGTGAAGAGTTCATTTTTATATCACTATTTCCACAAATATTTTCAACAAAATGACTAAATATTGTAGAATTTTAATATAAACTGAGATTGCTAAGATTGATGATCAGTGCTGTTTTATAAATCAACACAGTAGCACCAACTTCATTTAACAGAAGCACGTTTCAGGATCACAAATGAAAGGAAAACCAAGCCATTGCTGTTTCAAATAGCTTTTAGGTGCCTCAAAACCTAATCATATAGATATAGGCTAAGGGCTAAAAAATATAACAAATTTCAGAAACAAGGAAGATGTAAATTACCAGGGCTGACACTTTTACTTTTAGTTAATAATTGAGGAGTTGCCTGAAATTTCCCAACTTTGGTTCAGAAAAGTCAAGACATTTTATCTGAAGCTCATGCAATGATCTTGCTTTGGATAACATTCTAATTAATTTACACCAGTGAGAAGCTCTTAGGTAAAGAAGCTGCTCAGAGGTTTCAGCACAAACACCAGCAATAATAACACTTCTGAGTTAAGAGCAAGAGGATGGAGCTGAACTTGATGGCAGGATGCACTGATTCACAAGATAAATTCTACTTCAAATTAACAAGGACCACAGCAAAATGAAGGGAGTATAACACATTGGAAAGGACGGAGCAAAAAACCCACAGAAAAAACACCCAAAATGCTAACAAGGAAGATATTTAAAGCTCAGAATGAATGGCAATAAATTCTCTACTAACACTGCACGAAAAGTAAATAACCATCTGATTTACCAAACCTGGGAGACAAACAGAAAGACAGAAGCAACCACACCAAAGTCTGATACAAATTTATTTTAAAAATCATCTAAACACACAGTGTTAAGGTTGATGATACTCAATAAAAAATTTTATTAGAAGGAAAATGAAAGTGAGGAGGTTACTCATTATATCTGATTTGTTTTTAAGATCACAAGGTGCCACATATACAACTGAAATTATGAGAGGAAGTTTATGGATAGAGTCAAGATGAAATACTGCTCCAGAGCCATGCAAAAGCCAACAAGAGGGGCCAGGCTCTAGCACTGGAAATCCAGCTGAGCTCCTCTGAATTTTACCAGACAGGGCACAGAGGCTACTTTGGTTTAGCTAAAAAGGTGCCTCAAAGTAATGAAAAGTCTGTGTAATCAGCAAAGAAAACACTGAAGTTCATTTCATTATGTCGTTGATAAACTAGAGAGAGTAAGAACAACATTGTAAGTCAAACAAACATAACAAATATTCTAAAGTAAGGATGAGAAATGCCTGTAGAAAAATCAGGAGTACCATACCAGCAACTTATCACAAACGGTATCAATCAGATCTGTTCAGTGCCTGTTATTGTACAGAAATTAAAAATCCCTAAGTGAAGTCTTCCCAGGGAAGCCAAGTCATCAACAGTTACCCAACTCCGCCATGTACCACATCATTTTTTCATCATTTCATCACTTGTGCAATTCCATACAAAACAATGATCAGTGTTAGCAGCTGCGGTGATAAAATGAGCACATCTGAACAAAGAATCACCGGAACAGAGGAGATGAGGCTAGAAAAATTAAAAGGTGATGATTTAATCTGAGGGAGATTCAGCACTATAAACAAAATTATCTGTGATCTCAACATCTTGTTGCCAGTTATCTGAGGCATAGGCTCCCAGATCCCAATCTTGTGCCAAGAATTCAATGTGGCAAATGATGGAGAGATATGGTAAAAAAGGAACATGTTCATGGAGCAGCTACGAAATCCATCTCCGAACACTCCAAACAGTACCTGAGCCAACGGGGTGTCCAGAGGGTCTCCAAGACAGTGACCAAACCTCACCAGGAAGGGATGCTCCAGGTCTGGAGGAGTGACAGGGACGGACCTCCAGAGGCCAGGAACTACAGATCGTTTCGGTGGAGCACAGTGCTCCCAACACACGTTGAAGAGGTGACCACCAGGAGAAGTCACCACCTGTAGTTCAGTGACAGCGAATCGATCCCATTTGAGGAACACCCACTCAGTTAAATTGTGGGAACCTCGAGGTTTCAACCAACCTCCACTTTCACATGCACAGTAAGATACTGCTTGCTCATGTAAAACTCAGTGTTCTGCTAACTTTGAAAAACTCTCCCTCTCCCACCCAACAGAGAATGACTTGCCAGTCCCGCTCCAAATCTTGGCCGGTTTTTAGACTTGAAAAATTGCATTCCTAAATAACATAACATTACAGAACAATTCTCCTGCAGAAGAAACAAACTACACCTCACAGCTCTCAACAAATGCATTCAGCATTTCCTTCCTAATATTGCTGGTGGTTCATAGCTTTCAACAAATGGCACTATTTATGCTTTTCCCCTACTGCTCAAACAGCCCAAGTTCTTCCCTCCCAGCATCATTGAAGGCTCCTCTGGAGTCCCATCAGAATTTTTTTTCCAAACCTGTAGCTCCCAGCTAACTGAACGTGCTGTCAATTCTCTACAAAGCTTCACCTTCTCTTTCCAGCAATTTTTTTTCCTCCCAGTCTCAGCAACCCACAATTCCACACCCGGGCATACTTGTATTTCTTCTCAGAGAAGCCATGATTGCCCTTGGTCAAAATTATTCCGTACTTTTCTGCAGCCCCAACAGCACTTTTCACAGTCAGGATTATTCTCCACATTGTTGTCTGCAGTCAAAGTCACTCAAAAATTCCTATGGTCCCAGCAGCACTAAAAATACATAACAGCCTCCTTACAATAATGGCTGTGAATCACAGCATTCCTCAGCTGACATAAGTAGTTAAAATAGTTTAAAAAAAAGTTAAAATAAAACTTTTTAAAAGTTCAAGTGAAAAATGAAAAAAGGTTGAAAAGGACTCCCCTACCGTCTAACAATATTAAAGTCTGCCTCAAATTTACAAACGTACTCAGCAACATCAAACGCGCCGGCTTCAAACACACGCGGCAGCTTCAAACCTGGCAGCTTCAAATGCGGCAGCTTCAAACACACGCGGCAGCTTCAAACGCGGCAGCTTCAAACACTTTTGTGGCAGCCATCTTGCACACGCTCAAAAGAGCACAACCTTAGAAACCTTAGGCAGGCACCTTATCCACGAGGCTACACAGAGGCTTTGTTACAAAAAAGAATTATTGGAATTTGCAGACGTTAAATTAGCCCGTAGAGGGAGCTCACACCGTCCCATAAATGTACAATAATTGGAACATACTGTAATTTAAAACATTTTCTCTATTAAGCTCTCTGTAGAGAGGCTACAGAGGTCAAAGTAGAGCATTCCTTACTTCACACCAACCTCTGTGAGCCCATAAAATTTCATTCAAATTAGACTCCATTGACCACATATTTTGTAGCTCCAACAAACAGAAGAAGAGGTGTTTGGCCATGAATTCTCCACAACAAGCACGGCTTCTCCTAATCATCATTTGCTCCTGATGTTGGAAGAAGAAAGTCTATGTCGGAACGCAAGGAGAACAAAGAGCCGCCGGTCGGAATTGTCATGGCAATGCCCTCGATCTCCCCACACGTTCCTTCTGTTCAGGCAGCGATGGTAGTGCTCTTTTTATAACTTCGCTAGAGCTGCTCTGGCGTCTCTCAGGTTTCTGTGCTCCATGCAGTGCTTTCAAAGACTATTATAATAGTGTGTTTGACTTTCAAAGGTTGACGATGGAAATTGTTACCTACTGGACATTCTTTAATGAAGCCACAAGTAAACAATGACCCAAATTCCTCTGGAAATGTGGAACAGAATGACTACTCTACAGAAGAACACGTACAATAAATGTGAAGGGAAAAGGAATTTTCTAATTTCATGTCACAAAAGCTACGCTGGAGGGAAAGCCATACCCTTAGCTGGAAAGGTGCTGAACACATATATTGATTTACATCACGCAAACCGACACAGCAGAGCCCACTTAGTCCTCACAAAAGAGGTTGCCTTCCCTCAGCCTGAATGCACAATAGAGCAGAACAGTGTGCAAGGAAATAAGAAAAAGTGTTAGCAAAGAGAGGTTTTGTTTGACTTAACATAATCTGGGATATTCTAAGCATTGCACAGATTGATGAGAATTCAATATTAAGTTGTATTTTCTACACCATAACAAAGCCAGCCACCATTTCCTTCTTCTGTTGGCTTTAGAAATGCAGGTGCCTACATATTTTAGAGACTTGGTGCCTCCCATTTTGCAACAGTAATTTTTAACGCTGTTCTCACTTTATTAGGCAAAATATGATTGCTCTGAGAGCCACACACTCAAATCAACAAGAGCCACGAAGCAAAAGAATATTAACATGACACATCAGAGCAGGAACAGCCTGTTTGCTCAAAGCTTTCTTGAGCATCCATATAAATCTGTCTAGACTGTCTCACCAGCACTCAGCAAGATCATATGCTTCTTTTTCAGCCCATGCAGCTCATCTCCCCCAAAGCCACAAGTCAACTTCATGTTCTCTAATTAAAGCAAACCAAACCACCCATCTCCACCTCTTTTCCCCCAGTATTACATGGTACTGACATCCACCATTACATTTTAATTAATACAAATTCCAGCACCTCCAGCTTTCGAATTCCAAACTGAAGACCCTGTGTTATACCCTCTCTTTCAGCCCTTGCTCACCCAGTTGCCTCACAGACTTGTCAAGGCTCCGACCCAGCAACACCCTTTCTTCAGGTTTAAACAGTAGATTAATCCAGCTGAATGCAGCCAATCAAGAATGTGCTTTTGTGATTTCTTGGAGTGAAGGAAGACTGAACTCTACATGAGAGTTGCAAATCAGAAACCTTTTTAAAAATAGATTATTTAACAACGCTGTAACAAAAATTGGGAGATGCATATCTCAAGGTGTATAGCAATGGAGAAAGCTCAGCTGTTAATTCTAGCCAGAAAAACACTGAGTGCTTCTCACAAACACAGACTTTTATCTACAGACTTGGAAACTTTCGGTGCCTGCAGATCTGGGCTGACAATCCAGAAAGAACGAGACCTTTAATGCAATCCAAAATACATTTCTTAGGTATAAAGTTAGTATTTCCTACTGTATTTTCAGCATTCCTGCCTCCACTCCTCTGGGAAATCAGAAGGTGCAGAGCTAAGAAAAATGCAAAAGTATTTTAAANTGTAGGTCTGGGTGAATAGTCGCTACACGACTGGTTCATTCATCGTTACTGATTTAGTGCAGAGCCTCAACCACAGGTGCAAATATGAAGTTTTCGGAGCTGATCCTCTCCTCCTCTTCTCACATGAAGGGCTGTACATTTGATTCCAAGTAAACTCACATAAAGAAGAAATCCACTTAGGTTTGCTGGTTGTTTTTTCCCCTCTAGATTTATGTCTATCTAAATTTGATTTCTTGCTTAGTAACACAACCTTGTTCAATTTCTCCTTTGAAGTGGTTATGTAGAACTTGAGTTTAATGCACTAAATGAAAAATATTCCCACCTTTATACCTTTAAGCAGCCATAAGAAGAAATAAAATTATGTAAAACAGAAATTAATAGCTAATAAACTTCACAGGATCCAAAGGCAACCTGAAAAGAGAGCCCAGAGATAAGATTCTGAGCCAGTGTCTTTTGTGTGAGAGTTCTGTTCTCCATCAGTGCATCCATTACCTCCCGGGATGCAGAGTGAATAGAGGACTAATGCCACTGGGGAAAGGGGACTGGCTATGGTTACGGCTATAGTTTAACCAAAGAATGACTCGTCTGCATCTGCTCTCCTTTCCTCAGTCCTCCCGGGCGTGGTGTCTGCATTTCCACACGAGGCTCACACACAGCCAGCTGCCAGCTGGAGTTATCTTTGGGCAGCCCACAAACATGAGGCACATGCATGTGCTTATTCCCCCAACTTGTTTTCCCAGCCTCCAGGAATTTGCTGCTCAGGAATTTCCCGAGACAAAGGTGATGTCTGTGCTCAACAGCTCCCACCACTCTTTCCAACTGCTTCGTGTTAAACTTTTAGCATCCCCAAAGTTCTGTGCGTGTGTTAAAGGTACCGACAAAACATAATTGCTATTGCTCACAAAACACCAGCTTGCTCTGCATTTCCCTGTCACCACCTATGCCCGACTGGGGCACATTCTGAAGAGTACTTCACAAGTCTCTCCATGAAATCAGTGTAATTCTCTGAGGGTGTCTGATTGGCATAAAATTACAAGAACTGATGGGAAGATGATGAGCAGAATCCTGCCTTCCTGGCCATCAGTCTCTGGAGTCTGCACGAGGTCTCTGACCTCTGTTGGATATCACACTGGCCTGGACAAGATAAAGTGAACTTCCTAATAAAAAAAAAATCCAAAATCATGCATAACTGTAAATTTGTCACCGAGCTTTGATTAAGCCAGCTACATTTCTTTCCAAAGCCTTGTGAGCCGAGGAGTCAGACAGCAGCACTAGAGGAGCAGCTGCACAAAGGATCATTTGGGCTGTAGCATCTGAACAGGGAGAGAGATTTCTTTTCTGGCATCCTTCCTTTTTTTTTTTTTCCCCTAACAGGTTAAATGTGAAAACCCAGAGAAACTAAAGAATGACTTATCTTGTATACACAGTATGTGCTGCTTATGTTTAGGGACCATCTGTGAATGTATTTCACGCAGCAAACATTCCTCATGTAATAACAACGATCTGAAGGCTGAAATTTGTTGGGTTCTTTTTTTTTCCTCAGAAGTAAATTTAAAAAAATTCCATTTCAGTTGCAGTGCTAAAAGCCTGGAGGTCAGTTTATTCTAAGTAGGCATCACCGATGGTGGCAAAGAGATATTTTAAGAAAGCTTATTTGAGTACAATATCCACAGGCCATCCACCTCAACTATTTATATGAATTCTTCAGTTGGTATATAACTGGGCTAGCAAAAATGAAAAGTTGTATTACCATTTATCATACCCTAAACATTCCATTTTTCAAAAAATAGGAACCAGTGATTTATTTTTTTTTAAATATATGTGCCATTGTAATATTTTTAAACCACATTTTTAGATCCTCTCTTCATTTTTTATACATACATTCATCTCACGCTTAGGACACATGCAAAAATAAAATAAAAACTTTCCTGTTAAATATAACGACAGCATAGCAATAATGTTTCCAGAATGCAGTTTAAACACCACTTTCAGTGTATGATTCCATTGTCCTGGCACTGTAATCTCCTCTCAGATGTTGTATGGAATTTGCAGCATTTTTGTCTGTTCGTGATTCTCCTCTTACCTGGTGTTTTGACTCTACTTTCAGGCAATTTTTTCCATCTTCACTTTTATTAAATGGTTGCAGAGATTTTTTTTAGCTTTTTTTTCCCCCTTGCACTGCATTTGGAAATGAAACACTTGATACTGGAACTCTTTCTCCACACCAGCATTCCCTGAAATCTACTTGATCAGTTTTGAGGCTTTTGTTTGTTTGTTTTTGACTTAATAGCTCCATTTAGAGTGGGCTGCACAGATGGAAAACAGAACCTGCCCACACCTCGCAGTCACCGAGGAGTGCTGACACCTTCTCCCAGTACCCCCACAGCTCTCAATATCCAAAGGATTTCTGGTGTTTTAGAGGAGTGGAAGTTTGCAGAGGCAGCAAACCAATTCCATCAGCAATTCTCCCCGCAGGTGTTGTACAACGCCGCATTTTCCACCTGCTTGCATACGAGGAGATGTCTCAAAGCTACAAAAGTCACTTATTTTACTCCAGATCTCCCCCACCAAGATCTGCAGAGGCAGAGAGCAATGCTGGAGTCACTCTGCCCACCTACAATGGCCTTCACGTCAAGCCAAGAGGGCAGCAGCCTACACTCTTCAGAGATGGCTGGCTTCTGTATTTATAAAGCCCCAAAAGTTGTAAGCCAAAAAATCCAATCATTCCTTCTATTCTAGTCTTTAGTCAGTCCACCTGCACACTTGCAGATCCCTTTTCCCAATACCCCAGTATCTGTTATTGTATTTTTTGACTAAATGGATACTGCAAGTTAACCTAATGTGCTGTTTACAGCCCTAGTCAATGTATCTGTAGATTAGTAATTGCAGCAGGACACATTGATCCTACACCAGAAAAATTAAGTAAAAATCATATTTCAGCACCAGCTC
This sequence comes from Melanocharis versteri, assembly GCA_013397845.1. Taxonomy (NCBI): domain Eukaryota; kingdom Metazoa; phylum Chordata; class Aves; order Passeriformes; family Melanocharitidae; genus Melanocharis; species Melanocharis versteri. Next base: position 1,055,362 of record VZTG01009760.1, on the reverse strand, counting down.
CACTAATGCAACAGCAAATAGGAAAAAAAATTACCAGAGCACCTCATTCATAATTATGCAGTTATTCTAAAACAAATAAAGCAGCTATTGATAATAAAGAATTCTGCTATTTATATTAAAACTGGAGTAAATCGTAGACAAAACTGAACAAAGAGATGCCACTACGGCTCATCTCCCTCATAAGAAATTTCTTGTGGGGATCAAAATAATATGCATGAGAAAGTATTTTAATGTAGAGAGTGTTTGTAACAGGATTACACAAGAGAGGAAGGCACATCACAGCTGAGATAGTCTAATAAGAGAATACCTTGGAATATAAATGGCTTGAGCAATGTAACACAGATTTCCTGACAAAATGAGATTGTCATTCTAGAACCAAATGCGGAATTACTGAAAACTAATATCAAACAGGATTACACAATTTGCTTAATGACAAAAGTCACAGAATATTGTGATCACAGGAAGAAAAGGGCTATAAATAAACAAATAATAACAATGGTGTCCAGCAACTCTGCTGGAACTGGAAAGTTCAGGCTGGCAAAACTCTGGGGCCAGAATTTGCTGTCATTTATTGCTCTTTCCCTTGGTAATAGCACCACTGAAATCAATACAATTACATCAGGGGAAAGATGAATCTGCCTTCTAGTGTTTCATGAAGTTGGAAGACAAAATTAATGGAAAGCCCTAATATAATATAATTGACACGAATGCTACAGAGTCTGTCCCGCACAGAGATCCATCAGCTTGGCTCTGCTGGCATAATAAATTGTTTTCAGAGCACAAAGTTAGCTACTAAAGGCAGGGAAGTGAGAACATAATTTAATATGAATGACAGAAAGAGGAAAAAATATCTAAGAGTTACACTAATAATATCAGGAAAATGTTAATCGTATGATGATGGGTGTAACATTAACTACATGTTTGGTCTATCTTCAACATCAGTTTAGAGCATTTGTAACCATGGAAGCTGATTCCAAAATGAGATATTCTGTTTTCTAGTATTACATTTGTTATTATGAGATCTGAATTACAACGGTCCTTATTGCTCTTTTTCTTTTTCTTTTTTCATTTTTCATTTTCTTTTTCTTTTTTTTTTTTTTTTTTCCCCTTAGGGAATTGAGGTTGGTGGGTTTGTTATTTTGGGGGTTGGGTTTCATATGTAGAGCTTTGCTTATCTGGCAATACCATTTTAAAATTCAAATCAAACCTTAAGGTCGGGTCTCACTGCACATCCTTCTTAGAAGGGTGGGTGGCATCCTTAAGACAATTCCCACTGATCACTTCTTAATGGCACTTCCAAACTACTGGAACATTAAAGGAAAGGTCATACAAAGCCCCTGTGTGCCATCCTTCAGGGCACCAAAACTGTAATGGAATCATTTATATTAACTCAGTCAAATAAATTGTTCTTGTTGCCTTTTCTGAGCTGTGGAAATAAATGGGTTTAAGGTGTGCTTTAGGCTGTTGAGTGGGATCAGATGGTTGATTGCTGGTGAGGGGGGAATCACGATTTCTCAGTGCTGTATTTTCCAAAAGTACAGCAGGTACAGCTTACATAAAACGGTTTCCATTATTAGGGAATATTTTTCTTTCAATACAGGTTTAAGGATAGGAAATACTTTCATTTTCATTATTATTTTTGCCAAAGTAAAAATGCTGCACCACATCTTCCCCTCTCTCAGCTCAGATTCCTGTATTGTAGCCTTTGGAAGGGGACAATCTGCATTAAATGAGGGTTCTGAGTTACTGCTGAGCACATTTGGCTCATTTGTGCATTCAGATTTCAGCTTTTTCTGGAAAAGTTTGGCAGTTCAAAAGCAAAACAGGAAGGAATTTTTCCCAGGATGCTGTACATGACTTGGACAGATTATAAAGTTTTGGCAAGGTTCTCCAGAGGCTGGTGCCCACCAAAGGTCAGCGGGCAAGTGTTTAGGGATTTCCAAGGTAGTTTCTTTTCCTGCAGCTTCCTGCTTTGAATAAACAGTTACATTTGGTTAGAAACAAGTAAGAAAATAATTTATTGGTTTTTAAACAAGCCATTTGTTCTACTTGCATGCAGACCGAAGTGGGGGGAAAGATGTGGCATTTATTATTGGAATTATTAGAAGTTACCACCATCCTCTTATCTTTAAAACAAGTGCTGATGGAGAGCTCAGTGCCAGCAAAATGATGATTGTTACGACATTTTTCCACCACCAAAGGTGTTTAGTTAAACCTCAGTGCAGCCCTCTGGGCCTCAGTTCTACCCAAAGGTGTGTGCAAGGGTGTGATTGGGATCCTGCCTCTGCAAACAGCAGCACAAGCAGCTGGGAAAGAGCAATTCATGTTAACAAGAAACCCTGGATTGCCTGATAGTTTTTCTTCTCAATGTGTACAAACAATAAGAAGCCTAATAAGGAAAATGTACTATTCTGATTGTAGCTACAAATGGAGCTAGCTAGCTACTGTTAGCTTTAAAAAAAAATCATTGCCATCATAAAAATAATGTAGACAATATCTTTCACTGGATTGCTCTGCAACCCAAATTATGTTCTTTTTGTTTTAATAATTTCTGCACATCTTTTTTTTCAAACTGTCAGCTTCCATAAAGGACAAATGTCTATTGGATGAAGAACATCATCTTTCTCCACTCCCATCCTAGCAAACATGTGCAAAACTAATTTTCTATCCATGGTTTCAGTGTGATTTGGAGTATTCAGTCTGAAATATGAGTTTTCACAGTAGCATATTCCTAATTACTGGGATTTTGTATTTTAAAACCCTAAACCCACACAGCATTAACTTAAGCAGCTCACATAAGTCTAATAAATCAATACAATACTGAATATGGAGCACAGCTTTGAGTTACTGGGACATCTTGAAGAGAAACTTCCACGTAACCAACGTATCTTTTAGGATTCAGATCCTCAACACAACATCCTGGACTTCAGGAGGAATTTCTTCATACAAAAGGCTGTTAAACATTGGAAGGGGCTGCTCAGGGAGGTGGTGGAGTCCCCGTTCCTGGAGGTGTTTTAAGGACAGACTGGACATGGCATTTAGTGCCAGCGTGTGGCTGACAAGGTGGTGTTCAGCCAGGGGTAGGACTCCATTATCTCCAAGGCCTTTTCCAGCCTAATTGATTCTGTGAAATATCATTTTGCCATCTTTTTCAGTTTACTGCTATGCTAATATTTTCCAATACAGTAGTGATATGTAAGAATTTAACTTATTTTTCATTTGTGGTTTCTCCTCTATGTCTTAAAAGGCTTTTAGGCTAAGCCTGGAGTTCTGTCTTAACACTCCAGAGATTGACAGCAAATGGTGGTCACAGCCCTAATATGTTTCAAGTTTAAATTGAGGAATTATTATTTACATTAAGAGAGAGAGAGAAACGGAGAGAAATGTTAAGTCTGAGTAATCAACCACAAATGGCCAGGAAGTAAATTAGCTTAGAAACAAGAGCCTTTAAAAAAAACACCAAAACCAAACCCAAACAAAACACCTAGCCATATTTAATAAATGGATGGTTTATATATATTTTTATATAACTCGCACTCCCAGCTCAGGGCTACAGGAACAGCTCCTGCCCCAGTCTCACATGCAGCAGTATTTGACTGTATTTTGGGGTTAATAATTTGCCTTTTATGCAGTTTATTTCTAAGAAACACCCCACACTTTTAAAAAAGGTCCCATAGCTCCGTCTGGGGAATTCTCAGTTAGCAGATGTGAAAGGCCTGTGCTTTGCATATGGACACCGCGCAGGGGAGAAAAGGGGCTGTGGCAGAGCCCAGGAAGGGACAGAACAGCGGTGACAGGGGAAGTGTTAGAAGCAGAATGACCAGTGATGGCATTAATGTAAGGTACTGTCCCCCTAAAAATCGATTATGCAGTCATTTCTCAGGAAGAGCACTGATGAACTCAACTCAGATCATTTTTCACGTCCTACAGGTGGAAGCCATGCTAATAGACGGAAATGAGGGCTCTCCCCAATTGATGATGTGAATATTAAGGAGAATTAAAAATTCTTCCTCTGGAAGAACTGATTGAAACCCCTGTGACAGGCACCTCTGCAGGGCTGGCTTAGCTTTAAACTGGAACTCAGCCAGACACTTTCTATTGCAAGGTATTCTGCAAAAAACTCCCCACTTTACCTATACAGTCATGCAGACCTAAACAGAATGTCTTTTATTCAAAGCTCACAATTAGATCACAGCATAGGACTCAGCCCCTCCTTGAATGTTTACTATTTGCTGGGCAATGAATTCCAGTTCGCTTCTCTTGCTGTCTGAATGAAGGCTGACCCTGAAATGACCAAACCAGTAACCTAAACAGCCATAGAAATAACTTCAGGCGTTTTCACCCTCCATTTAGTTTAGATGTTTCTTACTGTTAGAACTGCTATTCCTACAGGATTAATTATAAATAGTTATCTACTGATATCTACAGTAATACATTTTGCTTCTGAGCATGCACCACTGAGTTTTATAATGGGTTGTGTATACACTGCAAATGTTAAACAATATTCTCATTGAATAATGACAGGCAATGTGTATTTGCATTTCCTGTGAGATTTAATGATGCGGTGGGATAGCTGGATGGAAAGTGGGAATTAATATTAAGACTTAGTGCCAAAGCCATCTCCAGGACAGCAGGCACACTGCTCATTAACTCAAGAGATTTTGAACCATTTACTCTGTGCCAGACTTCGGTTCTTGGGATCAAAAGTCACTTTGTTTTCCCTATCCCCTCTGTAGAGAGAGAACTGAATAAAATAGATATCGCTTCAACTTCTCCTTTCCTTCACGAGATGCTCTGGGTTGTTTCTCCAGAAGAAAAAGGTTCTCCCAGCTTCCCAGGTTTCCTCAGAGCCCTCCCATGCCACCAGCCCTGGGAAGGTGACGCTCTGCCAGATGTGAAGCAGCAGCCTCACAACTCCTCCACCCTCCCTGACTCTTTTCAGCCTCACTCCACCCCTCACCTGCACACACAGGGAGCTGATTTCCCCCTCTCCACTGACCCAGGGGCTGCACTGCACTTCTGGGAGCACGAGAGCTGCTCACAGCAACAGGGAAGAGGAGGAAATAGGGGAAGCAAAGGAAACCGATCTAGGGAAGTGATGAGATCCCACATCCCTCACCCAAACATGCTTTGCTCTGATGGCACTTGCAACACTTCCTTCAAGGGTGCTTCAAAGCTGGACGGAGCTGCTGTTACCCAGGGCACATCTACTCAGGTCTGTTGAAACTTAAAGCTGAGACAGTGGCAGAAATAGAACTTTTCCATGGAATGTAGAAAAGTAAACGGAGAGAAACCAGAAAAAGCATCTACATGTTATTTGCTGAACAGCTCTACTTTCAAAACCAAATTGAGGTTCTTCTCCCTTTAATGCCAAGTCCCTCTAAGACTACTGAAAAAACCCCCAACTTCCAAGGCTTACAAGTTACAACGTATTTCTAAATAATACCATACATTGCTCAGTCCCATCATTTCTCATGAAAACCTAGAATTTTATTTTTAAAGCTCAAGGTGAAGGAGTTAAAGCAGCTATGCTTCCAACCACACGGAAGTTCCAAACTTGTTTTTGCTTTCTCCCCTCTCTTCCTATGAGCCTTGTCCATGGCACAATCTGCTGAATTCATTTTACAGTGATATTTTAGTGTTTCTTCTCTCATAGAATTTTAATGTGTTTAATCTGACAAACCGAAGTCTAAAATATGCACAGACCCATTTTTCTGAGCTGTTATGAAGTCTTAGAGCCCCTGCCTTACACGCTGTCCCTGAAATCAATACGATTACACCTGATAAATATTCTTCTCATGAAAATTAGAAGAAAGCATCTCTCAGGTTGAATATTCCCAATCCTATGTAAGTGGACATACAATGGAAGGCAGCACCATGGAAAATGAAGTGTTAAAACAAGCTTCCTAAAAGGAGCAGTTTGTTTGGTGGAGCACTGGCAGACTCCTTCAACAGAGCCCCAAATGGAATTAAAAAATGATTTTTAACACCATTCTCATAATCAAAAGCCAATTTTGTCTGTGGTGTGACTGACCCAGCACATGCAGCATCCCACTGGTGGCAGCAGGCTGAGCACTCTCCAGTGGCTGCTCATTCACTGGCTTGTGTTAGTGTGTGGTGTTTAAATGGTTTGAAATCAAAACTTTATTCAAGACGTGAGGGTGAAATCGTGCAACCCCAAATTTCATGGTTAACTGAGTGTCACTCAAGGGATACGTGGGTGCTGTCTGGAAGATAACATGTGTTTATGCTTAGAAAAGTGACAAAGAGAAAATCGAGCACCTTCAAGAGCACTTGTACAGCAATTCTGGCCTCTAAATGAAACTCACAGCTCTGCAATAATGCAGTGTGGTCTCAAACCCCACTCAACATGGAACTGCAATGGAATTCGATGGCATCTAAATCTATGAGATATCTCTCCACAGGACAAGTTCCACCCCTTCAATCTCATTCGTGTGGATTTAGGAAAAATAAAACCAATAAAACTTTAGTCAAAAGAAAGATATTTTATATTTTGTTCCACTTTGGCTCTGCAATCCTGTTTCTGAGAAACTTAACTGAAATTTCCCTCCCTCTCCATTTGTAACTTGTCAATCAGAACCAATTTGTTTTTTCACAAATTATATCTCAGCACAGAAACATAATCAAATGCTGAATTTATTTATCTAGTCCAAAGTCCCTGTCTGGCACTGCTACTTCAGCCATCCTAGTGAGAAGCAGATGCAGGAGTTTTTCCCTTTCCCCAGAAGTGGGTGTCCAAGTGTGTAACTTCCGCGGAGCAGTTGTGGGTAGCCTGTGCTTCTACCCATGGGGGAGCCTGTGCTGGCTGTACAGTCAGGTTTTCAAAAATAAAGTTCTTCATTGAAATTCCTATTTTAGTATCACATCCTCACTTAAAAGCAATAAACATCCACTTGAAGCTCTTAAGTACACCAAAATGAGGATTAAACACGACTAGAAATGTGGTGCTGAACCAAAATACTATTTCGCTGTTATTCATGGGAGCAGAGTTTCGTAGGTAAGGCCCTGGGCGTGAAGGAATTTAGATTCATTCCCTGAGCTGGCACAGACCTTAGCTGTGACCTCTGGCAAGTGGCTCAATTGCCTGGTCCTCACTTTCCCGCTCTGCAGCAGGGACAGCTGCAGCTCCATCTGTACGAGGGATGTGCAGCCGTGTGGTCACAGCCCCTTCATGCACGTGGCACCGTGAATCCCCGCAGCAGGCACTATGGACAAGCTGCAAGCGCTACTCAGCTGCTCATGGAGGAGGTGCAATCCCTTCTCAGGGCCCATTCCCCTCCAGTGGAATAGTTCTCCCATAAAATGGAGACTTTCACCTGTCTTTTCTCCAAACCTTTATCCATCTTGCCAGTTTACCTTTGCAAAGCAAGAGTTTTTCCTCATCACACACCACCAAAGTGGGCCTTGTCCACAGCTTGCACATACAGACACCACATCAAAGGCAGTAACAATAAAGAAACCTTTGATTAACCCATGTCCTACCTTGACATCCACTGATAAGGCTCAAAAATGTCACCTGTCGAGCCAAAAGGAGGCCCTGTTGCTCAAAACCAGCTCCTGGTTCCTCGTGCAGAGATCACCAGAGGGCGGGTGTGGCCTCAGGGCTGCACACTTTTTTTTGTCGTGGGGGAAATGGGATGCAAAAGGCTCTGGCACCACTCCTCTTGAACGAGGTGCCATTTCCACAGAGGCCACCGATTCTGAATGACAATGTACAAATAGGCAAAGGGTGCCCTTAGGAATGCATCTCCTTCCAGACACAGAATAGTCTCAACAAAGCCTGGGAAACCAAGATTTCACTGGAATGTGTTTGTTTAGATTGGAGGACCCATTTTGTCAGGGCTGCAGAAGGAGAATATGCAAGACAAATTGTTCTGTGTCTCAGTAAAAGGCACATGCAATCACAAAGAGAGAAGAAATAATTCTAAATCTTTTATCTAGTTGAAAAACTGACCTTCCTTAGCTTGAAACTGCCTGTAGGAGTCCCAGGACAGGTTGTTCTGACATTCTTTTAACATCGTTTCATCAGCACAGCCAAAACTAATCACAAGAATATTACCCGATGACAGGTGCATTTATTCTGTCAATTAAATCAGATGGTTAAATCGAAATGTGCCCCAAATCTCTCTTGTTTGCATTATCCATATTGGCATTTCTTGGCTGTGGTTCACTGCTGGCTGGAAGTCATCCAGCCCCTGCAGAGTCACTTTGCAATCCCGTGCCAGCGAGTTTCCATGCTCTGCAGCAGCGGTTACACCGAGACCGGAGCGCTCCTACAGGACTGACCTGCAATGCTACACTGCTTCACTAAGATTTATTTAAGACAAAAAAAAAAAAAAAGAAAAAAGAAAAAAAGAAGAAATCCCTCTCAGTGAAGGAGGGTTAGATCAATGCTTTTGAAATGGAAAATGATACATCACTTCACACCTAACCACTAGTGACGTGCACGCATTAAAAGACAGAACAGAATAGAGACTTTTGACATTAGCAAGTGACTACTATGCAAGAATACAAATTAAAATCTAACCTCACTTCTTTAAAACCTATTTTCTGGGGTGGGGGGGGGGAAAGGTGTTGCTCCTAATCCATCAGAAAGATGAGCAAAACAATGGACATCAAGGTATAACTGCAAGAGAAATCAAGAACTGAAGCACCATCCACTATTACTCAACTATTCAAGACCCAGGTAGAGAGTGAGTTTACATGAAATATTTGCTGCAAAGAAAAGTTGCAGTGGAGCAAGTGAAGGATGCAGCCAAGTTTTTCATTTGGTTTTGTGATGTACATGCCAGTGAGTGCAGCCCCACATGATAATGTGAGTCAAACCTCAGGACCAGAGGTGAGATACATTGGAAGGATAAATATATATAAGCACTGCTTTGTTACACATTCACTTAACTTTTGCTTGATAGCCTGAAACATCTCCCTTGCACTCTGATTTTACCAACATTCACACACTCATCCATTGGGAAAAGTACAAGCAAGACAGGTCTTCTGAAGAGTTTCTGTGCAATAAAGTTGGTACCTTTTAGCTCTAGATATTAAAACTTGTTGCTTTCTCGAACTGAGAAATACCAGGCTTAATCCAGCAATCAAGAGCACCTGTACAACTGACAGGAGAGCTGATACAATTCTGAATAGCACAGAATATAGTCCTATAAAACATCTGTATGTTTTTCCTTTCAGTGTATGATATCTACCTATGCAACAATGAGGCTGCATAGGTACATATCATATGAAGTCCACGAAACCGCTGTGAAATTTAAGCAATGCAATTCACTTCTAATTTGAAGTTTGGCGGTTCAGCGTTAGACTCTCAGACCAGCAAAGTAAGGATTTACTGTTTAACTGTCCTGTTAGTCCAAAAGAGCAACCATATCACGCCACACTCCATGTGTGTGTCCCTGCCTTTAAAAAGAAAAGCATTACAGTGAAGTCACCTTTGTTCCAGAGTACCCGAGCACCACAAGGCGACGTCCCCGGCAGTGTCTCCAAATGTGACAAAGGGGTGATGGCACGGGGAAGAAAGAAGCCTTATGTTAGGTCAGCCCACGTATAGCCCTGACATTCCAACGTGTTCCAAAAATAAAGTAAAAATGCATAATTAACCATTTCTATCAAAGTCCCATTATTCACCTTTTACGAGAAACAGCATAACAAGGTTCCACTCACAGTGTAATATTAAATACCTGAAAATTAGTTCATGACCCATTTTCTGATTGATGTGGTTTCACAATCCAAAGCAAGTTATAAGTTAATAAATATCATAAATCTAGTAATTATTATTTAAAGACAAGGATTAATGAAAATGAGGTACTGATTATTTCATCCTAAGGTCAAAGTCAATTCTTATATCTGTCCGAAATCCACCAGGATGCAAGTCCAAGTTTTTGCACGTCTGCATGAAATTGGAACTCTGGCTTTAAAGTGGCAAGCACACATTGATTTTAAACAAGAGAAAGCTATGTAGAACAACAGGCTCTGTATTAAGGGTGACACCACCTATCTCCTCAGTGCTGTTACCAATGCCTTTTCTTTCTGCTCTAAATGGTTTTGATCCTACTTCCTAATTAATCTATCTTTAAGAAAGCCAGTAATATTCAGCCAAGTAAATTATCTTTATTTCCCTAGCTGTGTGCTTTAATCAGTTGTGTTGGTGAGGAATCCTGCAGGCAGTGCAGCATATTTAGCCAGATTTATATTAGCCACCTGAAAGATAAGAATGTTTACTTTTTTTTGAAATATAACTCTGTAAGTTGAAAGGCTCTGTGGGCCTGCAGTGTAGCTGGTTGGAGTTGTGTGCATGAATAATGTGCTCTTACAATTTGTCAGTGACAGTAATTTTAACTCTTAAAAAAAAAAAATAGAAGGTGTGTCTTCTGGTAACTCCCAAAAGTATAGAAAAAGAAATATGAATGGATGATTTAAATCTTAAACTCTGGGTGTTTTTACCATTTTTGACCAGTTCCACTGGTCAGATACATCCTTACTTTATATATCTCGATATATTTCAGAGGGCTATTGCAATGTAAGACAATATCGAAGTTCCTCTCCACAACCTCTGGGTAAAGCCTGTTTATTTTATTGTCACACTAATAGAATATAAAACGCAATTGGCAAATTACAGGTATTTACTAGCCAAAAATATTAAAAGTTGCTGTTGAAAGACCTTAATAAATAGTTGGTGCAAAAGTGCTATTCTTATGCAAGGCCATGCAGAGGAGACAGTAAAAATACATAAGAATAACCAGAGAACAAGTAAAGCACCAGTCACAGCATAATTACCCTTTGCTTTCATTTCATAAACCCACAGCTTTCCAAGGACACTCGCTAATATCTATGATTTTAAAAATAGCATAACATGCATTATACATTCACTCCTCTGTCTAACATAAATTATATATCTGTTAAATTACACATTGTGTTTAAAAATGGAGCAAAAAAACCCCAAAACCCAGCACATACATGATGTTTTTATTTTCTCCTCCAGGTCTGCCCATAAAGCTAATGCCCATTTAGGGGAACAAGCTGTGGGATGGCAGCACAGCAATATTAAGTAAGGCGAGCATATGTTTGTTCCTTTTGCCATGCTGTCTGACTGCCCCTGCCCCTCGGTGGAGGAGCTCCCCCTCAGTCTGCCTGGTGCTGATGGAATCCTTTTGCAGGTGTTTTGTTGCTCTCCTGCAGACACAGCTTTCCCAAAGCCCAGCTCCCTCGTGCATAATGCAGTGTTAGCTCCTGGTTTCCCCCCTGACACAGCTGACACAGGTCTTGCTCCAGGCTCTTGTTTCACAAAATTATCCTAAACAGCATCATCCCAGTGAATGCCTGCCCCCTGAATACCTAAAAGGACTGAGCTATTCACATTTCCATAATTTGGATCATACTTTTGGGTTTGGTTTCAGGTCGTCACTGCAAGCCAGGTGACAATAAACTCATATTATCATATACAGCAAGGATTTTCTCCCAACAAGCTTCCCCATCTTAAATGTTACCTGAGGACTGCCCACCTCAGGACACAAAGCCAGGAATCTCTAAGCACAGCCAGAGACAAAGCCCCATCTGAAGGTACCATATAATCTTCATTCAATTTTTATCCAGTTTGAAAAGCAGCAGTGAGGTAGAAATGTTTGTAAAGCAAAGAAGTGTATCAGCTAAAAATCAACACTGATATAACCCATCCCCATAAACACTAAGATCTGGGGAGATTTCATGGGGTTTTATGGTTCTGAAGACCCCCACCTCCCTGTGCTCCTTCTCCATCCAGAGTAACGTGTAGGCATTCAGGGTCTTGAAGAAGAAACGAGCAAGACAGAAAAAAATAAATACAACACAAGCAGAGAAAGTCTAAGTTCATATTTTACGTTAATGTGCTGGTAAGGAAAGGGTCTCATTTGGGAAGTCATAAAAAAAAAGCGTTAGCAGATCTCCAAGTTAGAGCATCGAAGCTTTCTCTGCAGATGGAGGATTTAAAAGAAGTAAAATGATAACCACATAGTCGAGAGACTAGAAAAGAGACCTTGATGTTTGATAGTTGTAATAACCTGCAGAGTGCTCTAATGGCTCAGGGATCAGGTGCAGAACTATAGCAATAACAAGAGCTGAATAATTATCTCAGCCATATCTGTATAACCACAGTCCCAGAGTATGAACTATATAAGGAGGCTTCTGCTGCCTCTCCAAGATTTCCTGAAATGTTAAATCACTGAATTGGGAGCACTTCCAGCATTAGTACTGCCCAGTTAGAAAGAAATAAAGCCCAGAATCCTCTAGTGGCAGTTCTAATGTCTTTGTTAATTATGAATTATGGGTAAACATGCAGACTCACAGAGGTCACGGCTGTCAGCAACAATACTTTTCAAGAAGGATTTTTATGAGGGTCTTTTTCATTTTGCCATAATGTCCTTTACATACACATAAAACGCACCGAGAATACAAAAAATAGTGTTTGTTTTTAGGGAAGATGTAATTATTTTTCACTTGTTTTCCACCCTCTGTACAGCCACGGATCCGCTGCCAGGACGACCCAGTTGATAATTCTGAGCTCCTCTGTGAGTAAGAGCAGCTGCACAGTCCCAAGGAGCAGGCAGGAGGAGGCTCCGGGGCTGGGGTTAGGTTAATGATCAGACGCTCTGGTTACAAGAAAGTTGTGGTTTTCCAGGAAACGGCAAGCCAGGATCCCAGCAGCTCCAGTCACCTTTCCCACACAACACAGAAACAAAGGCTGCATCCAGTATGCTCGATTAACCTCACTTAAATGGCAGCACTGATCTCAAATCTGTCCCAGGAGTGTATATAAACAGGATTAAAATCATATTATGTGTGGATCCTGCCCAACAAAAGCAACTGGCACAAAATCATTTTAATTAGGTGGTAGCGGCTGTAACTCATTCAACTTTGGCATTAATTCTTCTCTGTCCCATCAAAGAACTTTTGGGACTCTCCATGAATGGTGGAAGGGATAAAGGAGATTTAGAGATAACATTGAACAACATATTGCCGTAATTGTTGGCCAGTTTGCAAAAGGAGCTCTGAGTTCAACACTCCAAAAAAGCTCTGTGAAAGGTACAGCTTCTACTCGCAGTTTTCAAGGCAGGCAACAGACTGGCAATGAATGGCAAAGGAGGTTTTATATAAGTAAAATCCAAAAGAGTCTTGTCCAGTTTTCAAGAGCCCTCTCACTGATGGCTGAGTTGCTTGAAACCTCTCCATGAGCTGAGAAACCACGAGACCTCCAACAACACATGGTTTCAGCTCAGTGCTGAGCCCAGGAAAATAAAATGGTAGAAGACATCTTTTCAGGATTGCAAAAGGACAACTGTCTTCTAGCTCTAGATACATTCTCCCCATTTTGTAGGGAGAGTGTAATAAATAAGACCTATCAGGAATGTGATAGTTCTCCTGGGTCAAAATAATAATAATCTTATAAACCCTTGTGAGCACACAAGACACAGTACAACAGACACATTCTAGTAAAGCTGCTATACATCACATTTATCTGTACTCAGTCTTATGTTGTGCTCCAAGAAAGTCCAACCTTAAACACAACCTTCCAGAACATGCAGCTTGTTTTGCCAAATAATGACAAATGTCCTAGAAAAAAAAATCCCAGAAATTAAAAACTCCCTGAAAATTAATTTAGAAACTTGAACATTTGTCACAGCACTGTTGATGACCAATAATTAAGTTTAGTTCTCTAGATGATGACATTTCTGTATGAATGAAAAGTTCTCAACTCTATGCCAGATCAGAAAATACAGGTTAGATATTTCAAGCGGTCAATTAGTAACTGACTCGCATCATGCAACAGAAATGTAACCTTGGCCCACAGCACTGACAGTAGGAAATTAAGGTAAAAAATATTCTGACTTTTTTATCAGAGGTAAATAATTTTTTCCGTAAAAATTTGTTAGCATCAGTCTCTCTGAGTTGAAGAAATCTGGCAAAGAACCGAAGCGGGTAACTACAAAGCCCCTGCACGTTCTTGGAAGTAACAACATTGCAGAAAAAAATTTTAGAGAGGTTGAAATCCTTCTCACTTTGCCTGGCGCAGACTGTAAAACTGTGTAATCTGCAGTATATTCCATAGGGGGCACATTGGCAACGTGGGAATGTCACAAGCAGAAAAACATATTTTTCATACCAAAATATCACTAGCAGGTAAGACAACTGACCATTATGTTACATAATAAAGATAAGTCATGTGTACTTGAATAGTTAACAGATGGACTAATTAGGGGCTGAATTATTTGTGGTATAACTGATAGCTGGTGAAATCAAGGTTACTGAGGGAAATGGACTTGACTTTGGGAAAAGCAGAGGGTGTTTGCAGGGCTGAGGGAAGCTGCTCCTCCAAAGAAAGGGTTAATGAGCAATGAAAGAACAGAAGTGCATCTAATTAAAAGACATACCAAGGCACACAGAGAATACAAGGGTAAGCAAATGGCAGAGACCACATTTGCCTGAAATACATGAAGAGGCAAATGTGGAATGACATATAGGAAACTGGCACGAAGGGCAAGGTGTCTGGCAGGGAAAATAAGCTTCCATCTTAATAAGATATTTTATTGTTGGTACGAATAAATATATACAGGCACATCCTGAGAAAAACAAAAATGTGAAGAGGACAGGAGTTGTCTGTTTGGGGGCACCTATGAATAGAAATACTGTACAATAACCTGGCTCAGGACACAAAAAATATATTGATAAACATGAATTTTAAGCATGAGAATTTCAACGTTGTCTCATTTAAAATAGATTATTAGCTTGCATGATGACCTTTGGAAATATCTCCTCCCCCCAGATTGCCAGTATAAAAAAAGCCCATGGGAAAGATAACATTGCTGCATGGGTAGGTGTCATTGTCTAAACGCACAAAGGGCCTAAAATGCAAAACACAAGTGAGATGAGAATTGTCCTTCTACAATAGCATCTGCTGTGACATGTTCGTGGAGCCATTACATAGCTGAAACTATCACTGTCTGGGCTCACACAGCACAGACAATGTTAAGAATGAAAAGGAAATACTTATAATTGTTATCCTTGCAAACCCTTTTGCAGCTGCAGCTCTGGGTCAGCACTCGTCAACAGACTGTAGAATCCATGTAGGAAACTTCAGAAAAAACACCATTGTGTACAGCACTGCCCAGGCTTCAAAAATTATCATGAAATTGAAAGATCCTAATCAAAAGAGACCAAAACTAGGAAGGACCTTCTTTCAGTGGGAAGGCATTTGAGAGCACTTGCAAGTAGTAGAACCAAAGCTAAAAGGAGTGTAAAATCAGCCAAGTACTATCTATTTCTATAACAATATTTGACAAGCCCAGAGGAGAAGCACAGAGTGACTCATCCTTACAGAAAGCTGGAGAGAGTAATTCCAAATGACTGGGCAGAAATAAAAAAACAGCTGAAGCACCTCCAAGAATACAGGGACAGATAGATACACACACATGTGTATTGAGAGGATGAAGATGAAAATGCTCCAGATGATGTATTCCTGCACAAGGATGGCCATGCCACAACAGTCCTCAGCAGGAGGGCAGAATCCTTAGGCATAATCCACAGTGCCCATCTGGGCATTGGGAGAGGCAAAAAACAACCTAAAGTGTTTTATTTTAGTCAGACTGAAAGATGCCACAGATGGCCAAAGGTTAAATCCAGGTTAGTATCAAGAAAATGCAGAACTGAAGTGAGGACTTCTCTGTAGGTGTGACGTGCACTGGTGTAAATACACCAAACACACACACACACTGGAATTGTGTCACATTCCTTTGCCTTTGGAACTCAGATCAGTGCATTTTTGTCTCAGTTCCATGGAAAAGGTCCCCCCTGCTGAAGGACTCCTTCCCCCAGAGTTTGGCCTCACGCACCACTGACATCGACGGTGTCTTTTCATTGACCAAAATGGGCTCTCAAACAGCAATTTTTGCCTTTCTAATTGAGTTGCCGGGTGACGCTGTAGCAGCAATGTAATAACACTTTATAAATCATATTTGTTTGGAGTGGGATTCCTGATGGGTTAATATCTCATAAATAGGCCATGATTGCTCTCATTTCTAGGTTACACACAACATCTAATCCTCCAGCAACGTGCTGTTTAGGGGCACTGGCTCAGATATTCTCTGAGGCCCCAGACAAAAATCCCCACATTTTGCGGGCATGTGGTAAATTTTTTCACCCACAAAAACCAAGCAGAACTGAAGAAGCAGTAAAATGTTATAGAAGTACTTACAAAAGAAAAGTTATAAAACACAAACGGTTGGAAACAAAGCATCAAACCATTACCTTATCCATACCCTTTGCAGCTCCACAGCCAGCAAAGACAAAGCTTTGTAAGGAACATATTGGATACATCATTTTGCCCATGGCCAAATAAATGCAGGGAGGCTGTCCAGTCCCGTCAGTTGATCCTGTTTCTTGGCAGAGACCTGGATCCCAGATACAGCTCCAGAGCTGTGGATCCGTCTCATGGACCCAACTATGCAAATGGTTAATTTTTTCAAGCTGACAACCAAACTTCAAAAAACCTCACAACAATGCTAGTGGCTTGGATCAACCCAAGAATAGTCTTTACAGCAAAACAAAATTACCATTTCACACTCTACGAAGGAAATTAGATTTGTTACAAAATGAAAGCGCTTTGTTGCAAAATGTAGAAATGAAACATTTCTGGGGAGGCTGAAAAAAATCCATTGAATCTGAACTGAATTCACAAATAATTTTGGCTCCTCAACTTCACACAATAAGCCTCTTGGCTGATTACTGCAATTCTTAATTAGGAATGAAGCTGCACTCACTGAACGAGGGCAAGCACATATATCACAGATGTTACCACCCTGAGGAGCGCACACTGAGAACTCTGCTTTCTCTACCGACTCTCCCCTGCTAAACCTGGCATAAATGAAAGTCTTTATCCTGGGAGAGGCCAACCATAGTGTAGGAGACTGGCTTTGACCAGCAGAGACAATCTCTAGCCTGAAGGGAGAGGTGCCTGCATGGGAGCCAGTCCAGAGCACACCATAGCACTCCTTCTCTCCACACGGCCACGTTTCCTTCTTGAGAAAACCAGATTGTGAAAGAAATTGGGGTCTCACCCAGCACACAGTTAGGATACAGCAGAGAAGACCATATCCTTCAAGATTACTTACTTCTCTGGAGAAAAGAGAGTAGGAAGGATGAGTAGAAAAGAAAATATCACAGCAGCAAGTCCTCAGCTATGGGACTTGTTATGACAAGCGGAAGAACAAACAGGGAGCAGCTACTTTAAAAACCAGATGCCAACACGTGTTCTAAATCTATCTTTCCTTTCCAAAGCAACTCAGAAGCACACACAACTGAGTCAGCCTGCCACACTTAGAGGGAAACAAACCCACAGAAAGGTTTTACTTGTGTGGGATGAAAAGGAAGACATGGATGGAGAGGAAGAAAAATGCTATTCCCATTTTGAACACTTGGAAATCAGGACAAGAATAAAGTCAGCACAGTTTGACCCTTTAAATGAATGGGACTCTTCAAATGCTTACAGTTAATCACATGGTGAGTTGAGGTTTCAAGCTGCAAGCTCATGTGGCCCAGAGAGCCACCACAGCGCTGGGCTGATCCCCCGGAGCTGCACCACACTTGCACCACTGCAGCAGCAGCACAAGCTGCCAGCTGGACAGGAGACTCCAACTGCTTGCCAGGATCTGATGATGGGAGATGGGAGGCAGCCACAAACCATGTCAGCTCTCCCCAGGGAAGCACCAGG
>VZTG01009760.1:917595-1032595 GCA_013397845.1 Melanocharis versteri | reverse complement strand
GGCGCTGAATGAGCAAGGAGATGTTCACTACCCAACAAATGATGCTGTATTCACCTCTTCTGTCATTCTGTACAGCTGAAGTATATCTGCCTTAAATAAAAGAAGTGCCTTAAACATCAGAGCATTGCACAGGTGGGCAAGTGTCTATGCCGGAGAAGTTTCTGACCTTCTCATTAACAGGGGGTTCAGTTTCCTAACAGCTGTTGTGAGACACGAATTTTTGGGATCTAGCAAAGCATTTCCCTTGGTCTGCAGGGGGCTGCTTTAAAAGCTGCAGCACAACCTCAGCATAGTTTAGGAAAGGCCAGACAAGCAGCTCTTTCACAGAACCCCAGATGGGTTACAAATCAACCCCCTTCTCTCAACTGTCCTTCAGAGCTACCTGTAGCATGGCACCTTGGGTTTGCAGTCCTGGGCAATGACTCAAATGACACAGGAGGTATCAGAAGATGGTGGGACCAGCCCTGGAAGTGACAAAACTGGCCATTCACGAAACCAGCCCAGATTTGAAGCTGCCAGTCTAGGACTTGACTATCCTCATACATCAGTGGGGTCATTTCTGTCTCTTGGAGACACAAAGGTGTCTGGAACACCACGCGGCCAGCCACAGCTGCTTTGAAAAGCTTAAGGGAGTTTTATTTTTGAAAACCAGTGCCTGGTTACTCCACAGCAAAGACAATCCTGGAGAAGCAAGAGGCATAGAGAAATAGCCCAATTTATATTAAAAAATATTGACGGAATCCAGTGTTATGACCTGTTATGACTGATTTAAGACTTCTATTTTCTTTAACACTTTTCAATTATTTCCCTCTCACACACACACTATTCATCAGCTTAGAAAAACCTCTCAGGCCAGCATGCAGATTTTCAGCCTCAATCGCTACAGTACATGAGTTCTAGATCTGAGAGGCCAAAAAACATCTATTTGACTAAAGAGCTATAAGGCAGTCATAAAAATTATGGATCACAGAAATAAGCAATTAGTGTTATCTTCAATTGCTTTATTGGCAGTATTCACTCGTTAGAATAGAGGCAGCAGTAAAACAGATTGCAACATACTGTATAACAGCATATGGGATTTTACATTATAATGCTATTCTCTGCCAAGAAGTCATATTTTCATTTGAATGCATGGAACAGATTATCACAGGGTTTCCAGCATTAGAAGTGGATGACCCTCTCTCTCTGCCTCTCCTCCCCCCTTTCCCCCAGCCTCTTGGCTATTAGGCAGTTTTTTAGGTTATGACTACATCAAAATAAGGACAGCACCAGAGCAGTAATAAGGGAGCTCTGCCTACTGAATATTGACTTGTGCTCTGAGCCCTGGCTCACGCAGGCTGGGCATGTCACAGAGCTATGGAGATAATAAACTCTGCCGTGGAGGCACTGGGTAGACGAGGAGTTGAGGCTTTGCCAGTCTTTTCCCCCAGCTGGCTTCAGCTCTAGAGGAAGCTGCCTGCCCGCCCATCTAATCACAGCTGAAGTGCCACAAAGGCAGCCACTAGCAAGAGGGCTGGAAGTAAAACAATAGGAATAATAAGAGGGGGAAAAACAGATTCTTTATACTGTATTTAACATTAGGGATATTTTCTGCAGTTGTTTGTCTGTATCCAGGGCTGTTCTTTGCAGAGCAGCACCAGCATTTCGGGGCAGGGAATCGATTCCCCCCAGGACTGACAGATAAGGCCTGGGGTTCACCTGCACATCAGCAACCAGTGTGCAAATATTAATGCCTGGCCCATTATGGAAATGCAGGGAACATTGTATATCACGCTACAACTGTTCTGTCCAAATGAAAAGACACCTTCCTTTTAGCAGCGTGCTCCAGGAAGTGAAGAATGCCAAAAGCATAGAAACCCCAAAAAGACAATTTGTACTGGAGTTGTACTCCAAGCTGATTCAAAAAATACTTGTTTCCAAATGTATTTCTTTTGAAATGTATGTGTATTGTTGAGGGGAGGGAAAACGGGGAATAGAGGGGTTAAATCCTTAAACAAAATGCTCCGAAGGGAAAAAGCACTTGCCGCTCTAGGAACACAGGAACTAGAAAAGCTACAGACGTAGGTAGTAATTTACCAGAACAAAGAAATTGGATAGAATTAGGTTTCATGTGTTACTATTTATTCAGCTCTAATGAAAGCCAAATAATTTGATAAAGCCTCAGTTCCCATCTGTATCTCTGAATTTCTGCACATATCCAAGACAGTTTCTATGGAGTGCATTTCAGATTTCAGAATTTTCGGTTCAGTTTTGGAATTTAGAAGTTTAGCTTCATTACCAGAACAGCACTGTTAAATGATGATAAACACAATAATATGTTGAAATCCATACAACTCTTCAATATGCATAGGCACTTTCTGAGTACAGCTTCCTTAAAGGGCAAGAGCACAATTATAATGTCTTATATTACTCTTTAAAATATAATAAAAAGTCCCTGTCTCAGCTGGGATTAAAGGTGCATAAAAACAGTCTGTCATCATCTCAACGTCTGTGTTAGAGAGTACAGTCAGAATGTTGATGTTATTTGCCACAAATATCAGCTTCAAATTTTTTTCCTCAAAAAAGATCTGCAGAAATACTAGCAACAAAAAAAGTGGGCTTTTAAGGATCCCGAAGTTTTCTGGATAACTTGCTGGGCAAAATGTGTGTCAATGCATGCTTGAAGCAAAAAATTTGGGGAAGATGAGGGGGTTTTCTAACGTGTTGAGAGGAGACTCCTCTCTCTGTGTTCTGTTTCAGCACCCCTACCTATGTGTCATAGTATTCAAAGACTGAGATCCTTGGAGAAAGGAAATTTTCATGGGGACTCGAGTCACAAGTGGGACAAGACTGGCAAGAAGCACCCAGTGAACAGGTAGGTATTGCTACAGTGACCCTCCCCGACTTCCCAGCCATCCCCATCCCTGGCAGTAACCCCAAGGGAATTTGTTGTTATCCTCACTCCCTGCGCTTGTCACAAAAGCTGCCTGTTCTATTCAGATGCTAAAGTGTCAGCACTTCCACAGACCTGGCCCCACAAAGGCTGGGATTTTCTAACACTGAGAAGGTTGGCTGGTTTTCCTCCATTCTTTGGGAAGCTGAGGGCTTCCTACAAGAAGCTGCCTCACATCTGCTCAGTGAGCCCAGCAGGATCTGACGGCTCTAAGCATCAAACAGGTTTGAGTGCTTCAGGGATTAGAGGAAAAAGGAGAGCAAATAATCTGGTGGCTGTTCCTCACTATGCAAAATTAGCGAAGGTAGCACAAGCAACAAGCCCAGGATGCCTTGGCATGCCAAGTGTGTTCACTTATAAAAAACATCTGCTTTTTGTACAACTAAACTCTGTATAATAGCAACCTTTCCCCCCCTTTCTCTGCATTTAGCAGCTGTTGCAGCCCAGCTCTTGAAAAAAGAGGAGTACACATCACAAAGCAGTGTTGGAATCAAGCTGAGCTTTCTTGTCTGGGTTAGGTTCCAGGCTCGAGGGACTGTGTGTTTTGAAAATGTCACTGTGCTACTTTTCCACTGAAGGTGGACTTACCAAGTCAGGTGACAAAAGCTACAAAATGTAATCAGAAAAAAAAAAATTCCTCTACCCTAGTTTTCGTGTCATAACCATTAGTGCTATTTAATTAAGCATTCTTGGAGGTAATGCAAGGGTGACTACAGTTTTCTAAGAGAAAAACAACTGTCAGGCCCCTGCCACCCTCCTAGGCAAAGGAAAGCTGAAAGGCAACTCCCACAGAATAGCAGTCCCACCCCTGACTTTGGCAAATCTTTGGCAGGATATAATGGTTACAGCGTAAGGACAAGTTTGAGCAAAAAGGTATTAATGCATTTTGTACAGGATTCAGGGACTGAAATGCTCGTTCAGGACTGCACAGGAGCTCGCTCCAGGGATGGGGACTGATCTCACATTAACACACACATTAAGGGCATTGCAGTGAGCAAGGCTCATCTTTTCCCATCCCTCTTTTGCCTCCCATCTGCTCCTTTCCAAAAAAAGTCCACGGATCTCAGCTAACCAGAGGCTGCAGCACTAAGGGGAGGGGGAGGGAGGGAAGGAGAGAAAGTTATTTTGTTTTGGCTCAGTTCTGTAATGAATTGCAGAAATTGATCTGTCATAGTGCAACAGATTGTAGCTTGATCTGCCAACAAATTGCAAGCAACAGTAGGTAATGACTAATTGCAAGTGTCAGGGGGGGTTGTTCAATGCTTTTTTGTTTGGGGGTTTTGGTTTTGGGGTTTTTTTTTCCTAAGGAAAGGTAATATTTTCTGAAGGAATATAGGAACCCACTGACAGAGTGGCAGTGTCCACACAAGGAACTTTACCTGGTTTTTAATCAAGCTGCATTTCCAGTTAAATCTGCCAAGAACTACACCAGAGATATTTACTTCTCTGAATGTGGCCAGGGTCTGTGCTCCAATTTAGGGTAACAAAAAGAAGCAGTGTCTTCTGTCACCAGCTCCCTCTGAGGTGTAACAGAGAAAGAGGAAGGAAAGCAGCTTTTTCTCTGACTTTTTTATTGTTGTTTTTGATTAAGTCAGTAACTCAGAATTATTCTCAAACACTGATTTAGAAAGGATTTTAGGATTAGAATTTTAGAAAGTTCACCCACAACGCAGTCAGGGGGAAGACCAGGAACATCTTTGAATATTGGACCAAAACAGAAAATAAGATAGAAGCAGGTAGGCAAGTAACACAAGGGAAAATCATCAAAAATAAAGCGCTTCTAGCACATAAGAAAAAAAAACCCAAACAGATCTGAAATGAAACTGATGGAAGTGAAAGAGTGCACTGCATGTTATTCATTGTCATCTCTTCCTCTGTCACTCACAGCTTCAACTCCTCTGCAGCTCCCTGGTCTTGTAGCCTGTGGCAGGGTCACAGAAGACCCTCAGAGTTGCAGTGTGTGCAGACAGGAGGAGACAGAAGCAGAGTCATCCCTGGAAAGGGCACACGGATGAGCAGCACAGTGTCACCTAAATGCCACACTTGTGTTCTTGAAAGGCAGCACATTTCAGAGGGGAAAACATACATCCACATCTTGATAGCTACAAGCTTGCTTAAACTGCTTACATTTATTGTAAAACTGTCTCGGCTTTTCAACTTGTGTGCTGCAGACAACTTAAAATCCAGATTTTCAGCACAAATCTGCAGCTTCCCATCGTCACCTATATCTTTTACATTTAAACACTACATGACAGCAGAGCCATTTGACAACAGTAATGCAGTGCAGCTCACACATCCAGAGCACGGTGTTGACAGGGGTATTGTGATGAGTGAACATTGGTCTAGACAAGAGCCAAACACCAGCTCTGCGAACAATGGAGCATCCCCGGCAAGCCACGGGCAGCAAGGAGACAGCTTGCAGGAAAAGGAGAAATCTTACTTTGGGGTGGGTTATGTGGGTCATGTAGGGTGAAACACATACAGCACAAACCTGCTGTATAATCTGGGGTAGGGCCAGCAGGGGTGACAGGTGATGCCTGAACGCTGCTACCCCTCAGCACGAGGAAGAATTTCCTTCCCTGTGAATATTCAGAAATACAAGCATAAAACCCTGTATTTGTGAGGATCTGTGCTAATGGGATTTGACCTCTCATTGTTCAGGTAAAGCAAACATGACAAGGTCACAGCGTATTTCAGTTGCAGTTCTATTTTCATGTGGGAAATACTGGTGAGGATTTTTTCCATACTTTGCTCAGTCCCCTTCAGCTCTAAATTCACTTAGGAGGCAAGTGCTTACATTCCATTTCAGAAGAAGTGAAGTCTGTGTATCTGTGTACTCAAATATCATTAAAGGCAATTGTATTCTACAAATCAGAGATACATTACTAACAAGAAAGACATCCTGCCTTTTCTCTGAAAAAAAAGAAAGCCAGAAAGCTTACAAGTAACCGTTGACTGACCAAATAAGAGGCTAAGAAAGGTTCTCAGTATGTGCACAATATTCTATTATGTTAATTCATCTAAGAGAGAATTTAAGAGAAAAGCAAGCACTGAGTCCAACCAGAAGTCTTTCTCTGCAGCAAGGCAGCCTGGTAAATTTTTGCATTATTTACAAATGATAAGTAAGTGGAGAACAGGAGCACAATTGACTAAACATGATGTTTAAGTGCAATAGAGTGTGTCTGTTTTCCAGAGTGCCCTGGATATCCTAACTAATGTTTTGCTGTTACTTACCTGTAATATTTTTATTTATTCAGCATAATTGTTCCTAACTTACCCCAAGTGCATTTGCCAGACACACAGGAAAAGATACTTAATAAAGTGCATTAATAAAGTGAGGATAATTTAATGATCATGCTTGCCTTATAATGATCAGGCTGTTAAAAGCCCATGTAGGACATTGATCCTTACTCTACAATCACCAGGAGACTGAAGGCAGCTAAGGAAAGGAAATGCTGGAAGGAGTAAGTAACTATCCCAACCAAGCTACCAAACTCTGACAAGGCCAAAGACAGAAAAACAAAGCACACAAACTGCAAGTAGCACCCAGACCCGAGGAGAAGTGGTGCTTCTTTGCACAGAAAAATCGTAACTGATAAATTGTCACTGGGCAATAACTTCAGAATTTTCATTTAATAATTCTTGTACTTACAGCTCCTGTCTCTGATAACAACTGATAGTAACTGCAGCAAGGAAGGGTGTCCAGACTCTCCTGCCCCATTCTGTACTGAAACTGGGCAATACAGAACCTCAGGGAAAAAGGTATCCCAGCTGGTAAATCCCTTATGTGCATGAAGAGCAACACCAGCTCTTATTTAAATCCTGGTTCAAGGACTATAACCTACGACCAGAGTATTAAAGGTAAATTTGTGTTGGGTTTCCTAATGTAAATAATTTGGGCTTTATTTCATCCTGCAGCTCTGAGTTCCACAAGTTAAAGGCATGCACCGTGTGCTGTACTTTGTCACTCACTAATGAATCACTCTTTGGCCTGTTGTTGTTCTATTTTGAGTTCCCTCTTTTCCTTTTGTTACAGACAAACGTAATGAGAAGCAGCCGACTGGCCTGATCTATGCCCTTCATTATTTTATTTTATATGCCTCTGCCACATTTCCTCCCGCTCTTCTTCTTTCCAAACTAAATAATAATCCTGCCCTTTTTAATGTAGCTTTATATGAAAGGCTCTCAGAGGGTGCTACTCATTTTCTTTGCCCTTCTCTGGACCATTTCTATTTCCGTTATGTCTTTGAGATAAGGTGACCAAAAGTGAACATGAATTCAAGATAAGGACATGCCATTGATTTATACATATATGGCATTAAAATATTTTCTTCTTTGTGATTTATCCTCTTCGACCACCCTCCCATTGTGTTCTATCTCTTTTGCAATAACAACCCGCCCCATCCTAAAGAGCCTCTTAATTGAGCTGACTTCATTGACTCTTATGTGAGCACTGACTCAAAATGGAAAAACACACCCGAGAACCTGAATTTCAGTGTGGGCCATTTCATTATATTTGCCATGTATGCAGTTGGGTTAGCTCTGGAATTCCTCAAAATACTATGGAACACTGATTAGCCAAAATTATTTAGCATCATGTCAGCTCCCACAGAAAGTAATTAGTGGGGTCTTGTATGGAAGGAGAGAAAGCCAGAGGATGAAAGGAAGGCTGGTTTAGACCAGTTTATTCTTGTGCTTGGTTTCCTCCTTTTCAACAGGTGTTTAACTCAGAGCAGGATCTACCCTGAAGTGATTCAGATTCCTTATGAGGTCTTTACACAGCACCCTGTAGGAGACCTTGAAAGACTAAACGTGCTGAATGCACTAACACCCTTTTCTCCCCTGCTTTGCGAGCCCTTTAAAATAACCCTGTGCTGGCTGTTGCACAAACCCCAGTTCCTTCTGATCCTGGAAATACTGTTTTGTTCTACATGGCCAAAACTGAGCTTATTCCCAGCACAGAGGGATTGACAGAAAGATTGTCCCTGACAATCCCTGACACACAAGCACAGCCCAGCCCAGTGCTCAGCTTGAAGCCAATCGAACACACAGGTTTACCTAAAAATCTCTCCTAGGTTAAGACTATGATTTAGATGAGCATTTACGTTTTTGCACTGTAAGTGCCTTTACTTAGGATGTGCGTGACTTCATGGGCTCAACCACCCAAAAGGGCTAAGTCTCTAGCAAAGACAATAAATTTACATTGAGATACAAAAGGAGAGGTTTAAAATTCTATTTTTAATGAAATTTTTCCAATCAATCCTTAAGTAACAACATTTAGATCAGCAATTCTGCATGCTCAGCTCATCAAAAACATCAAGACATCACTGTCTTGCTTTTTATTCCTTGTTGTTCCTCACGAGTAGCAACTGCACAATGAACTAGGATAGAGGTTAACTTTTCTGTATTTTTTTCCTCTTTTAAAAATCTGTTGATAAATGCATCACTGAAAGACACTGAATCAGAGCCCAGAAACTGTGAAATTTAAGGATATGTGAAGCATGCACAGAAAGAACATATGCTTCCTCACTGTCCTCAAATCTGCTTCAGTCCTAATCCTGGAAGGACCATCTCTGAGGGTGAGAGAGTAAAGGAAACCTCAATCCTTCTGTCAAACACAGGAGCATAAGTGCCCAGAGCAGCAGGGGTTTTACTGCTACCAAAGCTGGGCAGGAACCAAGAACACCAACACATTTCCCAAAGCCACTGAAAAGTCATTAGTCTTTTACTCACTGAATTACAACCAGGGATAGGCAAATTCACTTAAAGAAAATAAAGCTCAAACCATCCAAAACTTTATCAGATACAAACCAGACCTTTTTGAAGCTTTGAAAGTGATTGTATACTTTTGTTATAATTTTTTTCTGGTTTGTATATTCTTGAGCTTCCTGGCTCTACATAAAAGCACCTGAAATGTCAAGATACCAACTGCTCTTGCAGTACTTTCAATCTGTTTTATAGATTCAAGTGCCTTAGATATTTAAAGTGCAGTTTAGTTTGCCTAATGCATAAGATCAGTATGTGACAAAAAAAAAACAGTTAAAAAGTTGTAATTCATGTCTTTACAGTGTACCAGTCAGGGGAACAACCACAAAGAAAGCTAAATTAATACAGAACAAACAACAGATAGAATGGAAAATTTAGGATCTTTCACACTAGTCAGTAAACTAAACTACCACAGAAGATGGAAATAAACATTCAGCATAGGGGCACTATGGTAATACCAGTGACAACAGATTTTTTTCATTTGTTCTGTTGAATTTAATGCTAAAGAGTACCGAAAATGTAAGTATTGCATTATTTCCCTGACCTGTCAAGATGAAGAGGAGGAAATGTTGATTCTTAACTGTAGGATGGAAAGAAGGAAAAAAAAAGCCAACCAGTGCACCAAGAAGTGAAAGGATCATTTGAATGAAATGGGGATCCACTTCAGGCTCCAGTAGCGCCCAGAGATCCTGACCAGGAGTGGCTGTTCCAGCCCAGGTGTCTTTCTGAAGCCAAGACTGACAGGTGTGCCCAGCCTGAAGAGCTTTGTGACGGGTGACACGTCTGCCAAGGCTGTGATGACACAAAGCCGCGACGTGTGTGGCTCTCAGTAAATGGGATTGAACATAAGTCTTTAGAGATGAATGGCTATAGCAAAGATGGTTTTGCTTGCCAGCTTCAGCTCCTGACACCCAACCTGCAACAATTCCTGACAGGAGAACACCCTATGGAGCACAATGGCTAGAGTGAAAAGAACTATATGTGCTAAAACTTTCTCACACTCTGTGGTTCCTATCTTATTCAGACACTGACCTAGACTGCCAGGCATTAAGGTCTGAACTGCTCCTGTTGATTTTATTTAGGCAAAATCTTTTGAAATAACCAATGAATAATCACAAAATAATTACTTCAGAGTTATCAGCATGTGCAGTAGCTACATGCAAAAGATGAGGTTCTTCCTTTCCATTTTAGTTTGAAACATCAAGGAAGATATTATTTACATCTGGAAGAAATTATTTACTTTTTTTTTTTCCCCAACTCACTTGCACAGCCTTGCTTTTTTCGCAAGAGGACACAGATGAACAGGATTCTCCTGGCACAAGTCCTAGGGGGGTGTGCAAGTAGCACCAAGGAAGCTAAGAAACAACAGGCTGAGTCCCTTCTCTCTCCCCTGAGGGTTTGTCATCCCAACAGGTCACCCCGATGCATTTCTCCGTGAGCTGCTGCCAAGCAGTAATCGAGGTATAAATGCCAGCAGGGAAATACAGAGCTCTAACAGGTCCAGCCAGGGGAGCTGGACTCCACACCAAGGGATTGACCCCACAGCTGGGAGATGTGCAACTGATCCTTCCACTGCATTTCATGTTTGGTATCTGCTTAAATGCCTGTTTAAAGGGAAGCTTCCTGTAAGGTGGCTCAAAAAAGATTTAACACAATTGCTTGAACATTAGGATTAGAACAAACCTGGAGAAACGCAGCAGCAATTAGCACAGCCCAAACCAATTAGCCATGTTATTTCTTTGTGGAGCTGCTGATGGCTCCTCAGCCAAAGAACGGTCTGTTCCCATCCCTCCTCTTCAAACATTACCTTGCAATGTGGCCAGCCCACCAGCTCATCAAGACCACTGCGACCTGATATCCTGCAGGTAAAGGCTTGGCTTTCTGCTGATTTATTAAAAGAAAAATCTTATATTTTACTGCTCACATGTACTCTCTAGAGCGCGGTCACATGACCGGGATAATGACAATCTGTCTCTCTGCTAACATTTCTCTACTTTGGTTATTTGTTTGATAAAGTGAGGAGCTTCCCTTTTGTTGCCCTTCATCAGAGCTTAATGTCTTTACTTTGGGATCAATATACTTTATGAATAATTTTATTTCCTTCTATTTTTATGGTCTTTTCTCCTCATTATCATACTGAGTTTATTAGCTGGTGCTGTCAGTATCTTTACCCTGTCATATGTTCCTGAGGTACAGTAAATATCACTTGTGTTGTAATTAATATGCACACCCTCTGCAGTAATTAAAGCACAGACCCCTTCAACCAGCTGAGCTTCCTACACTAATTCCACCTTATCTTCATAATGAACTTATTGTAATCTGAAACTACCACTGAATATTGTTCAGTAAGGATAGAAGAATGAAATCTAACGAGATGCAATAATATTTGTGAACATGTTAATATGAAAAAAAAAAGAATTTAATTAGCATTAAATCTAATTAAATTTCCTGTACAATCAAAATCCCCCCATTTATGCCACAAAAACACTGGTGGTGCAACACTAGTGCCCCTTCCCAGATTTCCAACAAGGTGGAGACCAGAGACCTCATCCTCTACCCATGAAATTCTCACAGCTATCCTGAGGGTTCCCTGCCCATGGACAATTTCAGAAAGGACTTAGAATCCCTATTCAGGGATGTGATTTGGAAGCAAGATGGGAAGGTAAAGATGGAGAGACAATTCAAGCCCTCCAAAAAGGGATCCAACAATGAAACAGTTTGGCGAATGTTTCCAACAAGGGAAAGGAAAGGAATGTTGAATATATAAGCATGAGAGTGTAACAGAGAATGATTAAAGGGAGACTGGCTACAAGAAATTTAGTTCCTATTTTCTGAAAACATTTCCATATGGGAGACTAGCGCCTAAGGTGCAGACTCACACAATAGGAAGGAAACTGGCAGCCTACACCGACTGAAAATTGGCTGAAGGGCAAGAAACAAACAGTGGAAGTAAATGGGATTATTTCAAGGTGGAAAGAGGTTACCAGTAGGGTACAGCCCAGCTTTCTAATTATTCACAGTAATGACTTGGATGATAGTATGGAAAGGATCATTTCCAAGATTCTAGTAACTGGGAAGCACAGCGGTAATAAATACCAATGTAATCCAATAGCCATTTCATTAATAGTTAATTTGAGAAGCAGAGAAGTTGCTTAGGGAAGTGTTTGCATGTATCATGAGGCAGGACTGGGACACACAACAGCACAAAAACTGAATGACCTTCCCTTGTAAATGGTCATCCTAGAAGAGGCTTAAGCAACAGCCGTTGAGCAGCTCCTTGTGCTCTATTGATTGATGTCAATCTGTCCAGTTCCAGAGCGTTAACTTCACTTTAAAATGTGCCCTTTTCTGTCATTCTTTTCCTGTAACCCCCTAAACATGCCTCATTTCCTACACCAAAAAAATTATGTGGTCAGATATTGATTTGTGACTCTCTGGCTGACATCTGAATAGTGAGAAAATGAATTGACTTAAAGACATGGGTGGGTAAATAAATAAAGCAAGTAAAGGAAATAAGTAAAGAAAGCAAAAACCCCACCCTGAAATTTTTGCTAAACTGCACTGACACAATCTAGTGTCTAGGAGACCTGTATGATCATTCTCTTCCTTCAGACTACGGAAAACTGTTCTAAAATAAGAAGACTGTTCCCAAATTCCCCAAAAGAGGAGGAAGGGTCGTATGCCATAAGCCACTGTGGATGAACACTTGGTCCTGACAAAAAAATGACATCATCATTATGATTTTTTCTGACTCATGAAAGAATTCATGTCTAGGTGATTTCACTCACCTCCCAGACCCTATAAGATACACACAGGCAATCAAAGGAAGGGAAAACCCCCAAAACTACAGGGCTTCCTCTGTTCAGAATTCACTAGGGATCCCTCACAACCAAACACACACACACGAAATGACCTTGTTTGCCAACACTGGGATCACAAAAAAAGCAATCCATGCCCAAGTACAGAAGACCCACACAAGTCTCCCTCCCCTGGAAATTGAGGGTTGCAAACAGGCACTAAAAGCCCCCCTCACTGCCTTCTTCCTGCTCTTCCCTTCTGAGAGGTGCTCCAAAGACTGACTCTGCCTGTTTGCTCAAGTTGGTGAACTAAGAAATAAGCAAATCTGAGTATTTTTAATTTTCTCTCAAAATGTACTTGGGAACTGGTGACCTAGCTTTAACCTCTCACTAAAATGAAATATTTCAGCTATTACCACTCAAAGCCACTCAAAGAATTTTAAACTTGGCAGTTCAAAGAGTGCCAAGATTTTAAGCTACAATGTATCACATCATGCCAGGGAAGGAGCAAGAGAAGAGAAGGATATAGAAGGGGCAAGAAAAAAAGTGTGCAAAACTAGGAGTGATAAGAAGCAGAAATAAAGATATAAGGGCAGAAAATACGACAGTTTTTCTCCTATATCCCTTTCATAAACCCTGCAGTCCTTATCTTACTTCTGCTTTCTACATTTTTACATGCTTTTTTTTCCTCTGGCTGCTTCTTTATTTCTAAGCATGATCACAGGACTCCTCAGTTTAGAAGAGCAGACTCTTATCCTCAAACTGCCTACCTGAGGACACCTTCTAGGAGCCTGCATCCCTTAGACTTGACGGAGGCAGGTTCAGTGCTTTTCATGCAACAGAAGCACTGGTCCCTCCTGCTCTCAGCACTGCAGGCACAGGGTATAGAAGGGCCACTGCTCTGTCTCAGTAAGGAATTTCTTAGAAACTTATTAGTAATTCCATAGCCCTGTCCCTGCGGCAGGTGACAGTAAAAGTGCTGTTAGCACAGGTAAGGATTCCCAGCACCAAAGGATCTGAGTGCCAGGGAGAAGCACAGGTGGGCTGCTCCTCAAAGGCACAGCCTCCCAGTACCCAAAAAAGGTCCTGTGACAGTAACCAGCTCAGTGGTTGAGACAAACTCCTGGAGAAACCCTCAGATGCATCCAGAAGTGAAGCCAGCAGGTCAGGGGGCCAGACCAGGATCAGCCAAGCACAGGCTCACCTCCAAGGCCTGAGCTTAAAGCAGCTGCTGATGCCAGAGCAGGCAGCCCCCACAGTGCTTTTCACGTGGCTCCTTTCACAGCAGTCATGTCCAAGGTTACGCAGCTGTGCCGTGGCACAGCCAGCAGTGCTCAGCACAGGCAGCTAAAGTTTGACAAGGTTCCTGACACGAGGAGGGAAAATGTTAGCTTAATCAAAAGGATTGCTGCAAATCTCACTTTAATGTCATCCTTAAATAGTCAAACATAATTTTTTGTCCTCCATTCAAGTATCTCATATAATCCAAAGTCACAGGCCAGTTCTGGCAATAGCAAATGGCAGAATGCCTGGCTGTGTGGTCCTTCTGCCCTCAATTTTCTTCACTTTCTTTCTCTCTTTGTAATTCAGAAGGTTCTACTTTTTTTTTTTTCCTGAGTTATCTCTCAAATTGTGATCAGCTTTTTGGAGCAAAGAATACTATGCTCACATAAATGTATTTGATCATGTAAGTACGGAACTCTTACTTACTTAGAATAAATTCTTTAGCATAAACTTACGTTCTGCAAACAACATTTACAGAGCATATCCCAAAGCATCAGAGCGGCTAAAAAAGCAAATTATGAAAAAAAGACTTCTCTCAAACTTCTTGTGATATTCTAAATAGTGAAGAGGGAGCAGAGATGGCCTCTTTTGTCACATGCAGCTTCTTGACCCCCTGTCTGACTGCAGACACCACTGCCTGTTTTGGCACAGCCTGGTCACACAGAGACCAAAATTTAATGTCTTGACCTCACAACTTAGAAAGGCTGAGCCCAACACCTCAGCAAGACCTACCTTCTGGGCCAGATTCCCCATTGTTTTAATTCAGAGCAAATCTGTAAAAATTGAAGTTCTGTCTGCTGATCCCAATTTATCACTAATCAGTTATAGTCCTCTAAGTTAAAGCAGCCAGATTCTACTCCTATTAGCAGGGCAAGAA
Source organism: Melanocharis versteri (assembly GCA_013397845.1). Taxonomy (NCBI): domain Eukaryota; kingdom Metazoa; phylum Chordata; class Aves; order Passeriformes; family Melanocharitidae; genus Melanocharis; species Melanocharis versteri. The sequence continues at coordinate 1,017,939 of VZTG01009760.1, read as the reverse complement.
CCCAGCCAAAATGAAACCAATGAAACACTCGCTGAACTGCACCAGACAGAACCCAAGCTGTTAAACCTGGAGACAGTTTCGAGCTGTAAATGCATTTATCTGTACCACCCACCCACTCCCAGTTCCAGCCACACGACTGGCCGTTCCCAGGGCCAGCAGAGCTCAGCTGAGCCCCGTGTCACATGTGCAATGTCCTCACGGCTCCCTGCATGGGAGGGACATCACTTCATCTCAGGCCAGACTAAGGACACGACACATTTTACTGATGGCCAGAATGAATTAATTCTCCCGAAGTCCAGAGGTGGATCAGGTAACGACATTGGGCCTTTGTGTGAAACTGGTTTAGCTAATGAGCAGGAGAAAAGTCCAGCAGATTTACTCAGACTCTGTCCTCAGGTGATTTGATCTGACAAGTTGGTCTTTTCTGACACTGAGGTTTTTCATTGTTTTGCACCTCATTTAGTCATCAGTAACAGCAGAAAAGGTGTGGAAAATGACTGTCAGTTTTCCTTCACATTTTACATCCACTCTGTGGAAGTGTGAATGACTGTACAAAGTAGACAGGAATGGGAAGCAGAATGCCAAAGTTCAGAATGTCGACTTTTGGAAAACAGGGTGCTAAGGAGATGGGCTCCTATGGGCAGTCTTGCTTTATTTCCAGGGGGAATCTGACTGGGATCTGCTGCACTAGGGATAACAAAGCTTTTGTTACAGCTTCTGTGGCCAAATGCTGCATGCAGGCACTGAGCAAGTCCCCTCTTGAAACCAGTAGGAGTTTTGTTTCTTTAGTGGCCTGCAGAGTTTGTTCCTAGGCAAAGAAGAAAATCCACTGAATTAAATACAGGTACATAGCATAATCCTTCTGAGCTGGAGGAGAGGCAGCCAGTCCCATTCACACCAGGCAAACGCCCTCTCTGCTCATCCTGGGGGTTTGAAGGCACTGACGAAGTGAACCCACTGAGAAATGAAAACAAGTGGAGGTAAATGAAATTCAACTGAACTAAGGAATAAAATGTTTACTGAGAGCTCCCCACCTCACATCTCACATCCCACAAAGAGACAGCTACACCAATATAGTCAGGAAAACACCAAATTGTAAAAAAAAAGAGAAAGAATATGTTGAAGATAACTGCTCCATGATCAAACAAAAGGGGAGGAAGTGCCACTACCTGCTTTTTAATTTGAGTTTCTGTAAGTGCTGCCACATTAATTATTCACTAGCTGAGCTATGTTTTTTTAACCTAGTTAACACAAAGTCGCGTTAGATAATGGAGGTAGTAACCACTTACACTGGGATTTTACAAAACCCTGAGGGAGGGTTTCGGGGTTCCAGGTTACGGGGCTGTGGCTGCAGCTCAGGTCTGAGGGGTCCCAGCCGCGCCGACGCTCTGGAAGGGTGGTTACAATCTTCCCTCCTGCCACTAGTCTATGCTGTTGTATAAAGTTCGAGCAGGCTGGGGAAACTCGCTCCAAATGCTGGGATGATCACTTTTGTCTCAGAGTCTTCTGAATTCAATTGCAGAATGGTTTGCTCTATTGTTCTGTTCTGTAAAGTATATTTAGCTTGCTTAATTAACCTATATTTCAGACAAGTCATGCAGGCATTCACCTAACTCTGTATATGCCTTTGTGATTAAACTTTAATGAAAGGGAGTCTAAAGTAAATTCCTCCTTGCTGTGGTTCTGAAACAGACACACAAAAAAATCAAAACATAATACTTCTGTCAGATGAATTATTATTATTAGTAGTAGTAGTAGTAGTCTGAATTTTATCTGCAAAAGAGAAAATAATATGGATCAGAATGAATACAGGGCTGAGAGGAAAAGGTGTTTCTGATTATGCTTAATAAAGTCTACTTCAACTGAAGACAGGTGCAGAGATGTAAAACTGTTCGATGAGAAATCTGGATGGGGTGCAGAGCACAAGGGCTGCTATGCAGCTGTCAGAAGAAAGTTTATATTTCTCTGTGCTATGTGTGAAAACCCACATAATTCTATATACGTGCATTTTCTCCTAAACAAATACACAGTAGTGCTATTCCTAAATAAGAAAAAAAAAAATCAATGCCAGGCAGACGAGTGCTCATAAGCAGCCTTACAATGGCAAAGCACTATGTGTCCATGAAGGAAGAAAAAGGGAATAGATAAAAAAATAGATTTCACTTTCAAGTCTCTAGTGGATTCTTAAAAACAACTGAAGGAAAAGATCATTTTATCCACTGTTGGGAGAAAAATGCTTTGCCTGGTGTCCTTTAAACTTTCAATTAGAGCAACTTGAGGGTCACAAAATAGACATTTGTACGCTCCTCTGTTTTATGTTAAAAGATATTTTTAAAAGATATTTATTACTAGATGATGGTTGATGAAGGTTGGTCTGATGAAACACTGGCATTATTATGATCTTAGTACATATTAATGAACTTTTAAAATGCAAATCAGTGACCCACTAGGTGGTCTCATGGTCTCATAAATAGCAATCTTTTGCATTCCAGCATCCAAATACCTAGTTAGGAGCTTTCCAGAATGCACATTATAGGTGATACAGACCATAACAAATACTTTGGCAAGGGAAAAAAAGCCATTCCAGCCTATTGTGTCAATTAAAATGAAGGGATTTTTATGTTATGAACCATATGTTCAAAGAACATTACATGTAAAATTACATACAATCCTTCTGACTCTGAAGAACACAATAATCCTGGGACATTAGTGGATGGCTTCTGGTGAAATTTGATACTGGTGTTTTTTCCACTTAGCTTGTGTCAAACAATCATTTGGATGGCAGCCATTCCTTCCCCTGTGCTGTGATGCCACCAAAACTCCAGAGCAGGATTAGGGTGATTAGATAGGAAAGCAGAGCAGGGGTGAGATCCTTCCAGAAGGGATAGTGGTGAGGGTGTGACCACTCCCTTTTAGCCAGGAATAAACAATTCCATTGGTGCTTTGGAGATGGGGTTTAATGACCGGAGAGGGACCCAGGTGAGCACACACAGCCTGAGCCTGACACTGAGCGGTGCTCAACTCCGGGGTAGCTGCTGCAGTGGGAGCAGCCACAGTTTTAAGGAAACATTTCAACACAATTAATATTAAACTACAAAAAATGTTTACTAGTTTGTAAAATTATTAATTTGGTTTTTACTAATCTACTTACCAAATTAAACTAATATATCAAAACTAATGTCTTCCGTCTCTAATTATTATTAATAAAGACTTCTTATTTCCCCTTAACAAGAATTCATTTTCTCTCTTCAAATTAATAACAGTCTGAGGTAACTCAGGCACCACAGGGCCTGATTCCAAGCTTATTTTCGGTCAAGTTAACCTGGAGTAGCTCCAGAGCTTTCATGTGGCAAGAATTACAACTCACAGGGGAGCAGATCTATCCCCTCACCTGTAGGCTCTTTCTTGAAAGTTCTAGTCTAAACTCCAATTCAAATTCTCCTACAGTACTGAGCAAATTAAAACCACCAGCAACACTATCTTAGCTTGTGCTAAATAAGCCCATGGAGCTACATATGCTGATTTTCACCACATGAGCATCTGCTTTGGTCAGAATCATTAGAAAATTATTCCATGCACTTAAGTAGATAAGGAATTATCAAGAAAGAGCAGAAACAAAACAAGGCCACCCTGGGAACCCCGTCTAGATTTCAGTGGATCTCAGGATGCTCCTCCCAGGTTTGTGTGACTGCCCTGGATCCCACTTCCCCTGCCATGGGGCTGGCCTGGGACCATTGCAGCTCTGGTGGGGACTGGCACAGCACAGCCTGTGAGACCACAGCAAGGGGAATTCACAACCTCTAGGGATGGGGAAGCTGCCCTCAGCACCTCTGCCTGAAACCACAGGTTTTACAGGCACAGAGCCAGGGAGACTGAGGGCTCCCTGCCTGGGTCCTGCCTTCACTCCTGTCACCAGCACAGGGTGCCTGCAGAACTGGGCACTGCTGGTGGGGGCCTAGAGGAGTCCTGAGTCCCACCAGTCTTTTCCCAACTTTTTGCCCCAGTTTCATGCAGTTGTTTGGCTTCTCCCCATGCCTTTGAGTGGAAGGGAGCCTAAGATGAACTGCAAAGGAACGGGTGCTTGCCATTTTGTTTGGTTGTTTTTCCCTTTCCAAAGCCCTGGCTGTTGCTTTATAAATGCCCTTCTGACACACACTTGTGCTCGAGGAGGTCAAGGAACTTTTGCCTCTCAGAAATTATGTCCTCAGTTTATCCACAACCTCTGTACAGTGAAAGCAACTGCAATCAAATACCCTCCTGTTACCCAGCATTTAGCACAGCCCTGACCTGACAGTGCCATCCTCTCTAGGGAGGAGAGGTAATTTAGACTCCCTGATAGCTTTCTTCTGTCCAACTCTGTAGTACTGGATGTTGCCTAATTACACATGGGCTGTGCTTTGCTTTGTGCCTTTTTCCAAATTAAACCTCTCCTCATCATTTTAGCACAGCTTTTGTACTCCTGCTTTAGCATCCCAAAGCTGCATTTGTACAGCATCTTCATCCGAGCATCATAAAAAGTGCTAAATGACTTATGTAGGTCTTCTCACTTAAGGTCATTTCAATTATGGCAACATCAACAGATGTATATGTTCATTAATAAAAGTGTGATATGTGTTTGTGTCCCTCTGAAAGTTCAGTCAGAAAATTATAGATTATACTGAGACACTCCAGGAATTGCTACTCTGTAAGTCAAATGCTCTATTATTAAAAATGTCATCCCATATGAATTTCATAAATAGCAAAGCCAAGAACAGAGTAACCATTTTAAAAAGTCTAGAGGGGATTCCATAACAACATTTAAATGCATTACTACTCAAACAATTTGATTGGATTATAAAATATTTAAAACTGCAGCTGTACTTGTGGTGTTTAATGTTGACTATTTTGATTTCTGGAATATCTTACCTAAGAAGTACAAGTTTACAAAACTAGTTATATAATTAGACTATAAATATATAAGAAAATCTATAACCCATGAAAATACAGAGTTTCAAGAGTACTGTGTATAGCTGGATTATTCCACATATGCAAATAGAAGAAAACCGAAAAAAGAACATTAAGCATTAAAGTTCATTTAAGACTTGCCCCTAGAATAAAGCAGGAGCTTATTTTGCCAGAGGTATCCTAATGACTAAAAATAAATATCACAAGAGATGTAGGACAGTGTGTGCTAAATAGATATTATTGGCCAGATTCTCAGGTGGTGTAAACTGGCACTGATCCATTGTAGTTAATGATTACACTGACAAGTTTTGGCTTTAATTTCTTTCTGTGTCCTCTAACATTTTTTTTCCCAGGATCTCTCTTACATATGTATTAGGTATGTTTGGGTTTATAATTAAATCTTCATTGACATTTTAAGCAGAAAGGACAATTTTAAAACCTATTTTTCAGGAGAATAGCTATGTATTAATCCACAAATATACACTGATGCCCATATGTTATAGATATCCTTTCATATGCTAACTGCACCCCTTCTGCCAAACTATCTGTCATCTGCACTGCTTTACCTGGACCAGTGTCAAGACATAATTCATCCACCAAAGTCATGTTATTGGTCACTGCACTTGCACAAAAAGCAGCCTCATTTCAGGAGCACGGTGACTATCCTGAGTCCCTTTATAATGGCTGCTCTTTTGGCTGGGACTTGCTGGGTTAGGCTGGGGTTAAAAGCCCAAAGCTTTGCAGCTCCAGCTCTGGGATCTGTTCTGTAAGCAGGTGTTAAAACACATCCACACTCTTTGTGCGTGTACAGGACACAGCGCGGGGTACCTTGGTTTTGCCACAGCTGTCCAAGGAATGCTGTAATGTGGAAGTTGCCACAGGAACCTTGTTGCTGGTGTCCACTTGTCTCCCGCAGGACAGCCCAGTTAATGAGCTCTGGCAGTGTGCACTCCTGTCTGTCCCTGCAGCAGGGGACAGTGGGCAGGGCCTTCTCCACTTGACATTGCTGCTGGAGGTGCACACATACCCACCGTGCATTTAAGCCTGTGCCACAGGGAATGTCAAAGCTCTAGGGATTACCCAGCAGGCTCATCCCAAAACACACTCCTACAGGTGCATGATTTAAGCAGCAGCCCGTTTTTGGCCACAGGAGCACAGCTGTGACACTTCACTTCAACTTGAAGAGGCACAGGGGCATCCCCCCACACTCTCCATTCCTTTAGATGACTCTCATTTCACAAGATATTTTGGTTTAGGCTATGTGATCTGCACAGATACAAATTCCAAATGCCCTTCTGAAACTTCTCTAATTGTGCTTACCATTTAGGCTTGGCACAAAAACATCCACACAGCTCAGCAAGCCAAATGACCTTGCAGACCCTGTTTTCCTGAGGGAGAGTCACCTGTATTTATTTCTATTAAACAGAAATTAACTTGGACCTCCATATGCAACCTCATTTGGCATAGTTAATTCCAGATTCCAGAGTTACCATTAAAACAAAAAGCACTTCTTACCCATTGAAATCAGCGGGAATTAGGCTTCAGTAACGCGCACAAGGCTATAACAAAGATAATCAAATGGCATAAGGATAATCCGCTAATTGTTGAAATGAGGCGGAACATCTCCACGGCTTTTCAACAGCTCGCCCTGGGCTGAGTCGTATCTGGAGTTCAGGAAGTTTTTATCATTTTAAAGTATGTCAAGCCTGTGCACTTGAGGGCACAGCAGGGAGCGGAGGGAGGGCTCTGCCTGCCCTGAGGTTGGCAGTTCCACTCGAGGAAATGAAGATCACCCAGTTCCAGGCGACCAAGGGAACGCTCCTCGTTCCAGATGAGGGCATGCAAATCCAGCAGGCCTTCAAAACCAGGCCAGTGCCTAACTGGTACACATTCTGCTTCTTCACATGGCCTCCGAAAAACCATCCAGTCTTTAAAAGGACCACAAACCTGAAGTTTCTGTAATTTCCTGGGTTTCTATGTGATACAGAGGCCAAAGGCTGCTGAAGCAAATTAGGATCATGCTCTTGGTATATTTTTAAAACTATTTTGTTCTCAGCCTGAAAGCTGAATTTGACATTCAGTAACCTCTGTAAGTCCAAAGAAATGCTATTGACTTTGCTGCAACTACTATAAATTTACACTCAATATAAGTGACAGTGGAGCTGTGGCATGGCTTGGTCATTACCCTATGAATTCACATGACACAGAACAAGCCCAGCACTTATTTGTGGTGTTTGTATTTTAAATGCCTGGCTTCTTCGTGCATGGTAATTTTCATGACTGGGCCCTGCCTTTGATCATTTCAAATGGTGTTTGAAGCATTTGGATCTTAAAGTTCTCACTGACTTCTAGGAGTATCACCTTTCCTCTGGCTGATTCTGAAGTTAGAGCTGTGCCACTCAAGAGAGAAGTTCAGAAAAAGGTGCACCGGAAATTTGTGCATGGAACTATGAATGTAGGTGAAAACATCACAAAATTCAAGAAAATGTAATGCCAACAGAGCTCTTAACTTTTGGCTGCCTCTACTCCTCTCGCTCTACCTATGTGTGGTCTTCTTGGAAAAATAACTAGGTATTTGAAAAAGACATGAGCAAACATTTACTTTCAGGTGTAGCATGAAGGAACCTGCAATACCTTTCTCCCTTACTATGACTTGCTAGGATGATTTGCCAGCTTGTGGCCACGGGATGGGCGGTTACACCTGGAATAAGGCCAGTGCCTTCCTACATTCATATAATATTTAGGATATAATGGACAGACATCTGTCAACATTGTGTACTTAAAAGTCTACTACACTTTCATTATGTACTTAAAAGTCTACTGTACTTTTGCAGATGACCCTGTAAGTCTAAATTAGTCCAAAGGCTATTTGAGAGACAAAAGGATCTGATGGAAAAGATCAGATATAAAAAGGCACCCAGCTTTACTCTTCACCATTAAAGCAGGGTTTAGTACTCAAGTGTTAGAGTGGAGGGCCTCTATTTTACCTCAGTGGAGTTATTCTTGATTTACACCAGCTTAGAATTAGTCCTCACAACTGGAAAAATCTATTCTACCAGGCTGGTGATGGAGGCATTGATCCCAAACAAATAAAATGACCTTCTCCTTCAATTACTTTGGTCTTCACTAATTAAAATAATTTTGCTAATGAAAGCTGCAAAAATATTCACACAATCTCATGCAGTCAGTCTGACCTTCTGCTGATGCTTCTGATGATGGCAAATACTTTACTCACCAGAAAATGTAAAACCTGTAGAGCCTCCTCTACAATGTAAGAAGACAGAAAACCTGAAAATAATCGTTCATGAGATACTTCAGTATCAGCAGCAGGTCCTGGGGACCTGCGCATGGTGACTTCAAGGTGCCAACACATCCTCTGACCTCAAGACTTCAGCTGTTTCTTATGACCTATGGATCCACTCCGTGGGTGTGATTTGCAAACCACACCTGCAGATCCTCTGCAAATAGAGGCTATTTTTGTTGACAAAGTGTCCCTAGGGATAAAATTACTGACTCAAAGAGGCAGTCAGAATTTAGGCAAAATCTCTTGTGAAATCAGAATATTGAAATCAGAGTATTGAATGAAAACTGTTTCTTGAGAGATATATTAATACAAATATCTGTAATGTATGGCTGGAAAATAATGCCAAGTCACATGCTTGTTCACTTTATACTGATAAAATGTAGGAGTTTTCACACATTCTTAAGAGCTACAATTGTTAAGATCTCTTTTAGCAGCACTAGCACAGATTGCAATGATGTTCTAAACAAAAGAAAACATTTTGTTTGGGTGGACTTCACCATTCCCCGCTAGTGAGCAAGAGAAGCATAAAGATCATTACTGAATTCTCACACTGGTCATTTCAGCATCTGTGTTCTACACGTATCTCATTCCAAGTCCTGAGGAAACACTAACTAAATACTAAAGAAATTGTGTAAATTAAGCAGATGCTTCTCATACACAGCTCCCATTGTGACTTCTCCAGTGTTCTGACACACTGATGTGCCACTTTTATTTGTGGTACAGCCTGAGGTCCACAGCTTATCCTCAGGGTTCTTCCAAGACAAACCCAACCAAATGCTGTTTGAGCCATGCATATGGTAGTTCTTCCCAAAGTAAAAGAAAAGAAGACGCAATGGAGTGGAATGGAAGAGAGGAAGCCTTTGCCAACACAGAAAAATGCCAATCCCCAAAACATTTTACATGCTGGAAGCAACAGTTAAAGTTCTTCAAAAAACAGTTGATGTTAAAGAGAAGATAATTGAAGGGATCAGCACTGACTCCAAAATTATCTATCACCTCCCTATAGTTTTGGCTACATTTCCCATTAATCTGCACCTTGCAAAGATTTAGCTGTATGTTTATCACTATCCAGAATGAAAAATGTGTGCTAAATACCCTGTTCCACTTTGAGAATTTCAACCTCTTATTTTGTGCAAATTCAGCAATCACAACACTGTATTTTAACAAACTTCTTCCCAGAAAAATTCAGCTTCCCCTCAAACTTGGTACCACTTGCCTTACAATCAGGAGCAACGACCACAGCCTAAAAAGTCCCAGGATTTATTATAGAATGCATAGAAATACATGCATAAAATTCTTGTGGTCAAGAAAAAATGGGACATGGTCTAGTTGACAAGGTGGTGATCAGTCAAAGGTTAGACTTGGGGATCTCAGAGGTCTCTTCCAACCTAATTTATCCTGTGATTCTGTAATTTTTCTTTTCCATTTACCAAAGTGAAAAAATCGAAAAAATACGTATGTAGGACTGGGCAGACCAAGGGTTCTGGTGTCTTTAATATTTCTTAATCTGTTATTGACAAAGGTAATCACCACTTATTGCAGGCAGAGCAGCAGTCAGACCCCTCCCAGGGTGAACATACATAGTTTCTCCCCAGCCCACATTAAGTAATGTCTGGCATATGCTTTGAAGCAGGGTGGTTTATTTCCCTAAAAAATTTTTTCCTCCTGTCTTTAAATATTTGCCATTAGAAATCTGGATAGTCTTGGTATATTTATATAAATGCCAGTCCTTAAACTTCACTGATATCTTCTGGCAATGAATTATTTATTCTACAAGTGCACTATATACTCGTTTTTAATGTACAACCCTTCAATTCCATTGCAAGTTCCTTTTGCTCATATTATAAACACTGTGTGGTTGAAAATCAGCAGGGAAGAATCCCAGAAACCCCAATCCTAATAGATACAATATTAACTAGACACCCCTGAACAAGTGTGTGATTTCACAGAGTGGTATGTGTATTTTATCCCTATTTACTATTTGTACTACAGCATGCAGAGAACCACACAACTGTGGATCAGGGCTGCGTTGTTCCAGGTACTCTGCAAAGAGACTGTCACCTTCCTAAGGGCCTTGGAGCAGTACAGGACAACAGAAAATACAGGAGGTTGGCCAGGTGTGTTGTCATTTACAGCGCCCCTCCCAACGGCCTTATGCTCCCATTGCTGTGCAAATTTACATTTTGAGTCTCACTTCTCTCCCTGCAGATGCCGAAGTGCTTTGATTCAGTGAGGCAACAGGGCAGCTGTCATTTGGCTAATTTCCCTGTAAACTGGTGTGCAAGGAAGAGGAATGCAGTGAAGGCAGAGGAACGCAGGAGGAGCTTCCAGCAAGGCTCCTGTGGTCCTTCTCACTTTCCCAGGAGCCCACTGGGAGCACAAAGGCTGAGGCTGCATCCCCATTTCCCAGGGGCAGGGCTCTCACCCACTCACAGTCAGGTGTAGGGGCACAGGAGAAGAAAGGGGGTTTTGTTTGGGATACCCTTCCATGTTTTAAATAGCAAAGCACAGAAATTGCTACCTCCCTCCAACTGGCTCTGCATTAACTCCACCGTTTTCTGGCTTTCTGGCATTTACAAAGGATTGTGTGAGGCTACATCCTCCCTAAGCAAAGCCTTAATCTGTTTTCAGTCAGTCACTTTTTTTCTTCCTGGCAGCAGATATAAGGCCACACAGTCAAATAATGAACTTGTCTTTCATTTGGATATAGTTTATTAATGACAAAAACACTAATCCATTAATCAATTTAAAACAAGTTGGTAAATGAAAAAAATTCTCAGTCTCCTTTAGAAAGAGGATCACATGCATCTTAAAAGGGGGCCATTATCTCCATGGGTTTCTCAGCTGAAGTTAAAAATCTAAAAATGATTTTCATTCATTTCTCATTAATATGCAAAATTATTCAAATTAGATAGTAATTAACCATCTACTCAGTAGAAAACCTTTTCATGATAATTTATGATAAACTCAGTAGCAGCTTTGATTGAGATTGATTTTTGGTGTTGAGAAGCTATCATGAATACAAAAAAGCACCTGAAAAAATATTTTTAAACACCTAACTTACAGCTCAGCTAATTATATGGGAACCATGTTCACAGATTATTTCAAAGGAAGGCCTATAGGCAAGATACTAATGCTGAATGAAACAGGCAAAACATCCTTTTGAGTTTGTCCTACATTTCATCTTAAAGCTCAGCTTTCTTCACATCTCCCAGCCTAATTCATTTAGAATGTTAAATGTTTAGCACTGTTTAATTCAGCAAACGGCTACAGTGGAACCAGGGCTTTGCTTGATAAGGCTTACAGGATTGCTTTCAAGATAAAACTGGTTTGAAAATCAAAATGCATTCAACACAAACTGTTGTTTTACAATGCGGTGTTCCTGGGAATACCACTATGATTTGTAAACAGACTCCAGGTCTGGTTTTGCAGCTGGTGACGGGAGGTCATTGGGTTATGGGGAGAATATGGTTTTGTTCTCAGTAGCAAAGATGAGCTTCAGGACTGGGGACTTGGTAGCTCTAAACACTGGGGACTGGTGTTCAGTATTGTGATTCTCCTGAGGTGGGAAAACCAGAGGGAAAGCAGCACTGACCTTGTGCTGCTGAAGTGGCGTTCAGGGACGGAAAAAACCCCACTCAATATCTACTGCTCCTAGTGGGAATTGCTGCGAGCACCCATGCCAAAGAGGCAGGACTACAGAGGAAAGGAAAAACTGATACTCCTACAGGCTTTTCTTCTGAACTTGATCACAGAGCTAATGCAACCAACAACTGACAATCTCGTAATTCACATTCGGGGGATTTTGTGTTATTTAAATAATTACCAACAGTAACAGGAGAAATGGGAACTTTGATGCCAAACCTCTTGAACTCTGCCCACGGGGGAAGGAGAAGGGAAGAGGAGGGGAAGGATCAGGTTTCAGTTATGAGCTCTGGGACTGTCCCCGAGGTTTCGCTCCAGCCCTGATCCAGAGCTGAAGGTCTGTTCTCCAGGGTGAAATCAAGGCCATGCATAAGCTGCACCTCACCACAGGTAAATCTTTCCAGTCCTTAAACCAAGAGTCAGAATTGAGTAAACAAGTAACTAGCAGCAAAAGGAAAGCTTTAGGCAAATCTCCACTCCTTTAAGCACAATGGCATCAGCATCCACACACATTCGGTCTTGGCTGAGTTTCATTTACTGCCCCACTGCAACCCCCAAAATCTTCTTCCTCATCAGTGCACTCTATAAATGTCCTGGTTAGTCAATAATCCCCAACTGGACTTCTCAGCCCTGCGTTATTTTTCACACTGCAATGCATTTGCCATCTCTTGAGCTGGTACCTACACAAGCCAAAGCACACTGGATCTGACTGCATTGTTGCTCGTTATTTCCCCTGCCTGCGATTGCTTCCAGATGGTCCCGCGCTACAATGACTCCATTCATTCCTCCCTGGAAGGCCCAGCCGGTGGCAATGGACAACCTTCCCCAAGAGGCCTCCTTTCTGCAGGCATGGAAGAGACCACATTCATCCCGATCACATTCATCCACCGTCCTGACATGCGAATGTTCTCAGAGGGTAATAAAAAACTCTGTCAAGAAGTTACTGATGACACCCAATTTAGCATTTCCTCTTCCAGGGACACGGTGAGAGTCAGCTCAGATGTGGAACAATACTTTCAGGATGTTGAAACCAAAATTCCTGCTCAGGTGACATGTCACAGATGGGCCTCAAAAAGAAAAGCCATTCTGGGGAAGAAAACATCATCTCCCAGCTGACACATTTAACTACTGGATCAAAGTGAGGGGAGTAACACAGGGAAAGATGATAAAAAAGAATTTCAGAAGGACTGATGCAGTTAACAGTGCTTTCTGAGACAGCAGAGAATAAAAGGAACAAGAAATTTTCCAAACTTCCACATCCATTGCTTTTCAATGATCTATTTTTCCTACATTTTGAGATTCGAATAAATTGAAGGTAGCCATATTTTTGACAAAAGCAGAAGTAATAACAATTCTCTAAGCACTTACAAACCTTTTATTTTATTCCTTCCATTGGAGTATCTCAGGGGATTTCATAAGTATGAACTTCTCAAGTGCTGAAGCACTATTCAGCTGGTTTTACTGGTGGGGAAATTGCAGCGAAGGACAGGTTTGGTTATGTGTCCAATAGGTCACACAGGAAGTTTTTGCCAGAAGAAGAAACAGTTACTTTGCATTAACCTGGAGCACTCAGCATTAGTCACAAATGTTCTTTGTGGTTCGGAGAGAACAGATGCCAGCAGAGCTTAGCCAAGGGAGTCTAGAATTAAACAAGCCCTGATAAGCAGTGCTGATAGGCCATGGTGAACCGCAGGAGCAATAACATCACACTTCAATGGGACGTGCACTTTTTCATCTGACAAGACAAAAGCTGAACAACATCCAGTGGATGGCAGTTGGCTCCTGAAGTCCAACTGGAAACCAAGTGACATCTCTCTGACCACTTTGTACCACTTGAAGGAGAACAAAGCCACCCAAGCCAGCAAGGCAAAGCCATCAGACCAAAAAGAATCCAGCTCAGAAAGGTTCTGCCTCCTCAGGAGTGCTGGAACGACCCTTTTCCACAAAATGCTACACAGGTCCTGGTGCTCAGTTTACCCATTCAAAGAGGATTCAAAATGAGGTGGGATTGTGCATGGCCCAGCTGGGAAATTGGGCAGCAGGGACATCCCAGTAGCTACACTGGACAAATTCCCCCCAGTGTCCGCCTATTTACTCCTTGTCAGTGGGTGAAGCTGTAGCTTTGTCCTTGTGGGATTTTAGTTTCATTTCTTTCTGCTTCTTGTGGAAATGTGAAACAGTTAACAACCTTGTTTCAATAATATGCAATTCTGAGGGAGGAAAAATTGGGACCTAAGGAACCTGGCTTTTTTTCCTTCCCTTATTATAAAGTCATTTTTCAAATCACCTTTCTGACACATTTGTCCATATTGATTAGCTGCTTTTAGAATGACATTGTCTGACCTGTCTAAATCCATCAATTGCTCTCTTGCTGATGCTTCATTCCCAGGCTACTTCAGCTTCTAATGGTATGGTATGAATATTATTCATAAAGTCTTTTGCTGAAAAGATCAATAATCACATACATCTTACGTTTGCATTCTGGGTGTTGTTCAAGAAGCCCTTTAACTGGCCACAGACTCCTCTATTTCCCTTTTATCACCGTAGACTGTAAATGTTTCATTAGTAGCATTTAGAGAGTACATACTTGATACTATATCCCCAGGAGTTTCAAGTGAGTTATTAGGAACTTGTTCAGCATTAGGATTAATGCATATTCCCAGTAGTTTTCACTGCATTTCCATTTTGTGTGCCACAAACTCTACAGTTAAATATGTTTTGTCCACTTAGAAACTGTTTGGTAGGGAAGGTATGCCTTAATTGTTCCCAAGACATTGGGTAATGCTCCACTGATGGGCCTAAGGTTGAACTAATAGGCAAGTAAGATGCAGTTTAGCTTCAGCAGGTTTTAAAGTACTAATGAGGCACAATATAATGAAGTTAAGAACTTGTCAAGACAGGCAGTTCATATAAAAAGTTGAAATAACCTTTACATTTTTTTTCTTAAAAAAAAAAAATTCCAAGATTACCCCAACACTGAGAGGATTTATTCAAGTTAAATATTTTCTGGATTAATAGAATTTTTAGGAAAGACTTGTTAAAACTAAATGCCCTGGTTGAGCAAGGGGCAAAATGTTTCTGCCTGAATATCAGTAGGTCAAATATACTTGCAAAATACAGAATTTTTAGTTTGAAGAAAGACTGAGCTGGATATCCTGTATTCCGAGCTGCTTTTAATGCAACTGCTCGTCTATATTTAGCAGCTTAGCAGTCTGGGAATTTTTAGAGCTTTAAAAGAACAAATACTGACTAGTCACCATTTTAACTTTATGACATTTTCCTGGAAGCCCTCTCAGAACAAAATCGCAACATTCTAGGTATTTTAGTAACTACAGGATTGATTGGAACTCCATTGGATTTTAACTACTGCATGCCAGGCTGTTGTGCTCAGTGACATAAAATATTTCATTTTCATTTTCTGGCATAAAAGTCTAAGTGTCCTGCTGCTGAGATGTATCAATCAAATCAGAGGTTCAAATAGAATATTATCTTTATGCTGGTATGAGAGGGAAAACGATGCTTTAGTTCCCAGTCAATCAGTACCAAATGTCTTCACAGTCACTAACAGACTTCTGCACACACTTGTGCAGAGCCGTTGCTTCAGGGTTCATAAAGTGGAACACAGCACTTCTGACAAAGCTGTAGCATTGTTTTAAATTTTATTTTTAGAACATAAAAATCTTGCTTGCATCAAAAAGGAAAAGCCAAACTCATTTTTAGAAGGTTCCTTTTAAGACAGACATTGCAAACAATTAAAGCCCAAGTGTTTTGTGGATAGTGATATTTCAGAGATGTTTGAAGACCAGTTATAATCTGCCCAAATCAATTTTTTTATGAAGACCATTGGAGAGCTGCAGCAATGGGTAGGGACACTGTAGGCTACACAACAGAATTTTATATTTTGTTTAATGTGACCACCTCTCTGGCCATGAAGCACATGATTGCTGCGGATAGGTAGGATGACAGATTCTCTGCACTTGAAAAACCCAAACTATTTTAATGCAGAAGGATGAACAAAAGTGTTTAATTAGTAAGTATTTTGGCTTATATTATATTTACACCTTAAGGGGGGTTTTTCTTTCTAACTTAGCTCACCACTCAGGCTTTGCAAATTTAATGCAAGCCTGTACCAAGTGTACATCCCCCAAATACCCCTTCTAGTGACTCACTGAACGGTGGCTCACAGACACTTTTCTCTCATGAGACCTATCCAGCACCATGTTAAATTTCCTCAGTCAGCTGAAATATCCAAATGAAAGTTGCTGCTGCAATTAGAGAAAAACAGCAGTTTGGGTTTGGTTGGGGTTTTTTTGTGTCTTTCTTGTAGTAAAAGAATAAAAAGCTGACTTAAGTGCTTAAATGTTAGAAAAAAGAAAGTATGACC
The DNA here is from genome assembly GCA_013397845.1 of Melanocharis versteri. Lineage (NCBI taxonomy): Eukaryota > Metazoa > Chordata > Aves > Passeriformes > Melanocharitidae > Melanocharis > Melanocharis versteri. The sequence goes on along the minus strand of VZTG01009760.1, from coordinate 1,001,662 downwards.
TGCAGGTAGGAACCAAATCTGAGGGAGAGAGAAAGAAAAGAACAAGTCCAAAAGATGAAGTGCTCAGCCTCCAGGCTAGGCTGCCTGCTGATTTCCAGTGGCTTGGTGTGGGAATGAGCACACACCAAAATGCCTCTATCAGACAACCAACCCAAATTTGACCTTTTGCACCTCTCAGTACCAGAATCCTTCTGTTCCGTGCTGTAGATAAGCAAGTGCTCAATATCACAGGAATGCAGGATCTTCTTAAGTGACTCTCCCAATACAGGGGAAAAGGACTCAGGCTCAGCACTCTGTGCTCCTGAATAAAACCAGTCTGGTTTAGCCACCGTCCTGGAGCACAGTGGGGCACAGGCAGCTTTTTCCACCTGGAAGCCACAGGGATCATTTCTGCACATGCTTTGGATGCTTCTCCAGGCACAACGCCAGCTCTTTTCCCTCCCTGCATATAGCCAGGCTGGGTAGGATGCCTCAATTTTCACGGACCAGACATCTGAGACTGCTCTGCAGGAAGGCATCAGGGAGCAAAACCTAACCACTGAAAATGTGCAAGCTTTTGATGGTATGAATTGCATCTTATTGTTCCTCAACAAGCTGTCCTTTTCCAAGGGAGATGTGAATCAGGAACTTAGCGAGGCACAAATGAACCTCCCCAGGACTGGACCCTGAATGTTACTCTGGAGAATATTTCCCTTGGTACCACCAACACATGAAACACTTCCCTCCCACACACAGACAATAATAACAACACTTTACTTTTGCTGATGCTTCACAAGATCATCTTTGCAGCTTCTCCTACTCACAAGTCAGCTTGAAAGTGCTGCTGTCCTGTGCTTAACCCTGACCCAAAGGACAAATATCACTGCACTGCAAGGAATGCTGCAGCACTTGTGCTCACTTCCTCCTTATTTCTTACTTCTGCCCACCACATCATGGAGCTTTTCTATGAAGTACCAACGAAGAGAGGGAGAAATCCAAGTAAAGGAATTGTTCTGAAGGTTTGCTGCAATAGAATTTATGATGCCTCCTTAGCAAATAACTGAGTAAGGCTTCATTAAATGTTATTGTCGAGATTTTCACAGTAATATCCTTTTTCATCTGAGGTAGATAATATTGACAGTGTTGCCAAGTAATTACACCAACAAAGCAAATATATGGCATTGTGCCCTTACAATTCCTCTTCTGGCTGCCCAGCATGCAGCTCAGCAAGCCAGGCTACAGGCCACTGACAGTAGAAGAAATTGTTTTATTTCTTAATTGTGAAGCTCCAGGTTACAGAAATGCCACTCAGACTTGCTAAGCTTCCCAAATAAATAATTGATTGTTTCATAGCTCAGCACAGTTACTGCACAAGCCCTAATGCAGAGAGGAACTGGCATTTGTTGGCACTTAGTGCAGTGTGTTGGCAATCCAGTGGAAGCCAGACGAAATTTGTTCCCTCCCAAACCATTTGATCAGAGCACAGGCTCAATGTGGTTGTGGGAACTGCCAGTTCAATCAAAACCCACCTGTAAAACACACCAGCACATCCTTTGCAAGATCATCTTGCTCTATCATTGCCAGTAGATTTCTTGGAAATCTCTGGAACTCAGTGAATGTCCCTTCAAATGGTGAACACCTTGCCTCACCTTGAAGGTCAATCAGTCACATTCATAAATCTTAGCTCCCAGATTCTATGCAACGTCACTTGGTCAAACCAATTTCCATTTTCATATTGGAAGAACAAACAGTGCTCCTCAACATGAGACACTTTTTTAAGATGCTCCATCTCAACCAGCATGAGAATTTACTCTGGTTAAAAAAGGTGAGGATTCTTTACTGTTTACTCTGGGGGAAAAAAAAAAAAAAAAAGAAAAGAATAGTTACAGCTATCTGTCCAGTGGATCAACTTGGGTTTTTTCTCCTACATGTGCAAACTGCCAAGTTGAGAGCACGGAAGTCTAAATCTAAATCCCTACAAGACACACTTGTATAGTGAATGAAACAGCAAGTTATGTTTCCCCACTACTGAACCGCAGTGTTTCAAGCCTCCTTTGGAAGGACAAGCACAAAGAACTAGGACATAAATCCCTTGCAGTGCCCATTCCATGCCTGGTCTGTGGCTCTCACTGCTAAGCAGAGTGTCCATTAGTGTCAGTCGTAGCGGTGGATTCTGCATTCTTCAAGCATTCTTCAGCCGGGAATTGGACTGCAAACCCATCCTCTCACTTCACACTGCAAACCAAACCAGCCATCATGCAGTAATAACTTTTGGTCACTGCTAACCCAGACCCCATCAAAGCAGTGACCTTGAAATGAAAAGGTCTCATCTCACTCCCCTTCCTTCCATTTCTCAAGCAGAGCAGCAACACCAAGAGTTCTTAGGACTGGAAGGAATCCAAATGTAATGGGTATGTCATCGAACCTTGAGCTCTAAACTGGAAGCCAATGAGAACTATTCCCTACCACTCTTCTAAATGAAGGTTAAAAACAACCAACTCTCCCAAAAAATCAAACCCCCAAGGATTTCGTTTTCAGCAACAGGTCAGGAGCTGAGCAATACCTACGAAACTTGTCATCACTGACCTTAGGACATCTCTCACCACCACTTGATAACATCCAACATTTTCCTATGGCAACCACCTTTGCTACATTCTGATTTATACGTAGAACATTGCAGATTTTGGAATTGGTCCACTGTAACTGACCACCTAAATTACTGGGTCTTTATTTATTTGAATTATTAGCTCAAATTAATTGAAGAAGTTTGTTCCCGAGCCAATGCTGCTCTGCTAGCCCTGTACAACTTGAGTCATGTGGTAAGGTTGTTTGGAATAGCAGAGATGAAATTTTAGTTTGGTTTTTTTTAATGTCTTTTATTTTTACTTTTAAAAGTTATAAATATTGCATTAACTGGCTTATAATATAGATCATGATCTCCTTAATTTCCACTCCTTATAGTCTGGTTTTCGGTTGGTTTTTTTTGGTACAACACTTGCTGCCTTTTCACTTTCAGAAAATCAAGCCCCAGAATTCAAAGTGAGATCTGTGTATAACTATATATACATATATGTATAGATGTGCTATAAAAATTACAGCACAAATACCTACATATGCTGTGTGTTTTAAACACATTAATCTAAGGCTCTGAAAATATCCACTATGTGAGCATTCTACTTTTAGGTCCATGATATTTAAAATGGCCAAGGCTGCTTTTTGCATTGCACGTAAGGCTTTTTTCTGTTAAAAAAATAATAACTATAAATCTGTTTTCTCATGCCCAAGTAGTCCTTGATGAGACATGTGAGGAAACGCAGTGTGGATTGTCATGAACGGAGCAATAATCATAAAATTAGAAACAAAAGAATGAGACAGAACAAAGCTTTTTTTTTTTTTTTTTAAGATTCTAAATCACACACAAAACATTTGTTCTGCTCCAGCTCTTTGTGAACTAATTGGCTCTCCTGGAGGGACAGGTAATTGTACTTGACTACACAAGCTGTCCTGAAGCTCCCTTGGAAAGCTCCAGTAAGCTTCCAGTGTTAGCAGCCATCAAGGATTTCACAGGTCAGGCATCGGATCGATACAGCTAAAAGCAGCAGGGACTGTAATGTCGACAGCAGGTTTCAGGAAACGCTGCAAGTGCCAGTTTGTTCCCCTTCATGCAGAAGCTCAAGACAGCTTAATTAACCCTTGGAAAATACAATTTATCCAGAGGCTCTGCGGGTCTGTACTGGGCCTTATTGGAGAGCTGCTAGCGGAGATACTGTAGCTGGCAGCTCTGAATTCCCACTTCCCCCTTTAATGCTGTGCAGTTAGGATGCAAACAAGCCATGATTTTAGGAGGAGGTGTTCGCCCTGTCCTGAGGAGCTGCTGCAGGAGGCCACGGAAGCAGCTGCTTTGTTAGAACTCGCTTGTGATTGCAGCAGGAGCCTGGCCCAGCAGGAGCATTGATCACTCACGTCTTGGGCTGTGTGTGTGGCTGTGTGTGTGTGCGAGAAAAAAAGAGAGAGGGGGAAAGAGTCATCTCCCACAGGTCTAAATGCTTCTTTGCCCTCTTGTAAAGATGTTCCCTTGTTAGTTGTCTACTTTTACTGTCTTTTAATACCACATGGCCATGAAACGTACAGACAAGGTAATTTCCCACATCCCAAAACACCTACATTTTAGAAGACAAAGAACTTGCCAGGGGTGACAGACCAGTAAGAAGTTAGCTTGTCTGATGTGATATTCAAATTTGTGTCTCCAATGTCAAGCCAACAGGCTGAAAGGTTTTTCCTTCCACAGCTCTTTTCAAGCTAAGGAAATCTTCTAAGACATGCACAGAACAACTATGAAAAAATACTCGAATTACTGAGGCTTGGCAATTTTAACATAGAAATCTGCCTGTCAATTCAGTTAAATTATTTATAATATTAACTGCTTTAAAACAGTAAGTATACTTCAATTATTTGTGGTTTTAATGTGTATAATTTCAATTAAATCATGTAAATGTATCTTGTTCAGTTTATATTTACGCCCTTTAATGAATGAAAACCTGCTGCTTTTGTTCTGGAACAGTGAACTCTCACTGGAGAAAACAAGGTAGACACCACTTTGTGTCTACTGGTTTGTCCCTGTTTCAGATGGTAAAACACTACCTGAATTGAGTAGGATGAAGGAGATAAAATCAAATTAGAAATCTGATTTTTTTACGAGTGCACACGGATCATCACATAGACTCACAGAGACTTGTGGCATTAACTATGCAACTCTGAATCCATATTTTCATCTTCAATAACCATTAAAGACATGGGAATTTATGATCAAATAGAAAAACGATGAACAACAAGCAACAAGGATTCTAAAAAAAGCAAAAGCAGCCCAGACAATATCCGTGATTGTTGTGTTAACACCCTCACAAAAATGGCACACTAAAAATACTTGATAGAATTATTTAATACATCTATGTCACAGTCCCTCTGTCCAAGAAACTAGATATTAATTTTTCAGGACAGCTTGTAGAAAACGCTCTGCCAGAGGTAGTGAAAGATGCTGCTTGAAGGTCTGCAAGCAAAGGGGAATTACAGATGCTTGACACATTTCAACCTGGCATATTGCTACCTACTGGGGTGCCAGAAGGTCCTGAGGTGGGCGCACACTCATCCACATTTGTATTAATGACAGCCAAGAAAAAATAAACCAGTGCTGGAATGGCACATGCGGGAGTGAGAAAGGGCTGGGCTGTGCCCACCATAAATGTACAAAAGCAGGAGATCCATTGCAGAGGAAGAACTTGGGTTTACTCTTGCAAACGGCGGTTTCACATGAGCATCTTAAATACAAGTACATTGCACTCTCCTCAAGAAGAGGGATTTGCAGATCAATTGGCAACGAAAAAACAGAGAAGTAGGTGACAGAAAAGAAGTTTTATGGCTGCTTACACCAACTGTGAGTCTGTCTCCAGAACTGGAGAAAGAAAACATCCATCCTACTGTTTTAAAGTCTTTACTTGCAGTTTGGACTACAACCAGCACGTGCTTGAAAAGACCGCAGAATCCAGCTGGCTATCTCTGATTTGTGACATCGAGCAGGATAAAAGAAGCATTGCTAAACACCTTGTCCCAGTTGTCAGGAAGGCTTGAAACTGGACTGAAAAATGTGCAAGATTTTGGTAGATGGTACTAAGGGAAGGAAATATAATTACTGCTAGAATATCCATTAAATAAGTGAACCTTTCTGACTCCAGAGCACTTGTGCATGTCCATGGAAAGATGCTGAGGTACACAGGTATGAAAAAAGAGCTGAATTCTTCTACCTCTGCCACCATTCTCTTGCAGTTTCTGTTTTTCCTGTCAGTACATATTTTTTTTTATCTACCCTTATACTTTTGTTTTTACTGGTTTGGGGTTGAGGTTCTTCTGCAATATTACCACTGTAAGGACCTGACCTGTACTGGAACTCCTTGGTGCCACCATAACACACAGCAACATCTGACCAGCTGTGGGGTGTGGGAGAACAAAGCAACAAAAACAACATGTTGAAAACGTTTTCTTCAGGAAATACAAATGATTTCTGATGAAACACCATGAAGTGCATCTTAGCATTTTCTGACAGTTCCAGAATATCGGAGGTAAAGATCCGTAAGAAGAGCTCTGCTCTGATATATTCTAAGCAGTGTTACTCATTAGGACCTGGAATCGCAAAATCTAAATCTGACAAAACTCGAGAATTCAATTTTAATAATATCAACAAAGAGCTTTTACATTCCCACAGTACAATTTAAAACCAAAATCCTCCTGTTAATTATCAGGGAGTGCAGGCTCTCCAAGGTTGAGTACCTATTTCTGTTTAAAGGTCGACACTTTAAGTGCTCTAAAATCCACATACTTGCTCAAATTGCCTTGAAATTTGGTGTGTCTCATGGGGACCCAAGGGAAGGTTAGAGTCATATGCTGAGGGTCACGTTTGCCTGGGCTTTTCAAGATATGCTTGAAAAAGCAGCTTTTTCTACGTGATAAAATTCTGATAAACTGCTTTCTTTCTATTCTTGCATATCCTTAGTGGGTCAAACCACAGATCTGTACAATGTTTAAATGCTCTTAAGATCCAACATCTGTCACCCTGAATAGGTAAGTGTCTAACTTCCTGATCCTAAGAGACTATAGAACATCAGGATTCTGAAATCAATGGCTCCCACCTCCCTGACCAACTTGAAAATGAGCTGGAGAGTACAACAGGATGTCTGATATTAACCTACTCTGTGCCTGGTGGCAGTTTGCATTTGGTCCTCCAAAGGAATTCTGAAACCACCTGAGCTGACATTATTAGTGATGGAAAAACCTTTGACAAAGACATATTTTATCATGTGGGGTAAATATAATTAAAGTATTTTTTTTTAAAAGCAAGTTACACATATGAATTCTTGGCTTAATGAGAACAGGAGAAAGGGCCTGGAAATGGTGACTGTGAAGACTCAGTGTTTTTAGGAAAGTTGCAGAAGATGGACTCAGTCATTAATTCTATGCGACATATTTAAAATTCCTGTAGCCATCCCATATTAAAAAAAATGGAAAAAAAAAGCCCAAATGTTGGGCAATGTGTCATATTTGTGATTTCTCTGTTAGTAAGCAGGAATTTCTGATTACATAAAGCATCTGCTTGCTGATGGTGTTGTGAGGAAAATATGGTAGGAGCTGATGACCATACGCTTCGTTATTCCCTGCAACAATTTGGTGAGGGGCTGTCTCAGCTCAGGGCATGTGGTGTCAGCCTTATCAGGAGACAGCAAACTTGAGCTTTAACGCTGTTTAAGCTGAGAAAGTCCTACATTATATATAAAAGGCAGGCTTTGTTCATGCTCCATGCACTGGGATGTGCTTGTTTTTACTGAGAGCTTTGGAATTGGCAGTTTGGAAGAGGCATTTACAGTCCAGTACTTCAGCCCCTCCTTTTCCACTTTCACATGCCTGTAATTTTTGGGGAGGCAATGCTACCACAAAAAAAACCTCTTTAAAAATAAAGACCTTGTAGAATCTTACCTATGTAAAATAGGACATCTATTTATGTTTTATTGTGTATTAATCAGTAAAATGTTCTGAATAGTAATTGTCTCATTAATAAATGTGGTTTAAAAGATCTCCAACCTGTCAGTGTAGTCAGGGTGAATTAACTTAGAAGTTTGGGGAAAAAGAGTACTTGAAGAGAAAATTCCTATTGTGGCACTTTCCAAGAGGAAACTTGGCTAGCACCAAAAATGGGTCATTTGAGGTTGTGCTTGTACAAAGTGTAGTTTAAGAAACTCCTGATAGAGGTATCATTTTATTGTGTGACTTTTTCTGTCACCATCTTAGAGAACGAACTTTGAAAATCATTCTATAACCTTTTGGATTTGATCTAATTAGATTTTTAATATTTCATTCATTTATTTCCCCAATGTATCACATAAAAATCATGCAAAATACAAGCTTATCAAGTCACAAATTTGTTCCTTTTATGTTTCATCTTTTTCAAGTTTAGTGATTTAACTCTTCTCACCTCTCATCACTATCATCCACATAAGGCCAAATGATTTTGGAATGCCAAAAGGAAGATCACCAGAGCCATGAAAACTGACAGCCATTACTCTATCCCAGAATGGAGAGACACAGAGGAATGGCACAGAATTAGCACAAATTCAGGTCAGGAAAATTCACCCTACTGCTCCTTTTGCTGCCAGAGAGAGAGAGAGAGAACAGAATTTTGGAACTTTTGAAAGGAACAACTGCCCTTTGCAGCAGTTTAGGAGATCTGGCCTAAACACTCCAGGAGAACTAATTTGCTTTCCAAATTTCACCAAGGTATATCAAGATATTCCTGAGAAGTGGAATGGCACAACACAAAGTTGTCTTTAGGCATCCCTTCATTGCAACTGGGTGGCTCAGGCAGTCTCTGACAGAAGGGTGAAGGAAGAAAAAATAATGATAATGGGATGACCAGCAGTCAGCTGGAGAAGTCAGCAACACACTTCTGTGTGGACAGAACAGCTCACAAAAGCCAGAAGTCTCTGCTAATCACAGAAATTTGTTGCTCTAGGTAACCACCCACAGGTGAAGTCAGTCCCAGTTTTCTCTTTAGAGGTGTTGTGGCTCCATTTTCTGAGATTTTCAAGGCTGCCCCTGTGAAAGCCATCCTGGGAAACAAGCATATGTAAGAGGGTTTTCTGCCTTGCTAGAAAGAACATAAGGAACATATGGTTAGAAAGGGACAGGCTTCAGTTTCTTTGTCAGCATGAGGACTGTGCACACTCCAGAAAGAATAAAGCTTCTGAAAGCTGTGGGAGAAAATGGTTACTGTTAGCTATTAACTCTGTAATTTTCTACATGTGCTGGGCAAGGATCCTGTGAAATAGCAGGACTCTCTCTGTGGTTACAGGGACTGTAAAGCAACCCTCAACAACTGTTTAGAGAGTAACCTGTTTTGAATCTTGAAAGCCTGGAATCACTTTATTTAGTCAGCAGTGGGGCAAAAGATGATTTAGAAATAGCTTCCTGGTGTGTCTGGAAAAACATCTGTATTTCATCATATAATGGAACAAACATGGCATAGTTCAAATGCAGGAATGGGTTATATAGATGATGTGTTCATTATAGGTACAAATTAGGAAGCTCCTTTGGGAAGATCAGTCTATTCTGAAGGTCACTGTCAGGTCAGATTCATTCCAAAGCAGCTTCTTTTTTACAGCACCTGGAACTAACATGCTTCTTTAATAGACTCAGCTTTTGTTCAGCTCAGTTTTTATTTGTGTTTTGCTTTCTAAGTTCAGAAAAGCCCTACACTTAGGCATATTACTGCTGTCTTTACAACACGTAAAGCCCTCATTCTGCTGTGTTACACCTGGTGAGAGCCAACACACGCCAGTGCTGTCACTCTGCTCCTGCTGCTGCTCCGAGGCTCCTAAGCCTGAATCCTTTTTTTCCTGCAGCTCTACTCCAGCCACAGGGGACATTTGGGAGCACAGGAGTCGCAGCACAGCTGTCCCCAGCCAGATCTCACAGCACAACAAAGCAGGACAATACAACTTACAGAAGAACTAATGCTGAGCACCAGATGGAAGTGCAGAGCTTTCCTGCAAAGAAGCGAGAGTGTGGAGTGGTCTAAAAAGGAATAACTGAGGGGCAAGAGGGGACTTTTCCAAGAAGAGTGGAGTGCAATGGGAAGGGAAAAGCAAGGGAAGCAGAGGGTGAAAATGCTGGCAGAAAGACACACAGGGAAGGGAAAGGAAGGTCCATATATTTATGGCTGTCCATACACATCTGTTCCGGTCTTTGATACTGGTTTCCTGTGGGAGCCTGGAAGAGCATGACTCCACGTGCACATGGAAAGTGAAGACAGAGATACTTCTGCCCCACAAGGGAGTGACAGGAATTTCGGCTCCTTAGAAGGAAACATGGCTGATTATGTGGGCACAAACCCCAATGTTTCTCTGCTAAAGGCAGGCAGTGAAAGCAATCGATGCAAAAGTTTAAACAGTCAATTGTGGCAAGCCAGGCTGAGGAAAAATACATAAAATCCTGTCTTTTCTTCTCCGAGCAGCTACCCAAAAACTCAAGAGTTTTAAGCGTTTATTCTGTCTAGAAGGCAGAACTGGCAACGAAGCTGTGTTCCCGCTCCAAGAAATTCTGTTCATCTGCAAAGAGCCCAGGATGCTCCATGTCCATGAGGGTGGCAGGACTCAACAAGAAGCATTATTTTTCCCTCAAATTCCGAAAGTCCACAAAACAGGCAGTTAAGTTTTATGACGTGGTCACAGAAGATCTTTAGGCTAACAAATATAATAAGACATTTGAACATGGGAAGAAGCTGTGGATACCTTCAGCCCACGCTTCTGTTAGGATTTGCAAATTTTAATTTTCAAACCTGCACTTGTGGGTGACCGCCTATCATGTGAATGTATATTAAAAAGATCTCGTTGGCATAAATGCTTGGAAGAATCTTTGAAATCTTTCACAAGAATAAATTGTGCAGGAAAGCTTCCCTTTGTTTAATAAACAAAGCTTTCATAATACTAGACTGAACAGATTCTTTAGATGTTACACAAACCTTAACTAAATTCAAATTATTCTAGGTATTCTGTTCTATATGTTACAATTTACTCAGTGGGTTTGTTCAGAATTATAGAAAAATGACAAATCATTAATAATTATAATCCTTACACGACAATTTAACAAGGGGTAAAAACCAGAAGAGAAAGCAAAATAGTTGAAAGAATTTTCACTTGATTAAAAAAAAGAAATTAAACTCTATCTGTGAAAAACTGGTTTTGTAGTGGGTTGGAATATTACATATCTGTCACAGAAGAAACACTTTCATGAATTAAGATATAAAAATATAATATTTAAATATGTTTTAAACTATTTCTTTGCTACCTAGAAATCATCTGATATGTCACTACTTTCTTGAGCTACCAACAACACTGACTATTTCAAAAACACAAAGCAAATGCACTTTAAGACAGGCTTCTGGTTTGCTGCTTTTCTTGGAAACCAATGGTTTAATTCACACAAAACAAAACAGAAACGCAACTACAACAACAAAACCCCACACAGATACAGCTGTCCTGTGAAAAAGCCCAAATTCTTATGAATATGAATACCTTGGACACGCATCTGTGAAACAGCTGAAAATCTAAATACTGATAAAGGTGAGTTTGTTTGGCTCCCTTTGCCACCTCACACTGCCAAATATTCATTGATTATGTCATCAGAGCAGTTGTCTCTGGTACCTCAATGAAGCAGAGACCTGAGATTTGTTTAAATTACACTTAAACCCTGGGAGTAACTTCAACACTGTGATCACACCAGGAAAAGCACATGCTTGTACTCTCCTTTTAACTGCTTCCCCTTGCAAAAGTCCTTTACCAGGTTTTTTTCCCTCCTTTTTCTGATTATCCACAATCTTCAGCCTGCTGAAGACAAAAGACTTGCACCTCAGTAGTTTGATGCATGAACTACAAAGCTTTTGCTTTTTTTGCAAAACCTTCAAATGACTTCATAGATGAGCATTGTGTGTCACTTGGGACAGTCTCCACCCCATACCAGTCCATTGCACATTGTATCACAGGAGTTGTTTTTTAAAACTAAAACCCCCCAAACTTGAAAGCCTGTTGTGTGTTTTAACAGAAGAATAAAACTCTAAAGAGCAGCAGAAGAATAATGCACTGAGCTTGGACTTTTCAATACTTTGCCTACATTTCTGTTTCATCTGCTTGTGTTCCTTGACTCATTCAAATATCAGCATGAAAATCACACTTATAAACACAGCCCTTTCTTTAAGCATTTATGGGTCCTACTGTGCATTTTGAACAAGCTTTTTGGTATTTTCATTTTACAACCAATTAATGAAAGCCAACTCTGAGCTATAAAGAGGAAATAATGCCAGGTTCTGACAGATGTTTTGCATGCATTCTGCATTTATTACAATATTTTCACTTTAAAGCTGGAAAGAGTAACTGCAAATAAGATTTTGTTTATCCATTGCACCTTAAAAATACATCTTGGGGAGCCCTCAGGAAAATCAATGAAACATCATCCCAAGACATTGAAAACAAAGTTCCTTGAAGATACAGAAGTCTCCAACATTCCTGCCCAAAAGGATATAAGCAGGTAGGTTCTTTCCTGATTCTCTTTTACTTCTCTTTTTACAATGTCTTTAAACCTGGAATGTAAAATATCTATTACCCTTTTTCCACTTACTACACTTGGATGTCCTTTGCCTTCTGTTCCCTGGATTTCACTGCAGGAATCAGGAGGTGGATGACTGTCACCAGAACCTTCTCCAGAGTCTCAGCCTGTGTCTTTATCCCCCTGATTATTGCTTGCAATAGTCTCATTAAGCAGTTTTGTCCCCAGCTACAGAGTTCAGTTGGAAGGTGGCTTTTACGTTTTCTCTGTTTAGAAATGACCTCTTGTCTAATCCATAAAACTCCTCCTTCCCTTAAAAGTTCTTTTTTTAAAAAAGCTATTATTATGCCAGTAATTATTCTTTTTCCATCAGGAAAAAGATCTCTCCTTGCTATCACAACAAAACTTTAAAAATCAAGTTACCCTTGAACTTTCCCAAATGGCCTCGTAGAAAACATCCCGGGCTGGCTGATGAAAGGAACATAAATCTTTTAACACTCAGACACTTGAGTTCTGCCTTTCCCAACTGGAAATGATAATGACTTTCCCACCATCCTGCCTCGGAGTGCTGCATTACAGCGCCACACACCCGCTGTGTCACGGAGGGCAGCGTGGCTCCAGAAGGACTCAGCTCAGCTGAGGAAGCCAATCCCTTGGAGAGCAGCCGTGCAGTCCCTGGTGGAGCTCATCAGGAATCCCAGGCACAGCTCCATTAAGGCTCTCTGCACTGACAGCAGCTGCTCGCTAAAGGAGATGAGCACAGCCACGGGAGCAGGAGGGTTTCCACAGGGCAAGGCAACTTTTCTGCCGTGGGCTGACGCCAAGTTTTTGCTCAGTGCTGCGGAGACCCTCTGGAGAGGCCGTTCTCAAAACAGATCAAAGGGGATCTGGGCAGTTACCAAGTGCTCATTCTTATTTAATCAGGAAGGATGCACAGGAACACTCATGAAATGAGAGCCTTGCATTAGACAAATACAAAAGCATCACAGTATTGAGGAGTCAACAAATACAGGAGTGGTCAGAGAGGGTGTTTGGAATTACCCTACTCTTCCTTTTGCCAAAAAAGTAAGCCTGTAATAGTACAGAATAACTGGGGACAATAAATACCTCACAAGAACTAGAAATGAACCTCACTCCCTTGTGCATTTAGCTATTAAAAAAGAGATTTAAAAGCCACAGTGAAACTCCACTATAGAGTCAAGGAACAAAGCACATGAGAGCTAGAGAATGACAAGATCATTGATAGCTTGAGGGAAACCTTGAGAACTTAGAAACAGAAAGAAAGTGAAAATAAAGCAATTCCAATTCATCTAATTGTAGGGAACAAGTACCTTCTGCAGGGCAGCAATACAGGCTGAACTGAATTCTTTTTGGATTACAAAATTATGTTAAACTACAGAGCACAACTGCCGTGAAACCAAAAACAATGCGTATTTCTGATTAACAATACAGTGTGTACAGTTGAAAGGTCTAGAAATTCCAGAGAGATGTGAAGGTTGTGACAGCCAGTGTGATCATCCATTCTAATAATCAGAAGCTATAAAACCCTCTCATTTCCACACCCAACCTACTTAATGGGGCCAAATTTGTGGCCTGTCAAAACCTGGTAGGATGGAAGAGCTGATAGGAATTGACTTGAAACAAAGATTACTTTCATAGCCTGTATGAAAGACATTCATTTCACAAGACCCCTGCAAATCTTTTATAATTCATATTTCGCAGTCAGTACACAAAGAAACTAAAATAGTTTCTAGACATTTTAAAGTCACCCCAGTTTTGGAAAGCTGAGGTATAGATTTGCTTCCTCTCACCCAATCCTAGGACTGGAAATTCATCTGGAACGGCCTTTTTTTGGCTGTGGTGCTCCTTATCCATATGTTCCTAACATACTGCACAGTACATGCAGCCCTTCTCTAATGTTAGTACACTGCAGACTCCTCTGCTGTGTGGGTAACATTTACCTTGGCTGCATTATTGCTCCTTTACTCGCCTTGGGAACACATTTACAAAGAGCTTCTTTATAGATTTTCTGCCACCTATTAGAATAGGGAATGTAACTCCATTTTCTTTATGCATATTGTCTCTCTCATTTGGATTCAGGTGCCCTTCACTCTGAAAAAGTAGGGTCAGCTCTTTAACACAGAAAAAGTGCAGGACTGTACTTCTCAATCCAGACTGGATGAAATCTAGGCTGCACCAGGGGAGGTTTCAATCGGATATCAGGAAAAATTTCATCACTGAAAAGATTGTAAAGCACTGAACAGGCTGCCCAGGGAAGGGGTGGATTCACCATCCCTGGAGGGATTTGAAAGACCCTGTAAATGTGGAGCTCAGGGATGAGGTTTAGTGGTGGACTTGGCAGTGCTGGGGGAATGGTTGGACTTGATGATCTTAAGGGTCTTTTCCAACCTAAATGATTCTGTGATTCTATTCTGTGTGAACAAGGGGATGGACTGGGACAGATTATTAGAGCTTAATGACCCCTTGATTAATTTGTTGTTGACATTTACTCAGAGGAAGCAGCAGAACAGAGAAGAGAGCCATAATCAAGGGGAAGAATGTCTCTGGAGACTGTCTGGGGTTTGGTGTGCATAAACAAAGTTAGTACAAGCTTTCAATTATTATGCTAAACAGCTGTTTCATTATTTATGTAAAAAGTAGTAGCATATGATGACTCGGATTCTTGGAAGGAAATCTTTTTTCCTTTCCTAAAGACATGCCTCTGGATTCCTGCAAGTGATATTTATATCCTTAAGGGATTTCCTCAAATGCCTTCCCATGGCAATCTACTTTCCATAAAGGCTCGATCTGATGAACCACTCAATTACAGTAGGTCATTGTAGTTATGTAATGACAATGTCAGGGACAGACACTTACACGAGGCAGTTTCATCTCAGACAAGTAGAAAAATCATAGTCATCTCAGCTGAATTTCTAGTTATTTCAGTTAGAGTGCCTTATTTTGGAGTTGCTTTTATCCTCTTGGTGAAATTTCCTAGGTGGAGCTTGACACAGTTGCAAACAGTGCAGTCAGCACCATGGTCTGTGCACCACTGGTAGCACTGCTGGAAAGCTCCCTGTTCATTATAGAATTCCAAGATTGTCTAAACAACATCTGCTTCCCAAACCTCTTTGTTCCCAATGGCAGCAGCAAGCCCCTTCCTACCCAACCCACTCTGGGTACCCCCCTCAGGCCACTCTGACCCTGGCTGCAAGGTGAACACCACAAAGCCTTGAACACCTGCTCTTTATCTCAGCCCCTGCCCAGGGGAGAGTTGTGTAATCCACACACTCACGATGATGCCTCTTGTGATTCGTGCACAGTGCTGTGAAAACTACAGTGAGCTCTCCTTTGTTCCCTTGCTGCCAACTCTCTCCATTCTCATCCAATCTTCTCATCTTTGGGAATGTTGCTGCCACTTGGACTCTCTTCTGAGTATTTGACTACTCAAGTCTCGTTCAACCTCACACATCAAACATCTCTACTTTATTCCAGCACTTCAGAAGGTATGGGAGACCTCAAAGAAACATTCAGAGCTGCCAGAATTATGGCCAGAGAGACACAGAATGGCCACTGCATGGCTCCTTACTGACCCTCAAACACGTGGCAGTGTCTAAGGAAACATTCAGCCCAACTTTCTCCTACTCAGCAATTCCATGACAAGGTGGCTTCAGAGTTAATAACTGCTTTGCTTTTCCATGGGAGCAAAATTTATTAGCACCAAAAAAAGACTGTCAGACAAACAGCCCCTCAACACTTACTGCCTCTGGCACTAAATTTTGTAGTCCATTCATTAGCATGTACAGATGAGTCATGAATCCAGAAGGCAGAGATTGTCTATGAGGCACTGCACAAAAAAAGTAACAGAAAGATGGCTTCTGCTGCCACGAAACATCCCTGCCTTGTGATCATAAACAACATTTCAGAAAGCTGACACTTCCACCTCCCTGTTTTCTGCCATGTTTGCCCTAGGAAAGATCCAGCCCCAACAAAGACCTGTGGATGCCACCGTAACATCTGTAACGTCTGTTATTAGTGCAGATGAAAGCAATCAGGAAAAATGTAAATTGTTATAAAACTGCCAGACATTCAATAACAAACAGTTACAGCTTTCAAATGACCGGAAAGCTCTGGCCTTGAGCAATCTGATTGAGCTTTGAAGACTAATAAAGCTTCAGAACTGGTCCTGCTTTGTGCAGTGGTGTTGGACCAGATGACCTCAAGAGATTTTTTTTGGCCTAACTTACATGATTTTGTGAAACTGTAGTTACCAAAGTGAAATGTAAATAGTCGTGAACTTTTATACAACATTAATTTACTCCTTCAGACTGTTACTTGTATGTATGATACAATTAATTCCATGAGCAATGTAAAAGCCGTCATTAGATGTGCTGTGTCACAAAAATTTATGTATCATCTAAGGAATCAAATCCCAGATAAAGAAATTAATATAGTACATTACACCCTAATGCACAAAGCAATCAGATATTTCATCCAAAATCTTTATGACCACAGTCCTTTTATCATCATGTGCAACTCACAGACTCTCCTGTCTGGAGATGGTGGTTTAATAGTAATTCTTGGATCTGGACCTATTCTTGCTTCCCCTTGTTTCCTTCTGAACTAGGGATGCATCTCCACCAGTGTTTTTGTTTAGAGCAGAGTTACACTTTGAAAGCAAAGCTCCTGATTGTCTCCCCTTGCTATGCTTTGGTTTGTGGTACAAACGAGTTGTGGAGTAGTAGAAGTAACTCCATTGGAGTGAATGAAGTCACATGAATTTTGGAGTGAATATGTCTAGGAAGGTATTTCCTGGTGAGTTCTACAACGCTGATGCTGTAAAGCTGAGTTGTATTTTTCAGCTCTGCACATCAAGCATTACTGAAAAATAATCCTGTGATTTACCTAAAGATGAGTAACTCTGATCCATATATTACTGATGATGAGAAGAGAAGCTGAATGTGATGGCCCACCCTGACAACAGCAGAGCATTGGCAGAGCAGCTGACAGAAAGTTCAACTCCCTTCTCCCCTCCCTCCTTAGGCATCGAGAGGAAACTGGAATGTCAGTAAATGAGAACTATGGCAAGCTCCTGCTTAGGGGGCCACAAGTCCTTTGAACGCCCCAGCACAGAAGGAACAGTTTATGGCTTTCCTACAACCTCTGACACCCTATTTGCAACTTTGAGAGATGACTGCTGTAACTTGCTCTAATGCCCACCCCCTGGCTTGCTCAGGAATTCAGTTTCACTGCTGGGTCCATATAATACCTTAAATATTGGCAATCCAGTCTCCATCCAGCAGTTAAAGCAAGTCTGGAGTGTACTGTAGTAAACCAAACAGCTGCACCCTACACAGAACAGTTCCGGCCTCCAAACGAAGCACTGAAATGAATCTCTCCAGTGCATCTTTACTGCACAGGGAGATGGCTCCAGGAAGACTCTATACACAGAAGCATTATTTTTTGATGGAGGGATAGCACTCAGCTTTTAGAAAAGCAGTGCTGACTGGTTTTCCTGTGCTCCACTCATAAGCACCATGGACCCAGCTGTCCCTCTCACACAGCTTTATATATCATTCTATGTATTATTTATTCTTGGAAAAGGCAGAGCCACACAGGAGTCAGAACTCGTTTACATTTCAGTTATGGAGTAAGCTATTGATTCTATTGCATCAAAGGTATTTCTGTTTATTCAGCAGTCCTACGATCCACACGCAATGAAAATACATTTAAAAAATATAAAAAATGAAGTTCCAATTAAAATAGAGTTGTGATAGTTCTCCCAAAATGTATTATAGTTCTATATTGATTTAATGGCCTGTTACTTTTAAAGTGACTGATTTTAAAACTGTTGTGCACAGTTGCCTTCATCATTACAAAAGCACTGCCAAGTGTAGAAGTATGGAATTAGTGTACTTATGCTAAAGAAAATTAAGGCAGAATGCCCATCTTCTTAACTTTATGTTTCTTTAATAGACACTCATTCTTCATCTTTCTCCTTTCAAATGTAAGAAAGCTTGAAAGACTTAAACCAGGTTTCATTTAATAAGAGAAAATAAGAAGCCTGCCACACAGAAAATTACTAAATTATGCTCAGTTTAGGGGTTCCACTCTTCTCTTTTGCCTCAGGCTTTTGGGACATTAAGGCCATGATATAAATCCTGGTCAGTGCTTTTTTCTAAGGAGCAGAAATGAGAGTTTATTAGCATCACAGTGGTTGCCTCAATAATGACAAAACAGTTGCTCATTACTGCTCATTAGATTCATATTAGATTCATTTGCAATAGCAATACATCTTCTATTCATACTCGATTGCAAAACAACAGATACGATTTGACACCTGCTGTAGTACAGAATTCATTAGAAAGTAATAATACAAATAGCATTTCAATGGACGGACTTAGTCTTCTGTCTCTGATGGGTCTAAAATTTGTCATTTAATGTAGAATTTATATAGGATAAATACCACAGCAGGCAGTCAGCTTCTTCAAATCATGTGCTCCAATAAAATATCACACACAGAAGCAGACAAGCAAAGAGCAGACAGACATACAAACAAGCAAATTAACAGTACCATATGCAGGAACAGACATTAACTGTTTCTTTTGATATCCTTAATAGATAAATGCAGTTACTAATTTCTAGAGTCACAGAAAAGTGCAGAAAGCTTCATTTTCATCAAGAGATAAAGTCAACAAGTAAGCAAGTTCGATTTTCTCCTGAAAATTTCTGGGACAAACAGCCCAGGATGCTCCTGAAACACTTGTTAAATGCCATTGTCTTAATTTAGTGGAATAGTGCAAAACCATTATTGTGCCTCTATGCTTTGGAAGCACCAAACTAGTAACAGTGTTTAAATGAGCTGCAATCTTGCCTTTTCTTAGAAAATCCTATAGGGAAAAACCAAAATTATTTCCAAACTCATCAGTTCTTGCTCCCTTTTTTTCCTATGCAAGGGATGAAAGTATATGCAAGCAATAGGTCTTCACATCATGAAGCAGACAGAGGTTGTTTGCAAATCATGCATATCATAAAATAATTCACATTATAATAAACTCAGCCTCATTATTACCTTTCATGGTATTTCTGAAGGTACAAAACAAATATCCTGTTTCTGTCCTCTGCCCAGCTCTTAATTCAACTCTCAAATTAATTAATTCCCTAGTATTTACTGCTTATACAAAGGAGTGTGTTCCTATCCCTCAGCACACCTAACATCTGAAAAAATATAATTTTGCTTACTCTGCCTCTGGCAAGAAATTTCTTCATAACTTCTTATCAAACCTGTTTCTTCCAAAAACTGCTTCTCAGCAGATGGGTTCCTCTTCCACTCAATTCAGTCATAACCTAGCTCTGCTCTCCACAGAAAAACTGGGTATGGCCATTGCCCTCTGCATTGTTTGAGATAACTTTCATGATTTAACACTCAAGGACTGTAAAGACGAATTCTCAGTGGAAGACTACCAAATATGTATTCTGAATTTCATAATAAAAACACTTGATCTGACACAACTTAGAATCAGACCTGACTTTTCTACACTTCTGAACTCACATTACCAGCCCATGGTCCTTCTGTGCTTCTCCTCCTTTTCCTCCAAACCAGCAGTTTCCAAAAGCACAGACCTATATTTTGTATCCTAAAATTCTGTTTTATTTCTCTAACAAAAATACCCCAGTTCCTCACAACCTTATATTCTTCAGCCAATTGTTTAAGGACACTTCTCTTTTGGTTTTGTTGCTCATGAAATTGGTAATACTGAATTAAATAGGGCACTGTTTTCTCAGGACCTATAGAAACTACATATATTTAAAGGTTATTTCAATGTGTAACTTCTTATCCCTGCTCCTTATAAAGCAGAATTTATAGAAAATTCACATACAATGACTCTGTGAGGAGTATTAAAAACCAACAGACCTGTCTCGGTTCAGCCAACCATTAGAACAGCAGTTCCAAGACTGGATTTTCAAGAGTCACTATAAATAGAAAAGAGAAGGGGGAAATAAATAAATAAAAAGTCACACAAGTAGGGCAAAACCTCACTTGAATAAGGCAACTGCTTTTAAAAATCAGCTGTTAAGAAAATGACTAGCCTGATTATTGAAATCAGAGCCCCAAACCACCACATTATCCCACTTCTCCTCTCAACTGTGATTCTGCACAAGGAATTGACTGCATGGCAGTGGGAAGTGGAGCACTATCAGGTTAAGACAGTGCCTTGCTTTCCTGGGCCTGCAGGTAACACATCTCATCCTTATTTTATTGGAACTGTTATACAATCTGTTTGCTACTTCATCACTGGTTTTAATTTTTTAATTAAAAAAAAAACCCCAACACACACCTCAAACCAAAAAACCAAAACACAAACGCAAATTGAAAGGAGTCTCAACAATCAAGAAGGTCAACGGCTCCCTGATTTCTCCGGGGAAAGAAGATGTTGGCACCCTGCCTCTTTTTTTCTGGATGGGATCTGAGAAATAACAATGCAAATATATTAATATTGCATGGTCAGGGCTACTTTCTATTAATATGCCATTAATATAACAACCTTTGCACTACATTTAAAGATCATGAAGATCAATATTTATTCTGAGGTCAGGGAAAAAAATCAATCTTGCAGTAAAATGAGTCATATTTAATATATCCTATCAACATAATTAAGTTTATACATAAAAAGTAGCATTGATATGTGAATAATGAATGCCATGACAGATGAGTTTCCCTTCTTGAACAACCTCATGTGGATAATCTCAGAAATGGAAAGACTGGAGTGATTTATATGCACCTTCTCATCAGGTAACAGCCATGGCAAACATACACACACTGAGAATCTCAGTGCCTCAAACCAAGCCACCCAGACTGCTCCACATGGATAAAATGAAACAAATATGAAATTATTCCTATAAGGTCAGGCAGAAGCAGAACCAGGATTAGGATTCTAGGAATTACTCCCATAAGGGGAATCTTCCTGATCCCTTTCTCTGCTCTGAGCACTAGACATTCTGCTCTCCCTGCAAATACGACCCATTCCCACAACACCAATAAACTTACATTACCTCTTCCCACATTTCTGAAAGAAAATAAAAATGGGTAAGAAAACACTTTTTCTTCAGTGCTCAGCAATAATTGCTTTCTAAAGGCATGAGCAATAAAACCTCTGACATCCAAGAGAAGAGGAACACACCCAGGGTCTGACCATCTCTGCAGTTATAATGATAGGAACAGGGAGTAACATCTCATCCCAACAGCCATGAAAATGATGAGAGAGCAGCATTTTAAAATTAAAATAATTCCTCAGTGAGAAGAACCCTGACTGGGCAGATTCTGTAGCTCACTCAAAAGCCTGACATGCCTTCTTACCTTTTTCAGAGCTTTTGGTGCTTTTGCTGCCAGGAAGTTTGCCTTCCTTGTAATAATTTCCTATTCTGGTGAGTTCAGGGTGTAGAACTGGCTGCATAATTCCATGGGATCTGTAGCAAGGTGAGTGTTAAAGGAAGGTAAGTTCCAGAGGCTAAAGTAGCCTCTCTGGAAGTGTGGGAGTCATTCATTCAGGCTACTTTACACTAAAGCAAATGTCACCTATGTCCACAGTCATCTCCTGTACTTTAACAGCACTTTTCAAATAATTTGTTTATTTCAAATAAAAGTTCCTAGATCTCCAATCTTCTGTGTTTTCTTAAAAGAGAGGGCTAATTTCTTACTTGCCTTTTACAAGTCTCTGCTGCTTTCCTCTGCTCTGCTTAACACGTAAACACCTTCAACAGGTTGAACTTACTGTGAGATGCAAAACACAAGAACTGTCTACATGAAAAGCCTTAATCAGTCATGAATTTGGTAAATGATGTCTCCATGCCATCCATATTGAGTGTCCATTACTCCTGGACATAGCACATTAACTGACTCATTAGCTATTTCAAACCATATGGACTTAGGTTTGGGTGGGTTGCTCTGATAATACCCTGAGGTGAGCTTCCTAATTATTGTAATTACGTGATCTCAATCACGGGGCCAGCCACACAAAATAGAGTCAGGAGGCTCTGAAATGGGTGTCAGTGCACCCAGACAATGACTGACCAACACACACCTCACCCTGGATGTTGGAGCTCCCTGGATACTGCAAGATGTAATTACTCCCAAAGTTCTGAGGATCCAGCAGCGAGCACGGCGACAACAGAGTGAGCACGGCAGGAGCACAGGATCTGCACAGATGCAGGGACACAAATAGATTTCTCAGCACAAACTGGGAAGCAGTCTGAAACTTGATGCCTTGTTGTCAATGCTCTTAATACGGAGATCTTACATCTCTGGAGTAAATTTAGCCGTGATATTTTAAGTATCAGTGAGATCTGGAGCAAAGCAGAGGAATTGAATGTGGAAGTGCTAAAATGTCAGTGTTAAATACCACAAAAGCATCACAATGCAATGGTGAGAGAAGCTACAGTGCACACCTGCTGAAGGAAATTTAAGGGGCTTTGTGCATGTGACACTGCAAGATTTCATAGAATTGACTGCAATCTTTTATATTCAAGCTTAGGTTTGAGCAAGGAGAAGAAAAAAACTAAAATAAATGGAAGATGGACCAAATGTTTAATGTACAGTGCTTTAAGACAAAGACAGAAACAAATACAGCCTTGGGACAGGTTTGCTGTCTTATTAAACGCTTAAAGAAAGCACTGACCCCCTGGGAGTCTCACCACACTCTTCAAACGCAGCCCATGATAAACCAGCACAGCTGATTGTTACTTTCCAGTACAAATTCCTGAAAGAGGTTGATACTGGTAGGATTCGTACATTTTTACTCTTATTAGCATACTCACATTTCTCCTTCTAGGATTTTTGAATTTGGCAGTAGGGGTAGTTATATCACCTTGAAGGGAAATAGCTTCCATCATAATTAGGGTTTCCCGAAAAAACCCAAACCCAAACAACAAAACCACCCTCACACCTGTAGTTATGATGGCCATCTAACCCCTTTATCACCTCCCCAAACTACTAATCTGTAGCAACTGTGAAGAGGGCAGGTAGGCTTTACTTAACCTGCCTAAATGAAGATCAGTTTTTTGGCAGGGTTGCTATTTAGTTGATGTATAAGCAGGGAAAAAGAAAAAAGCCCCATCTCCAGTTCAGCCCAACAGGAAAAGCCGATTTGTTTTTCTCACCCACAAAACACATGAATGTGCTATTTATAGGGCCAAAGGCACTAGCATCAAGTTCTAATCTGGTTAGATCTTTTCTCAGGTAAACCCTTTGGTCTCCATTGATTTTTTTAAAAGTATTTAGGTGTGAATTTTGTGTTTTAAAGTGTCTGAAACCAAACCATAAAAATTTTGCTGGTAACATTCACACACCTTTTTTTGGGCCTACTAGTTATGGTCGTTTATTAACAAAGATCTGGATTTAAATAATAAAGTCATTCTTCAGGAGTGGCCTGGTACATGCTTCTCTTTTTAGTATTTTTTTTTTTTTGTATGAGTCATACGACTAGTTTCCATTGCATTCCTGAGTGGCTGTCTTTGAGGGTTTTAACTCTTTTAACGACTGATAAAAGCTTGAAAATCTTTAACTTTGCATCTATACTGCAACTAAAAAAAAAAAAAACAACAACAAAAAAACCCACCCAAAAAACAGATAACAACACCACCACCACCACCACCACAAAACCCCCAGAAAACAGCAAACAAAACAACCAAACAAACCCACAGGTATTTCCCATGACTTAAACCCTCTTATACCACATGGTAACATTAAATTGCACGAGTCGTGATAGAGCTGTAAGTTATTAAAGATGGTTCACTATTCCTCAGAACTCCATGAATTTGTATTCTGTGATCTTATCCTTGCTCATGAATAAGACCTCAAAACAACTCGTATTTATGAGCCGTAAAGTCTTGCATTGAACCCCAACCTTTCATTAGAGCAATGCATGCCGCTAACTTCCTGATGTTAAAGTATTCTCAGTGGTTTGGTGGGGACAAAAGGAACTGCAGTTCTTCCATACCTGAAAATAAAACAAAACCAGGAATATCTAATCAGTTTTGTTTCTTTAGGATCACGTCTTTTACTATTTATTCATACTTAACCTGTTTAGCTTTTTTCCTCTACCTCATCTGACTTGTTTCGCTTTCTTACTCTGGTGAAACTTTGTGGGCAGGGAAAGAGCTTGGAAGCAGGAAGCCCTTCGATTATGCTTTCATTTCAGTTTAATCATGTGGCTACCTCTTTGCAACAGTGGTGCAAAAAAAGTTTTCTCCTTAAACAGAGGCTTGTCCTCTGATTCCCAGGCAATTACTTAGAGGTAATTTTCTTTTGGAAAGATCCTTCAGCCAGGTAACACATAACACTGATAATGGTGATGGTTTCTTTGATGCTGAACTGGGCATCTGTGGTTGCTTTTTTAAATTAACCAAATAACCCCAACACCACCCTCCTACAGTCTGTTCTGACAACTGTTGCAAAGGGGAAAAACTCTACAAAATGCTTTATGGAAATTTTGAATTTGTTCCCTTTATGGCTGAGGTTTCTGCTGGCAATTCTTCAGCTGGTTTTTCCAGTATGATAAAACCACAGAGCCTGCAAGACTGATGAAGCAGAAAGGGCTTTTACATAAAGGCTTAACTTACTGATGGTAATACAGGCTTTGCAGCCGTATTCCGTGTTACTACTTTTAAGTTCACTTGCAAATTATGTGGTTGCTGATGTTTTGAATTTTGATTGTTCTTTTAGAAAAGGGACAAGTCCTTTTGTAAAGAAAATGGGCTTAAACTTTTAAGTTTTATACCCTCTTTTTTCGGAAAAGGACTTACAGTCATGGTGTGGTGGTCCCCACTGAGCCCTGCCTAGGTGCTGTGTACCTTGGTGAATGGACCCTATTGATAAAGCAAAGCTTGCACAAAATGGTGGCTTGTTATCAAAGCTATACCCTGGGATCTTGGGGAATTAAAACCCACCTCACAGTGCCCTTTATTGACAATTTCCGAGGTGACGAGGCTGATCAGCTCCTGGGTCAGCTGCATCTCTCCTCTGTCCCTGCCTGGACCCAGCCTGAGGTGGCCACTGCCTCTTCCGCTGCGCTGTTCTGGGGAGAGTACCTGTGTTTCTGGGTGGAAATTGTTACCCTTGACCTCTGCCAAGAAAATCCTGAGGGAAAACCGAAGTGGCCTGACTGAGGCGTAACACCATGACAGTTCTGTGACTTCGCTGCACCTCCTGAAAGCGCCTGCTGCACCCCAAATCTTGTCAGCTGAGATTTTATTCTCTTTTTTACCTCAGACAGGAGACCGTCTGACCTCCTACTTCTCTATGCACCAAAGAATTTTTTAAAGTTCCTCCCTCGCGAAGCGCAGCCTCAGAAGCGGGAGAGCGGGAACACCGCGGGCTGAGGCAGCTTCGCGGACGCCACCTCCCGCTGCTCCTCCGTCCCTCATGATCTCCCTGCTCCATCTCCCTCCTCCTCCGTTCCCCGTAAATCTCCCTGCTCCTCCGTCTCCCCTCTCGCTGCCCCCGAAGCGAGGAGCCGGAGAGCCAGGGACACAGCGACTTTCCGAGCGGCACGTCCCCACTCCGCGCCCCTGAGGGGAGGCGGCGGCGCCTCAGGGCGGGGCTGAGGGGAGGCGGGCAATGGCGCGCGCCCCGCCCCGCTGAGGGCCCTGGGGCGGCGGCCGCGGGAATCCCTCGGCCCGGCCGGGGCTGTCTCGGCCCTGCCCCGCTCCCCGCTCCGGGTTTCCCCGCGGGAAGACGGCGTCCCGCCACCCGTTCCTCCTCCTCCTTGTGCTGCTGCGGAAGTGCCCGGCTGGGAAGTTTGCGGCCGGCGGCGGGGGGAGGCCGAGGGGGCTCTGTGGAGGTGGGTGAGGGGGAGCGGGCTGAGGGGCATCGCCCCCGCTCGGTGCTGGTGGGCCGAGCACATCGAGGGATATTGTATCTTCTGGCAGCTATTTTTCAACAAACTTACTCTTTCGTTTCCCCCTCCCTCAAGGTACGATGCCGCCCAAAGGTCCCGGCAGAGGCAAGCTGCCCGTCCCGCTCCCTAAAGACATGATCCTGAAAGACACCGAAGGAAAAACCTGGCGGCTGGGCAGTCAGATCGGCCAGGGAGGATTTGGCCTGATCTATTTAGGTAAAATACCGCTGATAATGAGGAGGGTGACTTGCAAATTGTTTTGTAACTTCCTGAACTGGATAAGGCAGTAACTTTAAAAAGTGTGGTTTACATGCTGTTGGTGAGCCTTGTTCAAGTGTGGTTTTCTGAGCTGTTCCTATTCCATTCCTGCTCATGATGTGGCGTGTTCTCCATGGCCTGTCCAGCTCATTTTTCTGGATACTAATGTACTTTTCTGTGGATCTTGAGTGGGGCAACCAAGGTGCCGCTGTGCCAAAGACCTCCAAAGAGAACCGCCAGGTGATGCTTTTCAAAGTGAAAGTGCTTTTCTTAGCCACGGTTTTGGCCTTATGCCAGCCTGCTGCTCTGTAGCCCTCTTTCAGTTTCTGGTTATTGGAAGTGTTATTTTCTGGACAAGAGTAAATCAGTTTTCATCCAGGAAATGAAGCAGTAACAATACTTTAGCTGGGTGCTGCCTCTGAATTCACATCTTTTCAGCAGAGGTGAAAATGGTGTTCTGTATTTGCTCTGGCCTATATAAGTTTCTGTGTTTCCTTCAGAAGAGGCCGCTGCATTTCAGTCAGTTTGTGCTCTGTGCAGAGTGAATAGTTCTGAAAGGCAGTTTGTAAAGCATTCTGGGTCACTGCAGAGGGTGTAATGTGTGTTATTGTTGCTGGTCTCTGTGAAAGAGCAAATCCTGTGTTCAAGGCAATATCAAGAGCTTGGGTGGTTTGGTTTTTCTTTTTTTCTTGACATCGTATACAAACTAGTCCATAGTGTCTGTTTGGAACTAAGCTGAGCTTGTATTGAGCGGTGAAGAATCACCTGGAAACAGTTTACTACATTGTCCCTGAAGCCCAACATGATCTTTTTAAGTTACAGTAATATTAACTGTTTGGAATATTAAGGCTTAAAACTTAATAAGCAAGTCACTCCTATACACAAACCAGCTTCATTTTATGCAGTAATCAGCTACACATACAGTAGCAGTACATCCAAGGGGTTCCTGTAGTGAAGTTTCTGGTTTGATTTCCTCTGGAATTTTTATAGTTCACGCTATTCCTCACTGCTCTGCAGACAGAACCAGTGGGAATGACAGGGGTTTCAGCTAACTGCAGATACAGAGGGGTCAAAGGGTAGGGCACTTGTTGGAGTATTTACCTTCTTTTTCCTTTTGATATATCCTGTTGATATATCTTATTACCTAATGATGACTCCCTTTGATGCATTAATTGGTTACATTTGAGAGTTGCTGTGCTTTGGGCACAAGAGAGATGTTACCATGAGGAGATGGACCTTAGCATGAGCTAAGAAGTGAAGGTGTTCCTGGGTACTGCCATTCCAAGGTAAAGGACAGGAAGATGGGAACCTGCAGAAGTCTCCCAGACAGAAGGGTGTGAGGGAACTGGGGATGCAGTGCAAAAAGCAAGGTTGTAGTGGGTGTTGCTCTCCAAGTGTAAGATCAGTAATGTTGTGTTCCTGAATCACTCGGAGTGGAGCTCTGCCGTTTCCTGCTGCAGCCAAATCACGCTGGACCTTGTGGGATTCCGACAGTTCCGTGCAGATTGGAGTTTTCTGCCTGATCACAGAGCCCAAGGTGATTTCTTACACTGAGGTGTTTGTTGCAGTTTGGCTCCCACTGAGCTGAGGTGGAGAGCAGTCAGTGGATTAGAATGAGAATACAACTGGGGACTCTTGGTATTACTATTCTGTGTTTTTTTGTAAGTGACAGCATGGCTGAGGAAATGCAGCTGCCACTTTTGTAATGGTATTTGTGTTCATCTAATCCCTTCTTTCAGGAGGAACAGTGGATGCTACCTGCAGCACTGAATTGAAGGCTCAGTTCCCCTTGTAGCTCATCAATTAAAGAGAAAATGGACATTTATCCCTAAGTATTGACACTGAAGCTTTCTTTTTTTTTGTCCACCTCTTGATCTCTGATGTTTTCATATTAAAGTATACCATTCAGCAGCTTTTTGGGGCCTTGATGCTACAAAATTCAGCTGTCTTTGAGAACCAAGGGGAGTGAAGTAGATTACAAATTTTTGAGATTAAGATACAGGTG
This sequence comes from Melanocharis versteri, assembly GCA_013397845.1. NCBI lineage: Eukaryota > Metazoa > Chordata > Aves > Passeriformes > Melanocharitidae > Melanocharis > Melanocharis versteri. The sequence goes on along the minus strand of VZTG01009760.1, from coordinate 973,384 downwards.
TTTTGTGCTTGGAGACATCCCCTTTCTCTGTACTGCTCAGACTTGTTTTTAGAACATGTAGAGCGAGGTGTGAGAGGACCACTAACTTTCAGAGAGGAACTCACCCAGAAAGAGCTGTGGAAAGGTGGGAGACAGGAGAGTGGAGACAGGTTCGATTGCCTGCCAGGTATGAAGAGCACAGCCCTTTTATGAAAGTAAAGGTTAACTTTGCCAGCTATATCTTTTAATAAGTATTTTTACAGTAGCAGTGTAAAGATTTTGATGTGGTTGTTACAGCTTAATTTCCCATTAAGGGTATTCCATACTCCATTAATCTATAACAACGTTCCTGAGGAATTTTACGGCATCTCTGCAAAATATATTTACTAGGGGTGCATTTTGTGGAAGAAGGTTCTGTTCTCTAAATCAAAGCTGCTGAAAGCCATTTACTGACCATGAGTCCTAGGATGCAAGTGTAGGGCTTCTGAACTTCTAATTGTGTGCGTGAAAGTTACCACTATCTTCAAGTTCCGTCCTGCCTCACAAATGCTTTCCCTTGTTTTTTGATTCTTCTTACTCTTTCCAATCCGTGCCAAATTTTTGTGTTGCTGGTGGTGATCTGCTCTCAGACAGAGCTGTTATCCCCTTGATAAGGGAGAGCAGAATGAAGAGCACCTGAGGAAGGCTGTGACGTTGGTGGTCTCACAACTGGTTTGTAGCCCTGTGGAGAACAGTGGAAAATGAACCAAGAGCTGAGGAGCCTTACATTCTCTCATTTATCTCTCTGATATCACAGCCAGTAATTAACACCAATCTTTATATAAATCATTCTCTAGTCCTGCTGCAAGCACTCTATTAATGCACAATTTGGACTGAAAATTTAAATGCTGAAAGGTCACACAATGTTTTGTTAAGATTTCGCTGTCACAGTGAAACCTGCTGCATCCAGCACTATCTACTTGCAGGCTTCTTTCTCGTGGAAAGGGATGGTTCTGAAAAATATAAATATTTTTAAAAATATATGTACAAATGTTTGTTAGATGGTGTCTTTTACAATTGAACTTACTACACTGTAAATGTGTTTGAATTTTATGAAGCTCAGGAAAATAAGTATTCATAAAGTCATCATTGAATTCTGCCCTGCTTGGGGATCAGTATAGCTGGTGCGCTATCCTCTCCTTTTGACTTTTTTTCCTCACATTTTCAAGGAAGAGGGAAAGAATTTCTTCCTGAGCAGTAAACAGTGATTAAATGCATGAATACTGTCTTTTAATACTAGCAGTACAGTGAGCCCTGCTACTGGTGGAGGTAAGGAGGAGGTCTGGTGTGGCCTGTTCTGCTTTTAAGCTTGGATCATAGTGCAGTCTTAACTGTTGGTATTCTGGGCATGAGGCTGAGATGTGAAAGAGAGTTTTTTTCTGTTACAGACTAATTTTCATAGATAATTTGTGTATTTGTGAGCAGGGGGGCACCTGTGTCAAGGAAGAGAAGCATTGATGGAAGTACACTTGGTCCTACTGTTCATTCCTTGGTTTGCTTGGGAAGTTGCTTTAGCAATTGGTTCTGGAGAAAAAGAGTCTTTCAGCAGTTGCTTAAATTAAAATAATGCACAAATGAATTAAAAATGCAGTAAAATGATACCAAAAGATAAATTCAGTGTGATTTTTATTAGCTCAATGGAAAGAAGAATCTTAATAGCAAAGCCCTGTAATTAAAAGCACTAGCAGGTAACTCAGGTTAGGGACGGATTTTTCTTAACTTCAGGATGTTAAAATGCGTTGTACCTGCAGATGTGAACCTTAGTGTGAAAATAAGTTTGTTGGTAGACAAGCGCCACATCAGGAAGAGTCTTTTTGTCCAGTCACTAATATTAAACTATACAAATAGAGATACTGCAAGCACCCTGTTTGTAGGCAAACTAAATTATATGTTTAGCCTGATTTTGCTACTCAGGGGTTACTTAGGGCTGACTGCATGGTACAGGACCTGCACCATCTGTCAAAGAGAAAATACTCCTTACCTTTACTAGTTCTTGCTGGTGAGTGCTTCCACTGCAATCTTCCCCTTCTTCGTTTTTGGTCCCCTGTGAGCTGAAAGTTTTAACTTGGAAAGTGTAACTCATTTTTGCACATTAGTCTAAAGCCTGTTACAAAGCCTGCAGAGATCATTACTGTTACACTGTAGTGTTCTGCCACATCACGTGTTGGGGATTCTTCCTCCATATGCGGAGTAATGCTGGGAGGTCAGGAGAGCAGTTTTGGTTGATTGAATTTATTTATTATTTATTTTCAGTGGGGGATGTGGGAGGAGCTTTGGAGGACAGCTAAGGTACCTGTTCCCTTACAGAGGGCACTCCTTCAGTTATCTTTGGCACCTGTACCCTACTGAAACTGGCACTGCATCTTCTGAGTGGGCACCATGTCAGACCAGCAGATGGGCTGCAGCAGAATCTTGCCAGAAAACAGTTTGTGCATCAAGTTTTAAATACTAGAGGCCTGGGCTCCCATCTGAGAGTGCTGTAAGAGCAGGCCATGCAAAGCTTTTCTGCCTGGGGTTAAAGGATGTGTCATCCCTATTCCAGCTTAGAGTAATTAACTTTGAAAGTCAAACAATTGGCTTCCATTGCTGTGGAATGCAAAATCCCTGGTGAATCAAGATCAAGGTTTCACAGAAACGCAAGTAAGAAATGTTGTGAAATTTCCTACCAGTGCTCTTAACTTAACCAGTACAATGCTCTGAACTTGGAGGCATTTGGAGTTACCTGCAAAACAGTTGAGCAGTTAAATACTAATTTTCTCCCATAATCAGTTTAGTTTGGTCTTATGGAAGATGGGTCTTATGGAGGGTTATGAATCTGTAGTCTGTATAAAATCCTTCCACATTATTAAAGCTACCTGGAAGAAGAATCTAGAATGAAACCTGGTCAAAAACACTGCTCAGGAAAGAGTCTGTCCAGGCAATGATGCTGCATCTATGAAGTAACAGAGAAGCAGATCTTCCTTAGGCTGCATTAAAAGTGGAGCGTAAACACCCTTCAAACACTGAATGTTTCCAGTTTTGGGAAGTATTGGATATTGCAGTGGGAGGAGCAGGCAATGGGCTTTGTTTGCCTTTGAGCATTTGCCTTAGCACTTTCCCTGCGTAGGAAATAGTTGAAGTTGTGTTTAATAGCAAATGCTGCTTTTTATTTACTTGTGTCCATTTCGTTTTTAGTAATTCTATTGCTGCAACTTGGATCCTTTTTTTATTGTTAGATGCTCTGAGCAACACTCCTTCCCTGCTTTTACCCCTTGAATTTAACAGCTCTTGGCTTGACTTAAACAGGGTCAGAGCTTCTTCAGCTTTTTTTATAGGTAGCCTGTAACTTCAAAAATGTGATATTTTTGAGATTAGTTTCGACTTCTGCAAAAACTAAGCTGATATATCACTCCTCAAGATTACCTAATGAATGGATCAAAGCAAAAATAAAATAGTAGCAACTGAAGAATTTACAAAAATACTTTTATTCATGTTTCCCAAACAAATATATCCTCAAAATATCCAGCAGTGGCAAAGACACCAGCTGTGGACAGGAGCAGGGATGTTTTTCCAAACTGCCAAATCAATGCTGTTTTCTTTCCCACTGTGTAAACTTTGTCAACAAAACTGGTTCTGTGAGAGCCATTGAAAATATTTCACCATATTCCAAATGTGGCTGCCACAAATTAACTGCTAAAACTACAACAAGCACGTTTGAACTGGCAAAGCGAATTGGCACGTTCCTCTGTCAGGCTGCAATTGTGCTGTGCAGTTGTAGGAAATGGCAGTTCAGCCACAAACACCCTTTTGTTACCATAGCTTGTTAACATTTAGAGAGCTCCATTGATTAAGGATGTGGCACTCAGCAAAAAAAAGGATGAAATTCATGGTTAAAATGGATGATAAGGCCATAACTGCTGTGCTGGGTGAAGCTGGGGAATTCTGGACATGGGTTAACTCCAGGTGAGTTATTTGTGCTGGCACAGCAGTTGGAAATTATGTCCTAGGATGTGAATCTTCCTGCACTTCTTTATTTCAGAGGACATTTTAAAGCTGTGTGCTCCTCACTGGCGTGGTGGCTGTGGCTGTGGGATGAGGGGGAGGAGGGGAAAGCAGAGCTGTGCCCATTGCCCTCTGCAAACGTTTTGTGAGACTCCTCTTGGCATGAGGTGAAAACAGCCACAGCCTCTTGCACAGCTTCATCCTGCACCAGTGCTCCCAGTTGTGCGGACAAGGGTTTTGGTTGTGTGCCTGCATCAACACCCCCCTCCCCAAATGTCAGGGGTTGTGCATCTCTAGTTGATAAAAGCAGCATAAGCTGGGAACTCGTACACTTGTTATGCTATTTTAAGGTTTTTTTGCAAACATAATCTCACCATATAGTGCTCCTGGTACTCTCTGTGAGTACTTATCTGCCATCAGAGACCTCCTGCCTATCAGCACTGCTCTCCTGCAGAGTCTCTGCTCACTGTCCTGCAGTCTAGCATTTAACTGATTGTAATATTATAAATAGCCATGTGCTACCACACAGAACGAGGCTAGCACATGGCTAATTACGAGTATACAGTAATTAACTATGAGCTAAACTCGCAGGAGAGTATGTGGTGGTGGTCTATGAGGTATGTAATCAGACTGTTTGTTAAACCTTGGGAGCCTTTCCAGTCTGTTAAGTAACTATACATAGTAATGAGACAATTTTTAAAAAACCATTTATGTTTATTTATGGACAAAAAAATAGTCTGTCTTTTTTCTGAGCTGTGACTGGAGTATTGCTGGTTGAGATCTGAATGGGTAATTAAAGTGATGTAACAAAAGGTACACATAGAGCTTCTGCTTATCTGTATGGATGAGACTGATTGTCCCAGCATTATCTGTGTCAGAAGTTGAGAGTGTTATTCATGGGGACTGTTGTGCCTTGTTCCATGTATGCGCAGTAAAATAATACCTTTTGTATGTTTGAGTGTAACACATTTTGTGGGGCACCTGTTTCAGTGTCTCGTTGAGCTTTGACTTTTCTCCCCTTTCACTTTGTAACCATTGCCAGTTACGATTGTGTTTATTTTCCTTCAGGATGTTCTTTCGGTGTGACTCCAAAAGCATCCACGCCAGCACAGTGTAAGAACCACGGGGGTGAAGCCCTTTCACTGGGCTACCTCCTGTTAATTGCTCTTCTTCATTACCCTGACAGCTGTTCCTCTGTTCCAGATTACCATGAGTGAGGCCTCTCTTTATAAAATGTCAAGGAGTCTACAGGGAAGTTAGATCAGACTCCTTCAAATACATTTAAATTTGATACTTCCCTGCACCTATCAAACCTCTGTTAAGTAACTTAGTATTGAATTACATTTTCTTATCCAGAGGTTCTTTTCTGATCTGTGCCAGTAAAGAGAGCACATCAGATTCTGTTTGGGTAATGCGATGTTGTTGAATGCAGTGAAAACATATGGGATGTGCTCCTTTCAACTAATGTCTTCTGTTAACACATAATGTCTTCTGTATGTGGCAGAGAAAAATAAAAGACATAAATGCCTGTGCCTTAATTCCCACTTCAGTACATTATTATGGGAAGAAAAAAGTGTACCAAAATTTCCCTTCTTGTAGTTTTAATTTGTGTTCTGAATGTGACTGTTACTTGCGTGAGTCTATGGATAGTTCACACCTTCCAGAGCTACTGTTTCAATATTTTAATTTTATTTTAATGTGTTATTAGCACATAGGGGGAAGTGTCACTGGGGATCCTGTGGGTGTTTTGGGGTGTGTACACTGCCAGATTTAACCCAGATGCTGAATAGAATTGAAGGAAGATGGCAGCTGAAGGGGTCTGTTCATTGTAAAAGTATTTTTATGCCCTGACCATCAAAAAAAAAGTAAGCTTGGATGGTTTGATTAGATCCAAGTTTACTTGATTTTTATTATGCGGATGAAAGTGGTCTATTTTTGTGTGTGCTGATGGTTGAAGTGTTTCACACCTGGACTGTTCTTGGTATTTGATCATTATCAGAAGTTTGAAAGGGACACTTATTTCCTAGGAACTGCATTCTTTTTACCTTTTTTCAGTGATGATTCTAAAAGATGATTTAGTCTCATTAAATTTTAATCCCAGTGTAGCTCCGTGTAGCTTCAGTAGTATCAGAGAGCACTGATAGTTCTCTCAGGGTCAGAAGAAAATAGGATTGCATTGTCTGTGCACAGAGGTTCTGTCTCCTGGGCTGTAATTGGCACATGTGGTCAATTATTGTTTTGAAATCCCTCCTTGCGCTGAGAGGCACAATCCCTCAGCTCTCCTTTAGGCGGGTGGTGGCTGTGCTATCCCTAACTTAGGCCAGGGTCTAAATAATGCCAGAATAGAAATCAGGGTTCTAGGGCCAAATTAATTTGTGATAGAGGAAAGCAGACAATCCTGTCTAGAGGCATAATGTAGGTCAGAACTTTTAAGTGGTGTCTTTGTCACGACAGTAGATTGACAGCAACCAAATACAGTGGTTTTCCAATTGGCTGGAATGGCTTAAACGGCATCTGTCCTAATGGAATAGCTCATTGTGGTGCAAACGTGCACTGAGGACATCCTGCTTACACCTTAATTAACATCCAGGGGGAGACTTTTGAAAATATGGCTTAAAATTGTTTCTCTTCTTGTTGATTAAAACTTTTCTCTGTGTGTTGGTTTTGTTTTATATGTCTTTGAATTTGGCAAAGCGCTGACCTTTAAAAGCAGGAATTCAGACTATCTTTTGTTGTGTATTTTTTGGTTGCCTGACTCAGTGTTAGCAGAGTCTTTATTTGCAATTACATTTTGTTGCATTCAGCTTGATCTCCATCTCTTTGTTCCTTTGCAGCATCCCCTCAAACTCAGGTTCCTGTAGAAGATGATGCAGTGCACGTCATTAAAGTGGTAATGTGTATATCTCGTTTCTAAATTATTAACTTGCATGCAGTTCTTTCTCTTAATTATCTATCCTTATTTTCAGCATTGGGTCTCTATTACATGCTTGTGGCTTTTGGTGCTTTGGGATTTTTATATCCTTTCCCTGCTTGGGGATATATTTGGCATTTCCATTACACACAGTATTTCCTTGACTTGATTTTTTCCTTGATTACAGCCCCTCAACAGTTTAGTAAGGAAAATTAGACTATGACCTCAAACACACCTGATCTCCAGTATTTCTGAAAATAGTGTCCAAAATAATTTCTGAAAGAATCCATGTTGTTTATGAAAATGCATTGCCAGACAACTTTTCTTTTTAGCTACTTACTAAAATTAAATTTCAAGTGGCATGGAATATGCGAAATGGGGATAAAAAAGCGGTTTCGTTCTCTTGGTATTTCTTATATGCTTTTCTTAAGAAAAAGGAAAGCTTTCTCTTTTTTCTTTCTTTTTCTGTTGTCTTTCTAATGCCTTTTATGATACCAAGTTTGTTTGTTTCTCAACAGGAATATCTTGAAAATGGCCCCTTGTTTTCTGAGCTGAAGTTTTACCAGAGGGCTGCAAAACAAGAGCATAGTAAGTGGTGTCTCAGCTCTGATTCAGGTAGATGTAAGGACAAGTTTGGTTTTAAATACTTCTGTTAAGGTCTGTTGTTTTGGAGCTTGAAAGCCAGCTCATTTCTTATACCCTGAAGCAGTCCCAGTTGCTGCTGTGGTAATTCTGGACTGCTGTAGGTTTTGTTACTTGAGTGTTGTCCTTGTCCTTTCTGGTCAGAAGGGAGAACAGAAGCCAAGCAGCCAGAACAGGACCACATTTACTATGTGCACAGCAATGAATGGGCTCCAGAGACAGGCCAGCCTTAGGATAGAAAAACACCCCAGACCTGGAGTTCTCTGCTGCCTTTAACCCAGTGTTATGTTCTTATTATTACAGTAAGAAAATGGATGAATCTCAGAAAAATAAGATGTTTAGGAATTCCAGTGTTTTGGGGATCAGGCCTGGCTGAGTACAAGGGAAAAAGGTAATGACATGAATGGTAATTAAGCCTCAATTTGACTGATGACCCATTTTCAAAAATGGAGATTTAGTCCTTTCAATCGGACACAAACTTGCTGTCATGTCTTAAAGGATTCATCCCTTTTCCATATTTCCTGATAGCTACAGGTTCATGGTCATGGAGAGACTGGGGCAAGACCTTCAAAGAATCTTCGAAGACTGTGGAAGCAGGTTTAAGAAGGAGATTGTTCTGCAGCTTGGGGCACGAATGGTATGCACAGAGAGAGAGGAAATTGCTGTGTCTCAGATTTGCCGAGTTCAACTAGAGAATTATCTTGCTAATACGGTTCCTTTAGGTGGCTGCTGAGTTTAGAATTAAACATTTGTAAATGCTATGTGTTTTCTTATTTCTCTGGGTTTTTTTAGAAAAGGAGAGTACTCAGTAGAAAATCAAGACTCCCCTACAGACTGAAATTTGGTCAAACCAATTTTTTTTTCAAATAGGTTGAAACAGAGACCATCCACTTCAACCTGTGTGTCTAGACTGAGATGTGTAAGCCTATTCTCATGCTTCAACATGTATTGATTTTTTTTCAGTGTCTGAAGGGTATTGTATTAGACATCCATATTTGTCAAAGTTCACAATTGCATGCCTGAATGCCAAATTTTCAGTGTGTTTGCTGAACACACTGATCATACAGACCAGGATTCGGCCAGTCTGCAAATACCAGTTTTGTTTTCAAATGGGTGCAGACTGGCACATTCCAACAGAAGATTACATATGTGCTCCTTTGTGACATGATTTGTGTTGTGAAGTACTGTAAAATACTTGCTGAGCAGAGGCGGGTAGAAAATGGAGTAGAGGCAATGGTCTTAAGTTAGAGAAGAGGAATTCTTAGACTGGATGCATTCAAAGCATCTTTTTAACCTAAACAATAATATTTTTTTTAAAATTGGAGGGCTTTCATAGTCACGTACTTGATAAACTTGTAACGCTCTTTGTGCTCTCCAAAAGTCAGGATTGGGTTGTCCTTTGTATGAGTTGCCAAGTGCAAATGTGTTTTTTAATAATAATTAGAACTATTGTGCCTCAGTAAGGAGCTGGAGGTGTTGACGCAGGGGGACTGTGACATGAAATGCTGGTCATGGACCAACTGGCAGGATCAAATTAACGCCAAACCTTCAGAACTGACAGAATACAATCTTTCTAAGAGCTTGGTGTTCTCAACATCTCCTCTGCTGTTCGTAAAGTACTGGTTTCATTCTTGCTCTGTGATTTAGAAGCTGGTACTCAGGTGGTTACACAGGGCTATCTCATGCAAAATATGGCTTGGTTATGCTTTGCCATCATTAGCGTAAGCCAAATTTGTCAGCTCAGTCTGTGTAGCCCTTGATTCCCCTGTCTAAGTGAGAAATACTTGGTGGCAGGGTTAGGGACGGAGTGAAGAAGATGATGATGTTTTCTCCTCTGTTCTATATTCTTTCCTAGTTGGATACTTTGGAATACATACATGAAAATGAGTACGTCCATGGGGACATTAAAGCAGCAAATCTTCTTCTGGGCTACAGCAATCCACACGAGGTGAGCATGTTTACTTATCTACACTTTTACTGTACTGTGTTTATAACCATTGAAAAGTTTTAAATTATGTATGTTTTGCTTTCACAATTCACATATTGAAAGGAGTTTATGCATGAACATTCATATCCCCTCACAGCAGATCTGCGAGTGGCTCTGCGGATCTTGAGGGGTGAGAAAGAAGCAGGACAAAGCTGTGCTTTGTTCTCTCTGTGTTCTGCTGACTGGGATACTGGTATGGATGGGTAAACGAATGAAGAGGATAAATTATAGGACCTAATTGCTGCTCTAGGTTATGCCAGTTAACGGATATTAGTAGACATTAAGCATGTGGCCCATTGTAGTTTCATTCTCGGAAGTTCTAGATTTCTAATATTGCCCTGAATTGTTTTCATGCCCTAACTCTCCTGTCCTGCTCATTGTAGTAGATATAACAGGTAAGTAGGATTTAAAGTTGCTGTTCCCTTACACTCTAAAGCCAGCCTTGAAATGGAAGTGTTTGGGTGAAATGTTTTAAAACAAATCTTTTAGTCCTGTCACATTCCACATGCTCTTGTGATGCCTTTTTTTTCTTTCTTCAGGCAATAAAATCTAAATATGCTTTTTTAATTGGAAAAAAATCATTTAGGAGAAAAGGACGTCTCCACTTAAATATAACTAGCTGTAAGCAATACTTCTTTCAATTTTGGTTTCTCTGCTGCAGTGGTAAAGAAACAGATCTTGCAAAGCAGCTCACTGCCATTGGAGGTGAACCATTTGGGTATATCTGCTCTTTTTAAAAGCTTCAAGCTAAATGGCTGAGTCAAATTTAACTTGTCAGCTTTCTGAAAGACATTGTTTGAAAAGCAGCGTGGCTGTTCAGGACAGCCCTGGGTTTATACAGTGGGAGCAGCCAGTGCATAATCACAGTTTATGGTGTTCTGCTGAATCCAGAGGAGGAGGCTCTTTAGAGCCAAAACAATCTGCAACCATTAGCATAACTCAAATGACTTCTTTTGTCTTGGCTATTGTGGATTTTTATGACAGCAAGAAATGCTGCTGTTTTTCACATTGCAATCATTTTGGAAGTGTCCACTTACAGTAATCGTAAAATGGTAAGACTTGTAGCTGAGCTGGAATTGGGCAGATTGCTGGGTGATTTTCTGATTTGTTTCATGTGTTATTTCTATGAAGATTGTGCTGTTCTTGTAGTTTGCTTTAATGATAGTAAAGTTATTGACAGGTTAAAAATAAGGTACTTGTGAGTTACTGGACAGAGGTTTTAGGGTTTATTAAATAAAAGAGATCAATGGATAGTCCAGTTGGAGTAGCTCCTAACTCAATATGTACAAAGTGTATGTCATTGCTGGGAGGTTTTCTGTAGGATTTTGTTTCAGCAAAATTTCTCTTCAACTGAAATTGTTCTAAAAAACATTTTAGAAAGTTCATATTCTAGTTCAAAAGTGCTGATGGGGGAGAATTTCTAATATTTGCTTGCATTTCTGTGGTATGAATTAAACTTCCATTCCTGTATGTGTGAAGTGTTTGTGCCACCTTTCTCTCTGTGCCAACACAGTGAATAACTCGATTGCCTTGGTCTTGGTTGGTTTGTTTTTTTTAAAAAGGTAAAATGATCAACCTAATCTCATAAATAGGGAGTGAGAGCATCTAGCCTGTGGCAAACTCCAACTCAGGAATACAAGCCCAGGGGCTTCTGTAGCTCCAGTGGGAGTTGGCGTAATAAAACTGCCTGACCTAACGATTTCTGTGCTGAAGTTTTTCAAGAATTTTATGCCAGTGGGTTCTTTCTCTTTAGAGTCTAGGATTTTAAGAGAAAATAAATTGTAAGTATTATAGAATTTTAAAAAAATGTTTTTAAAAGAAACCACAACTCATCTCTTAAAAATAATATATATCTCTATTCAAAGTATAATTCCATGTTCTGTTTTGGTGAAGAGACATAAATCTCTGTTCAAAAAAGCAGGTGTACCTTTATACTAAACTTTATCTTTTTTGCAACTGCAGGAAGTCATTGACAAATTTGCACATAAGAATACACATCAACAGTTACTAAATGACAGAAAAAATGCAATTTTCCTATATTAGACTTCCTGCTGCTGATCTCTCACTCTTCTGTAAATTAACCTGGTGAATTCACACCACAGCCCATAAATGAGAGTCCCCTTTCTGAAAGGGCGTGTGAAATCCGTACTGCTATCCCTTACTTTCTGTGGCACGGCAGAGAAACAGATAAAGTAAAGGTGCTGTCACAGTGTGACCTCCAAATGATGGTTAGAAATGGGGAGAGGCTCCCAGTCAAGTGCCCTCAAAGAGCTGCAGATGTGCTCAGCAGGAGGCAGCGAGGCCATTCCCTGAGTGACAGGTCACAGGATCAATTCTGCAGTCAATGGTTCTGAGCACGGGCCTGCACAGGGACTGACAAAGCAGCAGTGATGGACTGAAGGGAGTGCACAGCCCATGAATCTCACAGGAGCCTCAAAGGAAACTTCAAGTGATCAGATCTATAAATTACAGGTGAAGCACGGTCTCGGGGCTGTGCAGAGTTAAAGATAATTCGGTGCATGGTCCTAGCTGTGTTTGCATGATAAAGCGGAACAAGCAGCATTGATAGAGACTCTGAAAGAAATCCAAATCCATTCATCTCATTTATATGGTGATGCTGTTAAGAGGAACCAGTGGTCACCAGACAAGAGCTTAAAATCTGCATTTTAAATAAATAAGGTTTGGGAGAGCACCTCTTGCAGGCAATCACCTTGTAGTATTTTTCCCCCATGGATTTTATGGGCAGACATGCTGCAGTGTTGCAGACTCAAGTCTGTTTGGGTTTTAAAGCTGTAAATTTTAGTTGCATTTGCACCTCAGTCCTGATTTTAAGTGTTTCTTAGACAAGATAGTTACACGATAGAACTCTGACTTGATTATCAGAGATAGAAGAATACAAAATTGTTTCAGAAGATACAGAAATCATGCATTGATCTTATGGGAAAAAGTTGCATGAAAGCAATTCTGACTTCAAGCTGTTTTTCATTGTGAGGTGAATCATTGTGATTCCTGCTTTTTAGCCCATTGGGACAGACTTGCTAAAGTGCAGATGAATTGAGAAAAATTTGAATCTTTTCTGTTTTCCTTTGGGTGCTTTTAGGAAGGTCCCAGTAGGCGGAGATGCCCTGTAACCCTTCTCTTCTCTCCTTTGGTAACCTGCTTTCCTCCTTCCTTGGCTTTTGTTTGAAAGATGCTCTTTCTGTCCCAATCATAAACTTCACACTTCCTGTCCCAGAATGGACCTCAGTCTGCCCTTACCCGTTTCGTAGTCCAGTGTCCAAGTGAACCTGACAGTACTCTGGCCATTAGCAACCAATCAACCTCTTATTAGTAGGTATCTACTAAATTATTTACAGGCATGACGTAAGCCTAGGAATGGAAACACACGAAAAAAATCACTGTACTTTCATCCTTCCAGCAGTAAATCTCCTGCTCTGTCCTTCAAGATAAAGGGAATACCATGAGAATCCAAAGGGCCAGGCCCAGTGCAATTAAATATCATCATGTATACAAGTTGTAAGAATTATGTATGTTTAGCAGATATTTAGCACTTCAGACACCAAGCACTATGAGGGAGTCATGCACAAAAAGGGAAGAGGATGGCTGAAACTCTGATTGGCTGCTGGTGCTCACAAATAGTTATTTGTGCCTGTGATAATTCACTTGACCAAGATGGGCACGTTCACATGTGCATGAAATTAAAGGTGAAGACTTTAGAAATCTGGCTCTTGGTGTATAACAAAAATCTGTTAATAACAGACCCTGCTAAGTACTGCAGAGTCTGGTGCAGACTGGGATGTGTAAAGAAGAGAAACCTGAACAAAAACAGGAGTTAAAATAGGCGAGTGAGTGGGAAGGAGTGTGCAGTGTACCACAGCCAGACCCAGCTGTTCTGGGCTTATGTCCCTGCTGCACCTTCATCTTCCACGTTACTGTTTCTTATTCTAGTGTCTTGTTTGTCTTGATTGCTCTGCTCTGTTTTGTTCTTTTTTTTGTTCTTATTTGCTTTGTCATTCCTAAAAAAAAGCATGTAGATGAAAACTGCCTTAATTTTCTCAGTATTCTTTAATATTCAACTGCTTTTCCCCTTCCCTATACCCTTAAAAAGCCCACAACAACTCTAAACTCTAAATTAGCTCCCTCTACCATGTTCTGAGCAAATTTGGAAGGGCATGCAGTCTTACATTATGAAAAAGTGACAACTACCTATAAAGAACTATATATCTTTTTAATGATGAAAGGGTTATAATGAGAATTGATGAAATGAAATTAATGGTAATTTAAAATAACACAGTAATTCTGATAATGGTTGTGGCAAGGTTGTAACAGTGCATTGCTGGTTTTGTACAAGCTGAAGGGGATTGATTTTTGTTGGTGGCCAAGAGGCTTTGCCTTGAGAGGCTGCCGTGTTTGTGGAAAGAATGTGAAAATTATGGAAGTGATAAATGGCCCAGGTAGCAATAAGCTAAACTGGGATGCTCATGGCCAATTCTTGAGGAAAACTGCTGTGATCAGATGTTAGGATCACCCTGCATGTGAGTGGCTTTAAGAAACAGCTGCTTCTTTATTTCTGGGTCTTTCCATCCTCAGTCAGTGCAGGATAACTTAAAGCTACTTCTCACTTCTTGGGGGTTTTCAGAATGAATTGAAAACTGCTCTGCTGATACAGCTATTGAAGGTATTTTAAGCAAATCCATTGGTTAAAAATGGACTGTGTTAGTGGAGCTGCTTAAAAATAAAAAAGTTCATAGTTACTGTGATAAGATAAGTGGAAGTTTTTTTGTATAATACAAGTATGACTGGTAAATATTTCTGGCTGCTTTCTAGGTGGCCTGTTGTTGGTATAATTTGAAAGATCACTAAGGCTGGGCTGTCACATGGAAGGGCACATAAGCTGGCATGCCCAGCCCAAATCAGAGAGCTGCCAGAGATGCTGTGGGGTCTATTTTTTTTCCTAACAGTTGAAACCTCATTTAAATGCAAGGCATAGCCTTAATTTTTAAAGGTATTTTATCTTCCTGTCCATGTCAGAAACCTGTAGTCAAGCAAAATCCAAAGTATACCACTGAGTCTGGGAACAATGCACCTTCTAGGATCTTCTCTCCTTCCCAGCCCAAGAAGGATGCAGAAGACTCAGAAAACCTGATTATTTAGGGTAGTTTGAGTGAGTTCTCTGACTGTGGGCTCAGTTAGGGCAGCACCAGAGCATCAGGAATATGCTGGAGAAGGGATGCAGGAGAAAATCAAATCAGTCAGCCCAACCAAGCTGATGGCCTGTCCCAGATTTTGTAGCCATTCGTGCCTCTGGTCTTTAATCTTGCATCCCAGTTTGGCTGGGCTGTCAGGTGAGAAGCGTCATCGATAATCTTAAAAGCCACCCCCCTGCAGGAAGCGAGCGCTGCAGCCCGACTTACACGCTCCAGATAAGCTCAGATCCTGCAGCAGAAGCAGTAAAACCAAGAGAGCAGCAATCCCAGGATTTGAAGCTGCCTGGAGCACAAACAGGAATCAGCAGTTCAACAGAACGTGCTACAAAGTAATGCATCAAGTTTTCTTGAGGGTTTTTTGTTTGTTTGTTTCTGCCTTTACCAGGAGAGGCATAATTAAATTGCAAGTGAGTACCAGAAAAGTTTATTTTAGACTTTTTTTAGAATAAACTGTTTTGTAGCTAAAGAGAAAACTAAACTAAGGTTCAAATAAGATGTTTTTCTTGATCATATAATAAGATTAGTAGAAGTGATCTCTGTGCCTTCAGATGATTTAGCTTTTGCCCCAAAAATCTGTGGATGAAATGGTGAATGTGGCACTATCGTAGTATACACAATTTGGGCCCAGTTTTTTTCTCTTACATTGGTTTAACTCCATGTATTTACTTCAGAGTAACTGACAGTGAGTTTCATCCTGTGTCTTTTTAAAATGCATTCTAAATTCAGAAGTGGTATACTGGGATGGCTTTCTGGGTTGGGGAGGGCTGGTTTATTTTGCTTTGTTTTATCCTACACTTTCAATAGTTTATCTAGGAAGTTAGTGACAGTGGCATTCCAAAGGGTGGGATTACAGTTGGGCCAGTGCCCAGCAGCCCTGTGGCCACAGTCCCTGGGGAACTGGAGCCCCATGTCCAGTCCAGCTGGGGGAAGCTGCTGCCTCTTCCTCTGGCTTTGAAGCTGCACAGTAGAGTTGAATTGGAAGAGTCTCAGCTGCTGGAAAATCCAAACAGGGGGAAGTGTGTGTGCCTGCCTAAGTCAGGGGAGGAAGGGGTCCCATAAGCAATGTGAGGCTGCATAAAAGGCATATTGCAGTTTATGATGTCTGGATGCCCACCTGGAGAGCAGAGAGCTCAGGAACAAAATAAAATGACTGAAATCCTGCTCGACTCTGAAATAAGATAAGAGTATAGTAGTGGAAGGATTTAAATGGGGAGGGCAGCTGTTATAGCCCCCAGTTGTACATATTTTATCCTGAGGCACCATTTGGTTTAATAAAATTTAGATCTAAGGCTGTCCTTAACCTATCAGTTTCTTAAGACTTAATTATAAAGGTTATACTTTCAAAGGACAAAAGCATTATTCATTTGTCTGTTCATGTCTTCCAGGTTTATCTTGCAGATTATGGACTTTCCTACAGATATTGTCCCAATGGGAACCACAAACAGTATCAGGAAAATCCTAGGAAGGGCCATAATGGGACAATAGAGTTTACCAGCATAGATGCCCACAAGGGAGTAGGTAGGTCTCTTTTTTTTATTTCAGATGAGTGATTATAGAATGAGTAATCAGGCTGTGAGAGCTGCTGTACACAGGAGAAGCAGCGTTGGGGATTGCTCAGCCTCTCGTGTGGTGACCTCCTCGTGTGCCTGGGAATGTTTCCCCGGGGCTGGGGGAAGGGGCAGCAGGAGGAGCCCTGAGAGGCTCTGCACACACAGCCCTAGAGCAGCCCAGGACACCCTGAGAAGAGCTCGGCATCAAACTGAATTGGTTCATGTTGGGAGGGCTGGTTTGTGCTTGCTGTGCCCTGCAGGGGCAGGATTTGCTAATGTTGCATTGTCAAGGAAAAGTGTTTGGAGCCTGCACTGTCCTTTAGGGAGAGCTGTGAGTGTCACCATCTGTGTTATGGGAGGATATTTCAAGATGACATTCCTTCTGCAAGGAGAAAAACCTTTTTTGAAGTCATAAAGTGTTAACTTTTTGAAATCTTTTTCCAGTAGCCTTTCATATATCTTACTTATTTAAACTCACTTTGATGGTATTGGAAACACATTTGCAGGTAAATTACATACATAGTCCTTTTATTGGATATTGATTGTACTGCCTTGCATTCCAAGGCAGACTTAATTCAACAATTCCCTAATTAGTTAAAGTCATAACCTATGTCTTGTATTCATTTACCATTAATTAAACCTTAGCTGTTTATTACACTGCAGTCCAAATCCAATAGCAGACCCATAGAGCCATGGAAAAGGGACTGGGAGGTCAATATTGAAAATATATGGTGTAAAGTCCCACTGATGGCTGCATTGTTCACAATCAATATGGTCAATGCAACACAACTTTCTTAGTTGCTATGTCAGCAAGACAAAAAGTCAATTCTAATGTTATGCTAGTGAAAAAAATAGTGATTATTGAAAAACTTTGACTCTTGTTACAAAAGAGTGTTTTTGTTAACTTTTCTTTCCCCTTTCCCCTCCTTCACCCCCAAGATCATCTCAAGCCGGAGGGATGGTTTGCTGCTGGCGGCTTGGTGAGGATCAGTGTCACGAGTGATAACTGCAGGAATTTGTGCTTGTTAATAGCTGCTGAACTGTTACCTTAAACTAATACTTTCTAACGAGTTTTAGTTGGCACAAACAACTGTATATTATTGCTTTTTCTATTAAAAGGACCATTGACCATGTAATGTAGAGGGTCTTGATAATTTGCCGGAGCTGTTAAAACCTGCAGTCGTTTAACTCTGGTCATTAGGAAAAATGAAATAAGACTGGCAAGTATTTCCTGCTAAGACAACCGCACCATTTCACCTGCTAGAAAATGCTTTGTGGTGAGGGCAGCATCTGTTTTGGACTCTTCTGGCCTTCCCAAGCATGCAGGGTGTTTTCTGGAGACGTGACTCTGCCTGCTTTGCCTGGTAGCGTGAGCAGAGTGGCCGCACACTGATATTTGATGTGGATGCTGTTTGAAGAGTAGGTGGAAGCTGGAATATTTGGGATTTGGCTGTTGGATAGTTATAGCAGCCAGTTTGGTAGTGTTTGTGGATGGGTATGTGATTACAGGACAGATAATTCCTTTTATTTGAAAGTGCAGGAAATTTTACAGGCTTGTGTGGCAAAAGATGTGCAGAGGAAGTGTGAGGTAAGTTCTGCAATCTCTGTCTTAGATAACCTCCTCAAGGAGTTAAAGTCACAATGGAATTGGTTAAAACCAGAGGACTCCACAAAACAAAATATTCGGAAAGATAGTATGAGGGAGCTTACTAGCCTCTTACACTTGAAAAGTGTTTGCTCAATAGCTGCAAACACAAAATCCACAGATTTTTCTGGTGCTCCTGCTGGAAGAGCCTGCAGAACATGATGTGGGATCTGGTACGTTGCAGAGCATCCAGACTCTTCACATGGAATGCTAGCTCTGACTTTGTGGTGGTGTCCTGCTTTTGTCTGGGACAGAGTTAATTTTCATCCCAGCAGCTGGTGCAGCGCTGTGGTTTGGGTTTAGGATGAGGATGACATGGGTAACACAGGGATGTTTTGGTTGTTGCTGAGCAGTGCTTACCTTCAGTCAAGGACTGTTGAGCTCCCCATGCTCTGGCAGTGAGGAGCTGCACAAGGAGCCGTGAGGGAGCGTGGCCAGGACAGCTGACCTGGCCAGAGGGATATTCCATACCCTGGGATAACAGGGGCAGTGGATAAACTGGGGGGGTCGGCTGGGAGGGGCCGGTCACTGCTCAGGTGGTGCTGAGCAGCTCTGTTGTGCATCACTTATCTGTCAGGGGGTTTGTTCCTTTCTTTACCTTCCTTTCCATTATTGTTTTTTTTTAAATTTTATTTCAAGTATTAAACTGTTGTTATCTCAACCCATGGATTTTAACTTTTTTCCCTGATTCTCCTTTCTGTCCCTCCAGGGAGGGGCAGGGGGTGAGTGGCTGTGTGGTACTTCGGTTGCTGGCTGGGGTTAAACCACGACAAACGGCCTGAATTCATTAAGGTCAAATTGCCAGAGTTTCCCATTTGCAGCAGAGCTCTCAACATCCCAGGGAAAATCTGCATCTGCAGTGACTTCTGTTGGAGACTGCACAGGTCCAGCTGGCAGAACACAGCAACAGGTTTCCCTCCACTCTTGGTGTGAGGCTGAGAGTCACAGAGATGTCTCAGGATGCTGAAAGACTTCCAGCAGCTGGGACAAAGGGCTTCTCGCCTCAACAGTTGCCTGGATTCCCCACTCATGGTGGAGTCTCAGCACAGTCTCCTGTACAAAGTGAGGTGGGGTGTTCTGAAAAGTCTTTAAAGGCTGTTGGCAAACAGAAGGTGCGGAGGTAGCCTTCATTCTGGTGTCACGCAGCTTTTCAGAGTGGAGTACTTTGTTATATCAGTGCTCCAGGAATATCGTTCTAATTTTTAAATGTTATTTTTTATAAACGAGATCCTTTCCAGAGGGCATTTCCTGCATGTGTGTAGCAACATAAATATCTCAGCCCCCCTGAACAGCATCAGTGGCTGCACTGAGCCGGACAAATGAGAACGTTTTGACTTGCTCGTGAAGCAGCTACTGAATACATGCAGCGATTCGAGGGACCTGCTGAAGCTTTAACAAGATTAGGAATCCGTAGCTTTCAAAAGTGCCTCTTGGCAATGCTTGGAGCTGATACCCTCCTTGCATACAGCCAGTCAAATGCATTCCCTTCCCCGTAATTGAAGTCAACGCCGGAGTTTCTGTGGTTGAATGGAGAGTTTAACCCAGCTGTGTGCTGGGTTATTCCCCAAGCTCTGTGGAGCTCACTGGGTGTAGAGTTGTGCAGTCCACTGAGATCCAGAAAGGTTCCTACCAGTGGCCACTGCAGAGAGGCACTTCGGAGTGTTGGGATTGGTCCGTGTTCTTCTGACAGGCTCTGGTAAGGCCGAGTGGGGTGTGCTGTTCCCATGGCAGCTGCATCCTGCAGCTGTGTTTGGAGTTCACCTGGAACCAAGTAGGGCCCAACCTGGCCTCTGCCACAGGATCCAACCCACACCATTGGCATTCCTGGATTTGTGGCAGGATCCCGTCCCAACCAGTGTGTGGGTATTTGAAATTGACACCCTTTTTATTCTGATGCAAATTTCACAGGGCACAACTGCGTTACTGGTTTCAGCGTCGCATTGGAGTGTACTCACTGTATTCATTTTTAAAGACTAGCCTGTATAAACTATTGCATTTTGGTTTGTTGATTGATAATTAAAGAGAATTATATCTGTACTCAGTGTACATTTAAAAAATTGTTACATAGTTAGTGTTAAAAAGTAATATTTGGATCAATGCCTTCTATGGATTTTTGTAGATTTTCTCCTCACTGAGGCATGCAGTCAATACCTAATTTCTCTGGAGATTTACTGCACTTAACATATTGAGGTTCTTTTAAATACTCCAGTGCTGTGCATTGAGTGCGTAAGCCCGGTTTTAATTTGCTATCATTGATGAACATAAGAGTATGAACTGTCTATGCTGAATTCCCTCCAGCATATATTTGTGTTTGCCATCGATTCCAGGATGAGTCCTCTCCCGTCTCCCAGCGTTTCACAGTAACTCTGAGCAGTGTTGCCATCTCTTGCATCAGCAGAGGCCCCGCTGAAGTCTGTGCAGGACTGGTGTCTACACCTGGAGGAGTAACAGCTGCCTCCCACAGGAGTGGGAGCTTTGGGCAGGATTCTCTGTGTCCCTCTCACGGGGTTATTGCAACGTGTGCTCCTCGAGCTCCGTCAGAACACTGCAACACCGGATTTGTCCAGGGCAGTGCCAGCACTGGGCTGATGGCAGGGAAAGCCCTGCAGCCCTCGTGCTGGTTTTCCTCACTGCTCTGGCAGAGCTGCTCTGTGGTATTAAAAACACAGCTCAGTGCTTGGCCATTTTTCCTGTTCTACTGACTAAAATATGTGCAGGGTTCATTTTGTGAGGAACGATGTGCAGGAATATAAACACCTATGCCTGGAAACACATTCTTTGGGAGCCTGCTTCCAGAGAGCAGAGCTCTGAGTGCCTCTGGATCAAGAGGTTGATTTGGCATCTGTCCATGCATAGTTAGGATTCAGAGGGAGCCTGCAGGATTTTTTTTTCCTTTTTTTTTTTTTGTCGGTCAAATGAATTATTGATCTGCTGCAGTTTGATATGTGTTTCCCAAAGACTGTGTACAGGACAAACTGTAAATCCTAAATAATAAAAGGAAAATATAACCAGTCTGGCAAAAAATGGGTGGAACTTTGCAGTGGGAAATAAATAAAAAGATAGTTTAGTTCCTGAGAGTTGGATTAGAAATGTGTGCCCAGCAGAGGAGGGGGCAGGAGGTTGTTATAAGTGAAAGAAGAGTCACTAGCAAGAAACAGATTCGATAGGCTTCTACAGCCACCTCTGGAAGCTTATTCTGTCCTGCCAGGAATGTCCAGAAGCAACAAAAATAAGATGAGGATCGTTACAACTTAGTCACAGCTGAGGACTGTGCCTGGGAATGGGCTGTTTAATTTTGGTTGTTGTTCCCTACACCAGGAACTCAGAAAGGCAATGAGTCTCAGCTGCTTGCCCACCCCTACTTGTCAGACGCTTACCTTTGTGATTCTTTTTTTCTGCCACACAGATGTGAAAGAAGAGTAAAACTTCCTGTCCCCACTCTCCTGCCACACGTTGTCCTTACTGCAAGTTTGGAATCTTTTGCTTCCGACCAGGTACCAGCATCTCCTGCCACCACCATTTTATCTCCCACCCAGATCTCATGGTGATGTTCCTTCGCACCTTCCGGCCTTCCCACTGCATAAACTTCTCCCCACCAGAGCAGGACCCCAACCCTCTTCCTTTCAGTACATCTCATTCCACCAGTCCTGATGATTCCCTCCTGGCAGCTCTGCTGTGTATTCCATGCCCATGAGCCCTTCAACCCATTACGAGTGTATGTGTAGGATCCCAGTTTAGGAGTGAGAGCATGGCTGGCACAGGAAGTGTCCCTCTGCCGTGTCCCAGAGTGGGCTCTCTGGAAGAGCTGTACTCCAGCTGTGGTGGTGCCATGGATTTTCCTTTCCAGCATTCCGTGGTGGTGGTTATTGTCAGGGCGTGCTTGAGCAATGTGCCAAGCAGGTGGTGCAAGGTTAGGCATGAGGAGAGGAGAGATGGTTCCTGGCTGGCATTTGCCCTGTCTGAGGCTGGATAACTGTGTGGAATGGCCTCCAAGCACTAAAATGTATCATAAATTCGATGTATTTCTCTAACCTTTTCCTTGGAGCCACCCACTATTCCATTGGCCATTATCCTGCTGCAGGGAGCTCCTCAGACTGACCAGGACCTGGGGGAAGCAATACTTCATTATCTGCTTTTTTGGGTTTTTTTTTTGTCTTTTCATTTCTCCTACCCCTAATAGAGGCACTGATTTTTGACAAGTCTTGTATTTGTCTGGTTTTTAATCATCTCAGCCTTGAGTTAAGTTGTATCACTTTGTGATGGTACATTTTTATCATATTTGTATTGCACCATGGTCATGTTAACCCTCCTTTTCGTTATGGACTTTTGGATTACTGGCTGTGGTGTGAGTTCTGTTTGTTTGTGAGTTACCAAGAATTCGTATTCTGTAATGCCAGTGAGAGTTGGAGGTGCCACTGCATGTCCATGCAATATCAGCAACCAAAATAATCCTGTTTGTGAAAAGCTTCAAATCGAAAAAATCACTAATAGTGAAATTATCATGTAAAATCACTAATGGTGAAATTATCATGTAACAGTGCTAATTAAAAATAAGAGAATATTTCATCTGTCGCTTGTTAGATCTTTACAAAAGGCTGGAGAAAATTAGCTAAACAGAGGCCATAGAGAAAACTCCCATTTTTACTTCAGTTTCAGAGGAGTTCTTGGGCACAATAGAGTTTTGAAAGCATATTGTGGCTGTTGTGGTATCACTGGTCTATTCGAAATTAATAATCTAAATATAAATTAGAGTTGAGATAGCTGTCAAATCCAGTGTACAGAGATACATCATCTATTTTCTTCGAAGGTGAATTGCTTCAGTTATTCTGAGTTATTGGACCCTGTGCCTGCGTGTTGAGTATGTTTGTGGTATATTTAAAGCTCTGATTTCATTGAGGTGGTTGTGAGTTCATCAACTTCAGTGGAGCTGTTCCTGATTTATCTTGGCAGGACTGAGAACAGAATCAGGCCTTAAATCTCCAAATTAAAAAATTAAACTCTAAAGACATTGTGAGACTAAAATAATAGTAAAAAAATCCTGTGAGTAGAACAGTAGAAATCAAACATCTATTAAAAAAAAGAAAAAAAAAACCAAACTAAGTTTTTTAGCAGAGAAGTAAGAATTTGATTTAAATAAGTACTGGTTGGAGTGTACACTCTTGTAACTGTGACAAGTTATCAAGCAGAATTGTTTTATTTCCACCTGGCTGTCGTATTTGAAGTGAAGGCAGATTGATTTCTCTCTGTTGATGTTTATCAAGAATTCCTGTAATCTTCAATTGTGTGAGCAGATTTATTCTTGCAAGTAAACATATCATTGAAGTTTATCTATTAGTGCTCTGTTTGGCATGAAAATCTAATAATTCCATTGTCCATTGGCAATACTGACTCGTTAAAGGTTAACCAAATACTTCTTAACAAGAATCTAAATGATTTAAAAAGGTGAGGGATTTAGCTTATATGGAGCAGAGAGAAATAAGCAAGTCCAGCCAAAGAATCAGATGCTGACATTTTCATGTGGTTCTACAAAAACCCATGTGAATGTCTGTATTTAGCAGCACTTGTGGTGGCCTGGGAGATGAGGGGATAGGAGAGTTACTGTCTCCTGTGGAACATTCCTGTTAGTGCTGGGCAGAGGTGCTTGAGCTCCACGTACCTTTTTGTCCCTGTGCCTGCTGTGGCTTGGGGCAGGTATCAGCCAAGGCTCCTGGTTTGTCATGGCTTTGTCCCAGGATTAGTCAGGAAGTGGCTGCAGGTGAGAGGGAAGGTCATTAGTCATGGCCAAACTGTGAAGAAACTTTAATCTCTGGGACTGTTTTATCAGAAAATGACTTATCTTGGGGTAGTTTCTGAAATCTGGTTTGCTGTTATTTATAGATGCACATCAATGAATCCCCCTCATGGGAAAAAGCTGTCCATTGGAATTCTGACAATTTTCCTCAAAAGGCCACTTTCTCTAGACTCTGTCACACAAACAGGTGCCAGAAAGGCATTGTGAAAATTAGAGGACCTGCAGTAAAAAACGCTGGCTTATATGGATCTAATCTGGAATTGCCATAATGGAAAAAGGAGTTGTGAACACATGTGTGTGAATGGAATTGTTCCACAGTTACCGGGAGATTTATGGCCAGAGAAATCACTACAGAACAGCAAGTGGTAGAGATTGTGTTTTTATTTTAATATGGGAGCCAAGTCTTGCATTAGGACGTTGCTGAATCCAGGGCAGAAAATAAACGACGCCCGAGGGACAGCGCAGCAGTGTTGGATCCAGGGGCCTTTAATAATCCCGAGCCTAAGAGCAGTTAAGATAGGGAATGTATGAAAACTAATCTGCAGCTTTTACAGTAATGTGTGTACAGGAACAGGGAACAGTTATGAAGTGTTGGCACCGTGGCTTTTAGCAGATGTCTTCTTAAATTAAAAGATAAGTTCGCCGAGTGACTTTCTGGAATTTATTTAATGAAGGCCCATAAAATATGATATCTGTTTACAGCTGGATTAACAGCACGGTGCTCAGCTACTGGTCTTTACGCTGGATAAAAAGTGCCAAACAAGTCTGAACTCTTCTTTCCTTCCTGGAAAGCACAAATTCGTTTTGGAAAAGCATAAATTTAACTTCTACACGTGTCTGTCTTTAATCATGATGAACAGTTTTTGGTTTTGCAGATTCCGTGTGGTTTTGATGTGCAAACTGCAGGCTGCAAGTCAAAGAAATCCTGCAGTGCTCCTGTTTGTTCAGTTTTAGCAAGTTTGGTTTCCTCTGAGTAGCAGCAAGCAGTAGCCATCCTGTCGGTATTGCAATCTTCCCATTCCTCTTTCTCCGGGAAAAGCCAATCTCTAGATTAACTGCGTTTTTTCTAGTTTTTCTGCGTAGATGATGCTTGGGGATGGGGTTAATTTTTAATTTAATTTTGTCTCCTGTATTTGTGTTCTGCCTGGGGTGTGCAGAACGAGAGTAAGTTCTTCCTGGCATAGCTTCCTTTTTGGAAGCAGCAGTGTGAAGTTCACTCAGGACTCTGCTGAACAGCGAGTGTATTTTGGGCTGTGCACAGCTCCAGAGCCGCTGCAGGAGCCGGGAGCAGGCTCTGGCGAGTCAGTGCACACTAGATGGCAGTTTTGTCCCAGCATCCGAGTTCAAACGGCTCCGCGGGAGAACAGGAAAGGCCATCAGTGTTTAGTCTGCTCTCACAGAGTCCCTGCATGACCAATGTGGACCCCATGGACTTCCTGGAACATGTGTTAGCAATTTAGCAGCAGACATTTATTTCTTTGTTTTACTGCTTGGCTCTTTGAGAAAGTGTTGGTACTCAGTTATGGGCTGTCTGGATCATGTCAGAGGCCATGGGGATCAAGTCCATGTGACAGGCCAGACTGGGGAAGGATGGAGTTGGAGGAGGTGAGGAAGCTGACCCTCGCTTGAGCAGGAACAAGTCACTGCCTGTCTGTGGCCTGTGGCCAAATGCTGGGGCGGCTCAGGTCTGATACAGCTGAACAAACAAAACACTTTGCCCATTTGGCTTCTTCATATTTCATCACCACCAGTTCAATCAAAGTCTTTTCTATTTCCTAAGAAGAAGTTCCTATTCTTAATTGTATTTTTTTTCTCTTTCCCCCTCCCCCTTTCCCACATTTTAGCCCCATCCAGACGAGGTGACCTTGAAATCCTTGGCTACTGCATGCTGCAGTGGTTGTGTGGGAAGCTGCCCTGGGAGCAGAACCTCAAGGACCCTGTAGCTGTCCAGACTGCAAAAACAAAGTAAGGACAAACCCCCACACACGTGGACACACTAGCTTGGAACCCTGCAGCATCCTCACCACTTCCCAGCTCTGGGAAACACCGCTTTCCGTGCTGCAGAACAGCACCTTAGGAGAAAGCTAAAACAATTTTCCTTAATTAAGAGAGATGCTGGAAGCAGTTAAAATGGGAACTTTATGTGCGTGTCTACCCTCCTTTGCATGTTTATGTCTGTGCTGCTGTGGAGAGGGGATGAATTCCAGTGCACAGTACACAGGCATTTTGTCTGCTGTGTATTTTTCCAATACTCTTTTTTTTTCAAGAAAACATTTGTAAATTAGCACAGGCCTTAGTGCACATACAGAAGGTTGTTGTGTGGTTCCATTAAACTTCACGGGTGCTTTGTAGAGACCCTAGTACAAACATCTCTTGGAGGTTTTTCCACATGTGCACTCGATTTATTTAACTTTCTATACTGTTTTTCAGATGTTTTTCTGTAGGTTTTTAATGTTACATAAGCCTACTGCCATTACAAACAATTAAATACCAAAACACTAAGGAGCTTGGTGAAAATCCTTCCTTTTTCCCAGCACGACTTGGAGCTCACTAGAGCAGCAGTGGATCAGTGTTTTCTTCCTCTGCCCTCACAGCTGGGACTGGAGGGAGTTAATTGCAGGTGGTACCTGTAGCAGGCTCCACAGCAGAGGAGTTAGCCAGCAGTGTAACATCACACTTGCAGGAGGCAGCAAACTTTTAAGCAGGGCGAGTCACACCAGAGGTACCGGCTGATCCCTGGAATCCACGCGCAGGTTCCGCGTGGCAGCGGCTCCCGGCGAAGGGAAGGGCGGCTGCAGCCTGCGCGTGGGGCCGAGTGCAGCTGGGACTGTTGACACCCTCTGCTATGTTTAATATTTCTCCTTTAGAAGTTCTGATCGTTACGCAGCCCCCTGCAAGGTAACACTTATACAATTCAATGGGAAATCAATTTAATCAATCAAGCTGCTCTGCTGATTCTTCCCTCCCTTGCCGTTAACCCTTGGATGGCTCGCGTTTCCAGGATGCTGAGCAAACAGAGGCTTCAAGGAAATGCACAGGGAATTACACAGATTCCACTTATCAGAAATACCTTCTTACTCTAATGAATTACATTCCTGGAATTAGGTATCTTGTCCAGGTTATCCCTCTTATCTGTCTTAATTTTCAGGTTCCTGTGGGTGCTGGACTGCCAAAGATGAGGGCTGGTGTTATTGCTGGTTTTAGGAATTGATCCCGAGCTTCTTTGCTGTTCCTGTTTGTGGATGGACAGGAATTACACCTGTGGCCCTGCTGTTAATGAAGCGTGTGGGACTTTAGGTGATGTGACCTCCCTGTCCCCTTGTGGTCCTGCCATGCCTGGGTGTAACTTTCACAGCCATGTGCTCCATGGCAGAGAGGACGTGATGCGAAATGACAGGAAGGAAGAGCAGAGCTGCTGCTTAAACTCCAAAATGGAAATGGGGATCATCAATCTGAAATTAGAACAAGCCATTTTGCTCAAAGGGCTCTTGTTTTTCCTTCTAGAAAGCTTAAAATACCTGAAAAGAAAAACTTGAAGTGCAGTTTTAGGTGTCAGCCTGGTCTTGGTGAAACCAGCAGTGTGCAAAGAGTTAAAAATGGAGGTGGTGAGGGGAGATCTGGGTTCAAAAGCAGCCCTGTGAATCATTAGCTATCCTGGAGGTCCACTCACTTTGGAACTGAGACTTGCTATCTTCCTAAATCCCAAATGAGGAATCACCTGCTCCAAAAGCGCATTAAATTGTTGCACTCTGGTGTTGTTTCAGACTTATGGATGAACTCCCAGATTCAGTGCTGAGGTGGGATTCTCCTGGAAGCAGCTGCAGTAAGTGTACTTGCACCTGTACCCTATGGCTCTTCAGCCTGTTCCTAAACACAGTTCAATGTCTGACTCTTGGTGGGGGGGGGGAGCAGAAGAGAAGTGAAAGTAACACAAATTTCACAAAGTCTTCGAAAAAAAAGAATCTTGCTCAGTCTGTGATGCAGCCCATGGAGTGACAGAAGGGATCTTGGCCATATGTAATCCAAGGTGTTGGGAAGCAATGACTGTCTTGGAAACAGAAGTAGCTGTTAGTATGGAAATAGTAAGCAACTGTCTACCAAAGGTTTATTGCTCAGTGCTCAGAGTTTGAAAAAGCAAATGGATGCACTGTTTGTCTTGTCCTGTTTCTTCCTTCCCTGAAATACAAAAGTAACCCAGGGAAAACAACAAGGTCAGTATCTATTTTTGATTTATTCCCTCATTTTCCTAGTGCTTTTGTATTGGAATTATTGGAATGCATTGTGTATTAGGTAAAATTTATTCATGTTGTATATACATATTTAATAAATCTTTCCTGCTGGGATTTGACCATATGCTAATATCTGGTGCAGCACTCCAGTTTTAGGATACACTTGAGTCTTCAACTGAAAGAAAAGTTTGAACCCCCCCCATGTTTTTCCTACTAGCATTATTTCTGCCCATTTAGTGGTTTCCCTGTTTTATGAACCACATGATGGAAAAATGTTGCTGCTGTTGGACTGTTTTGGGATGCAATCAGAAAAACAATAGTAGTATTTGAAGTAAAAAAAAAAGTTGTTTTTCCAAAGCATTCCCAGTATAGTATTTATGCAGATTAAAATAATACTGTTCAGAGTAATTAATATTTAAAAGGGTATTGTAATCTATCAAATATAAAAGATTTTTCTCTTTTACACAGAACTATCAATACTTGTCAATAAAATATTTTAATTTCTATCCTTGGATAGCTGTCAGTGCTGTGGGAATTAGTGCATGAACATAACGAGATGGAGCACTTAAAGTCTGGCTTGTTTATCCAAGTCTGTCTTTTCCTTTTCTCCTCCCCAAAAGACAAGACATTGTCAGTTCTGTGTTTTGAGTGTGCCTTCAGCTGAAGTTGTGTTGTCTTGTTTGGCAGCGGAGGATTGACATCCCTGTTGGAATGCAATTCTTTCTGAACTTCTGGGGTTACACTCAGTGAAATTCACAATCAAATCTGCTCTACAGGTGAAATAGCCAAGTTCCTGGCCTCTGTTTCTGGCCTAGCTTATGCTGAGAAGCCCAAGTATCAAGTGCTGAAGAAAATCCTGCTGGATGGCCTGGAGTCAAGTGGGATGCACTACGATGGCCCTCTGGAATTTTCCACGGCAGCGTGCACGCGGAATCACTGTGCTGCTAAGGTGTCCAAAGTGAGTGAGACAGCTCTGGGATTATTGCTGACAGCTCCTGCCTGTTGCCTTCCCTCTTGGAGAGGAGGAAATAGTTAAAGCTCTCAAAATGAGACTGACACAGCAGTTCTTCTGCCTTAAATACACCATGTTTGTTAATTCCTGTTTCCCCTGGCTTTGCTAAAAAGTGGAATGTCAACCCTCAAGGAGGAAGAACTGCCACGAGTCCTTTTGACCCACGGGCTCTCACTTCAAAGCAATAGGTCTGTGGAGAATGATTTACTTTCAGGATAATGGGGAAGTCAAGGACTTTGTTCACTAACATCTTGAAGACGAGCCTGAATGCCAGGTTTTTCCTTCGTCCCAGATTAAAGGCAAAGTTACCTTTATTAGTGACAGCATTTAATTAATTTTCTTGCTTTCAGGCTGTTCTTTGTCATTTGCCTTTATCCTCCTGCAGCCCCAGTGTGGAGGAGATGTTCCTGTGGCTTTAGCTGTGCTATTGGTGTGCACTGGCACAGGATTTTCCAAGTGACAGCTCTCCCGTGCTATTTTCTTCCAGTGCTCTAAGTTAATAAAGCCCAGCTTCCCTGAGCAGAGAGGGAGGTAATTAGCAGTTTTCCTGGGAAATGTCAGTCCCGTTGTTCCTGTGGAAGTCCCCGTGTGCAGCAGCCCCGTGCGGGGCTCTGGGGCGTGTGCAATAAGGCAGGGTCAGGGTCCCATCCATTTTTAATATTCCTGGTGAACTTTGGACCATCACAAGTGTACGTGAGCCAAGAATGCAGGATGCAAACTAATGTGACTGATAGGCTGCGAGATGAATGGTGATTCAAGTATCAGTGCACAGATGGTTCTGATTTGCTGAGTTTTGTAGCTGCTGCAACTGAAGACATAAAATATCCTTCTAGTCATAAATTAGCTCTTTGGAAGCAAAACCTTGGCACCAGAGCTTTACAACCTTCAATTAGTAGGGAAAGAAGTATTTGAATGACTGTGGTATTGACATCTGTAGGCCTGCATAGTAATCATTCTTAATAGAAGAGAATATCTGTTTGAGGGGGTTTTGCATGGCTAATTAACCACCACTGAGAATATGTAATTTTTTCATGATCTCCTGATTGTCACCTTTCTCTCATGATACAATTAGATTTTATTGTAGCAAGTGCCTCACAAACCAATTGTCAGCACTATTTACGTATTGTGGAAGGCAGAACGAAAGTTCATGTTTAATGAAAAGGCACTGGGTTTTGATCTTGGTAATTACAGATACTTAGTTTAGCACTTGTATTGACTTTTCTGGTTTTACCCCCTTTTTTTAAAATTTTAACAAACCCAAAAGCTATTTTGGTGACAGGGCTTCTGTGGCTATGATGGTGACCACTGTGTCCTCACTCATTTGAGAAGTTTTTTTAAGTTTGCACTGTTCCGTGAACTGACTCGGAGCATCAGGTAGCTGTTAGCTAATCTCCAGCTGATCCTGCTGAAACTCTGTTTCGCAGGAGTCTTTGATTTCTCAGAGTCAGACACTAAATAGTAAATCTGTTTCCTTCTTAAGCCTGGCCTAAGACTTGACGGTCTGTGGCATAAAAGATGATCCCAACCTTGCAGGCTGCAGGAGCTATTGCAGCACTGCATATTTGCAAGTCACACTCCCTGGAAAATCCCTGGCTGAGGAGTGTCAGTTATCACCATTCCTGTGCCGCAGGACTCTGTGGGATTGGGGTTGATGGCTGGGAACAGGATCAGAGGGAATGCCTGGGTGTTACTAGATCTTGGCACCTCTCAGCACTTTTTTCAAGGAAATCTGTAATGTCGAGTGTCTCACTCCTTGGAACAGTGAGAACATGGGATCACCTGTGTATTATTGCAGCCTGTTCCTTCAGCCAGTTCTGCTGCTGACACGAGCCAGTTTCCTCTAAACACTCACTGCAAAACAGCTGCAGAAAGGCACTTTTAGGGTTATTCAAAGGATTTAAGGAGTACTTAAATACAAGTAGAGAGGGCAGGTAACTGAACTCTCTCAAAATTTATTGCTACTTTCTGAAAATGCAATGTTTCAGTGGCCTGGTGCACTTGGTGCTGCAGCCCTGACAGTGCTGGATGACAGGCAGGCTCTTCCCAATCTCTTCGTGGCACTGCCTCTAGTGATCCTAGGCCTGACTCTTCATCTCAGCATTCCCTTTCCCTCTCTCCTTTTCTTCACCAAACACTTCTCCCATTGAGAGACAACCTAGGAAGAGTGGCAGCCACTGCAGACAAGCCACTGTCTCCTCACTTGTTGCTTGTGAGCAGGATCAGATTCCAGCTGATCTGATTCCTCCTGTACCCGTTTGGGACACAGAAAATGAGGGGATCTGGGGTTAATTCCCTTCTAAAGAGCAGTGAACACCTGTAACAGGGGATCCTGTAGCAGCAGCTCCTTGATGATGTGAAGAGGATTGCATGGATTTTAGGATAGTGCTCTCTGTATAGTCTCAGAATCTAATCTTGAGATGGCATTAGAAGTGTAGCAGTGGCTACATTCTGGTTCTTGGGTCCAATTGCACACCAAAGATAGGTGATAAAAGATTATTTGCATTAATTCTCAAATTTATTTACCACATTTTTTGGCCATGGATAAATATTTTCAGCTTTTCCCCCTACAGTGAAAGTGCTGATGTTGGGGCAAAAGGAAAGTGGGGTGAAAGCTGGTGGAAAGCCAGGTCACTGCTTGCTTGATCTTGTAGAAATCAGAGTAAAAAATAATTGCATCAATACCAGCCTGCAATTTCATTAGGTTGAAATTTGGTCATTTTTAGGTGTAAACCCACTTATTTTCACTTCTACATCTGTTGGAACTTTAAGTGAAAACTTAAAGTTTTGCTCTAAGTCCTGTTTGGAAAGTGATGCAGTTGTTTAAGGTGTGTATATATGGTGAAGACCATTATTTTTCTGTGTGAAATCTGGGCTTGTTTCATTGTACAAAATGCTTACTGTGCGTCCCAGGTTCACCTCCCAAAGCCTCCACCAAAACCAGCTCAGCAGAAGGGAAAAAAGCTGGAAGGTGAAGAACCTGCCTGTCAAAACAAAGTGTGTGTGGAGGTGACAGGCACACAGCTCCTGGGAGAAGAGAAGCCAAGCAAACTGAACAAGAGGCCTCCCCGAGCAGAGCCGCAGCAGGTGAGGATTTAGGCCCTGCAGCAGCACCCAGATCTCCCTGTTCATTAGCTCCATGTCCAGCTCTTGGGGTGGGCAAGGAGGAACAGGGCTGGGAAAGAGCCAAGGGCTCTGTCACGAACTCCAGGAGCTGGCAGCTGCTTGCTGGCTTCCAGTATTCCAAACGGGAACTTGAGTCTCTTGTAGCCCAGGGAAAAAGTGCTAGGAGGGCAGTGCCTGACTTGCCCCAAACGTGGCACCTCCAAGTGTCGGATCAGGACCTGGGGTAACTCCGAACTTACTGAATTCCTTTCAGCACACAGAGGTACTGGCTGCACCTCAACGGGCTCCCTTGCCCAGGCCATCACCAAGACCAGTGCAGCAGAAGGAAAAGAGGGAGCACGAGGACCACTCCAGCTGCCTGAGCAGGCCCCACACCCGGGGAACACGCCAGCAATTCCAGGTGGAAGAGAAGCCACTTAGATTTTACACTACACGGCAGGAGCCTGAGCACCCAAAAAAGGTGAGGGGTTTGGTGTTACCATAGAACGTCACAGTGCCTGGAGAAGGAAAGATCTTTTCTAAAAAGAAGAGTTCAAAAAACCCCTAAAAGCCTCAACTACGTGTATGCAAGCTCTGTTTGCCAGGAACACCAAAGGTTTGTGGGTAATTGCCCGTTTGTACTATTGGCCAGCTACCACTGCAGTTTGTGTAGCTGCAGAGCAAAGCCCTGAACTTGGATGCAGATTGTAATTTCCCAACTCTTCTATCTCCCTTTGTGGACCCTGTTGATTGCTTGGTAGAAACTTAGTTCAGTAGTTTCCTTCTCTGTGTAGTGGAAAACTTCATAGTGCTCGTTAATTAAGTCCTTAAATTCTGAGTTTTACATCAGAGGATTTTAGCAGTTAACAAACTCACCTTATTGGTAATACCTTGAGTATTATTGGTAATTAAGTGCATTAAAAGGCTGAATGAATAGTTTCAGTCTTATTCTTCAACTGTACAGGAAAAAAAACGAAAAAATGAATCAGTTTTAGTACAAATAATGCAGCGCCACATCCATCTTGGTGATCACCCTGTGCTCCTGTTCTCTGGAGCTTTGGTGTATTTTAGTGAGGAGATTCCACCCTGGTTTTCTTTCATATAAACAAATACCTTGGTTAAATGAGGGCTGTTTCTAATGACCACAAAAATGCCACTTTAAAGGTAGCTTTATGATTAATCCAAAATTCTTTGCTTCAAGCAGTCTGATCATCACTGCCTGGAGACTCCGGTACAAGCTGGGAGAGGGAAGCAGCAAAAGCACAGCTGTACCTGAGAGCACCAGGCAGGACAGTGGTGAGCAGAACCATCCTGGGAGATGTTTTGGCTGCCAGCAGGGGAGATGGAGTCTGACAAGTCAGACACAACTTTGGAATAGGAAAATACTCCAGTGTTACTTCCTAGTCTTGAAATGTAAAGTTTTTGCAGAAAAGGGACCAATCACTGGGCTGGTGTTTAGATTATATTTGTGTTTGGATTTAGTTTTTCTAATGGAAAAGCTGCTGTCTCAGTAAGATTAAATGTGCTGTTTCTATGTAGAACCATTCTGTGGTACTCACTGAATATTCTGCATAATAGGGGAGACTTCAAATGGGTGTCAGATAACATTTAAGCCATTCAAGTAAGAAACTGGAGAAGGAAAAAAGGCAGGATTCTCTTAGCTTCATTTTGCAGAATTCCTCTCAATTCCTCTCACGTAATTCAGGAGCTTGGTAAAGGAAAGCTCTGTAGGAAACCAAAGGTGTCCGTGGTGCTAAGGGACAGTGGAAAAGAAAGTCAAGTCTTGGCTAAATGAGAGGTGGGATGGTGGTGTTTGGGGATCCCTTTCCGAGGTGGAGGCTGGCCAAGGACAGCATTGCTGCTGGAGATGCAAAACAGCCCAGGCACCCCTGGCCAGCCAGAACAAGCCCCACTCTACCAGTTTATGTTCCTTGTGCTGAACAGAAGTTCAGCTTCACTGTGAAATGCAAAACTTACACAAATCAAACCAGCAAATTCACGCTTAAAATCATGTCTTGAGTTTCTAGGATAAACCTTTATTAGCAGGAACACAGGAAAGACTGAATATATTAAACTTTGTTGGAAACAAGTCAAAGATAGAGAAGAATTTCAGCTGTAGACTTCAATAGTAAATAAAGATGTCTCTTCAGGAGGTGTTTAACCATGCCTTATGTCACACACTTACCCATACAATATCCATACATGTGCAAATTCCAGAGGTAAGACTCTGTAAGAATTGTAATGCGTTCTCTAGGATAACTTAAATACCTCAATGGCATCTTTGGTTTTTTGATTCACATCTCAATTAATATTAGCTTTATAATTACAGCTTTTTCTCCCCTGCAGGAAGACACTGCAAGAGAGCTGCCACCATTTGACCCCTACAGAATACTCTCAGAATCCCGAAAGAAAGTCAATCACCTTGTAACTCCAGTTCCTGCAGCAGCATCCCAGGCTGGTGCTGATGCCACTCGTCCCTCTCTCTCTGTTGTGTTTAGGCTGGCATTTG
This sequence comes from Melanocharis versteri, assembly GCA_013397845.1. Classification (NCBI taxonomy): domain Eukaryota; kingdom Metazoa; phylum Chordata; class Aves; order Passeriformes; family Melanocharitidae; genus Melanocharis; species Melanocharis versteri. The sequence goes on along the minus strand of VZTG01009760.1, from coordinate 938,800 downwards.
CTGATGAAACCTACCCCTACACTGCAGCTGTTCTGGTGCTTCTGCTGCTCATTGTGCTGTCCTTGTATCTGCTTTGATGTTGCTGTTCCCGTGTCTTCAGTGAAAGTGCTGGGTGCTCCCAGCACACAGTTTTTTCCTAGAGTTTCTTCATTGAAGATTTCAGTGTCAGGGGCTTGAAAAAGAAGTTTTAAAATAATCCTGTCAGTACATGCGTTGTACAGGCAAGTTCTCATCTGCACTCAATAGTTAAGGATTCTCTGAACTATTTGTGCTGGTTTCTGTCACAAATGTTGGGATTCTTTTTATTGTTTTTAACTGAACCTTTTGTTACAGCATTAAAAAAGTATCATTAAATACAATGGAGTGAGGTCTTTAATTACTCTGGCATTAGTGTGGGGTTGTCTTTATACTGTGTCAGAAAACCTTTAGTTAAACACTGACACATTTGCCTTTTTCATTCTAGTTCACTCCTACTCCTTGGATTTCCTTACCTTATTACAATAGGGACATTCACCAAAGATGACATTAAAACTCTGTCTGCTGGTAGGAAGGCCTTGTAGCCACTGCAACACAAGGAAGTGGGTTAAAAGTCACATTGGTTTAATCTCCGATTTAAGAACCATCTATGAATTACATGGTACAGCTGATGAACATCTGACAGGGTGCATTGAAAGTCAGAGGGCGGCTCCCTTTCCCAGAGAGCTTGTGTAGGAATTGGGGCTGACAGGACAAGTGACTGCCATAGTGATCCGTAGGGGCTTTTGCTTCCTGCAGAATTTACGTGGACAGTGCTTGTTTTGCAGCATGTGCCAGCTAATGAGCAGTTTGTCCCAGTGGTCACTCACCTCATAGAGACAGGCCTGGTGGAAGGGCTGCCCACAGCGAGGATCACCGCACACTTGGTCGGGCGCGCTGCCGTCCAGCCGATAGGCGTAGCAGATCCCACAGTCCTTGGCAAAGTCCTGGAACACAACAGCGCAGCTGAAAGGGAGGGATGGGCTGCTAACACACAAACAGCTTCACCTGTCTCTTTGCTTTTACTTTTTGTGTTAGCTGGAATTACTCTTTTTTGCCTTTAAGACATACCAGTTCGTGCCACAATGGCATAAAGTGACACTGGGTTCCAGGTGTGCAAGACTTGACTGGGTTATATTTCATCCCCTCACTGAATCACATCTCATTCAATGAGCACTTTCATACTTCTGGGCACTTTTTGTTTATTAACCACTATGATTTGCCATTATGATTTGACATTAGACACAAACCCTCAGTCAGATCTTAATTTAGAAGCTTCACGAGTGAAAGGAAAGCTCGTAATCCAGTGTTAAAGCATTGTCAAAAATTAATTCCCAGTTTGTTTGAAATACACCAGTATTTGGATGGCCTCTTGTCCTCTCTAAGCAGCTCCACCTAATTAGAACTGAAGTCATCAACATCCATAACAGAATGTTTGGATTTTCCACATCTCATTAGCTACTCTGGAACTTCCTCTTTTCCTTTTAAGAGTGGAGCCTGTTATTAATAGCCTCACGGCTATGAAGGCCACAGGGAAGTGTGCACCTCTAATCAAAGGTTAACAAGCTCTGACAACTGTTGCTGGAAGTTCAGAAGTCCTTGTGACAATGTATTAATCCAATTACCTCTCAAAAGTCCCTGATTGTCCCAGGCTTTTAGAAAGTGACCGTTTAAATGTGACTTATTCAGCAATAACGACTGATCGTTTTCCAAAACCAACTTACGCTTTTTTCCAACACGGCACGAGATGGAAAATCAATTTCTAGGAGCTCTCTCAAGTTTTGTAACACACTGTTTTCTGGATCCCTGCGGGTGGGAGAGAGGGAGAGAGAAGTCCACACCAGGAATGGCAAACACCAATTTGGGTTTCCAGCCTGCTTTACTAGAAACACTCACCACAGATGCATGTTGTTGTTGAGTTTAGTCCTCAGAGGGTTCACTGCTGCAAACAACAGACAGGAATAATGCCATCACCCCAGTGAACTCACAGGTTTCAGGGAGGGATTGGCTCAGAGATCTGAGTCCAGAGGAGAAACAAGTGGAATTTGCTGCCTTACCGTGATCTGCTCCAAGGAAATAACACTCTGGAAGCATGTTTGGATGGCGAGGATCTACCTCTACGTTCACTGAGACATTGTTCCCTGCAAGGAGAAAGCAAGGCCATGGGGGAGCTTTGCAGTCAAGGATTTGAAAAAGGAGCCATTTTTAAAAGCAGCTTTAAATAAGTTGACTCAGGCTGGGTTTCATTAGGATAAATAATAACAAAGTTGGGAGGTATCAAAATGATTGCACAAAATATCAGTATATATTAAATACTTACATTTCCACAAACTGTAATTAAAATTAGCAACTGATTAAAAAAACCAACCAGGCTTGTATTTCTCTTAGACTTGTCTTAACCTTAACACTTACTCAGAAATAAACCGAATCAACTAAAGCTAGATGACAAAATCCATCCAAAATCTTGGTGAAACTTTAAAGGTAGTAGACATGTAAGTTTGTAATTCATCTTTATCTTTTATAGTCAAAACCAGAAGCCCAAACCCAATTTTAAGCAGCAGAAGTCAGTCCGCTCCCCAGCAAACTCCAGGACTGAGACAACAATTTTGTAGTTTTGAAGCAGCAGATACTTGGCTTTACAAGACACTCCCACCATCCCTGGAAGGGCTCTGTTCCTCAGGGGGAAGCAGCTCCATGGTGCTCTGGATGCAGCTCCACAACCTCACAGCAAAGTCTCTTCTGAACAAGCCCAGGTGAAGCCCAACCTTTTCTGTAATTAAAGCTGTGTTAGGCTTTCCCTCCTGGAAGAGGTGGGAATGAATGAAATCAAAGTTCAGTGCTAGCTGAAGGTTCTCTGTGCCCTTCAACAAAGGGCCCAAAGCCCCGTCCTGCCTCTGCTCAGCTGCTCCGAGGCTCTTTTGGAGGCTTTTCTTCCCTTTTCCTTGGCTTGTGACAAAGGGCAGCAGGACCAGGACAAAGCTGCCCTGACTGCACACAAAGTGGTGTCTGACCCACGCCATTCCAGCCACTTGCTGAACTTTTCCCATCCTTCCCTGCACTCCCATGAACAGCGCCCCTCCAGCTCCTCCCTCCCTCCCTCTACAGCTGTCAGGGACAATGTGGGTCCACTCTGTATTCTCACATTTCTACAATTTGCTACCGGTGGTGTGGATTTCAGCAAAAAATCAGCACTTTTCTGGCAAAGATAACATCCCTCAACATTTCCAACCTCTGACAGCTGCACCTACAACTCCTTATAAATATAATTATAAAATTCCTTCTCCTATGTATATTAAGACCTTAAAATGCCAGCCATCAGCATATAAACTGAGGTACATTTTCAGGTGGTTAACAGGGAGGCCTCATTTCCTCTCTTTTATTTTTTTGTCCTTCCACCTTGCCTCCTTTAACCCCGTTTTTTCCCCTTGGGCTGCACTCTAACATCCCTTCCACTCCAGGATAGGATGAATCTAAAGTTTAAGGATCTGGAATTTGTGATTGAGGTAAAGGCTTCACCTAAGGTGATTTTTTACAAACACTGATTTTTCTAGGGTTACCATGCAAGTGCTCAGCTGTTGACAGTTCCATGTTCATAACTTACAACAGACATACATATGCAAGTTTTTCCTGCAGAAATTTTCATTTATCTGACACCAGAAAGTTGTATTGAATTTCCCAAACAGGATCAGTATTCCGTGGAAAGTTATTTTTTTAATACACAAAAGAGGAGTTGTGTCTTTAAGTGGTGCCTTTCCTTTCCCAAAGCCAAAGAAGCACCATCTGACGAGACAAGCAAAACAAAACAGCTCCCTGAGTTTTACTTCCCAGATCCACTGTATCCCTTTAAATCTTTTCCTACCTATTGCAATTCTTCTGGTTGTAGCACTCCGTGTGGGATTTTCTGGCTCAAGCACCCATGTCTTCCCATCGATCTCATCCAGGGCATCCCAGAATTCCTTCAGTGACTCCAATGCTGCCAGGAACTGATTGTAAATGTCTATTAAAGAGTTCTAAGAAAACAAGAAATTTGAACAGATTTCACTGAGTTTCCACCAATGACCTGAGAGAATATTTAAAAAACAATTTATTCATTTAAGGAGTGTTAAAATCCATGTGTGTGTCCCAGTGTATCGTGATAGCATCAAACATGGAATATCACCTAAATACCTCATCATTATCTCAAAACTAAGCAGTATAAAAACCGGTGCTTAAGATCAGCTTTCAAACCCTGTAAATAAGGCACGAGAAGGAGAAACCATCTAATAAGCAGAGGATTACACATGGAGGATTTCAATATTTGAGAGTGGATTACACGGAATCAGAAATATCTTTCATTAGATAGGACAATATACAGGACAGCAATGCAAAAGGAATCGTTTGAAATCATCAGTGGGCAAAAGGAAGTCACTATTTCCCCAGGAAAAGCCTTCTGCAAGAGGAGAAAACACTTGGTGTTCAAGTGAACCCTTTGCAGGTGCAGATGCCCAGAGAGGACCAGATTTCAGATATCTTGAGGTTCTAAAGAAAAAGCAAATTAAACGTTCTGTTCTCCCACAGGTATTTTTCTATGAATTAAACAAAATACAGAAGGAATGGTTTCCTTTAATCTGTAGTGATTATATTCTTCCTTTCTCACCTGGACAAAGAGCAGCAAATTATCTGAGCATACTCAGATGAAGAAGTAGAATTTTTCTATGTAATAACTTTTTATATTTTGTGCATGTGTATTTTAGAAAGAAACGGCGTAGCTTGGAAATAAAATGCTACATTTTTTCCTGCTGTTGTTAAATTATATTAAACTAGGAAAGCACCTAAGCAGAGAAGTGTGAATTCTGCCAATCTCAAAATGTAACGCTTATTATCTTTAAAAGCATTTTGTTACTTTTATAATACCTGAAGTGATATAATAGTGTCAGTCACTTAACCACATCTTAGAGTATAGTATCTTCATCTTAAGTACTATTATTTCCAGTATTTTAATAATTTTCACACAGTCCTGAAATGTGATCTTTTGTGCTCTGATGACACTTAAATTAATAGCATAATTTTCTGGTACTTGCAACAGTTGCTTTCCATTTTGATTTTTTACATTTTTCTATATCACATACAGATAAATCCTCTAATAATCATTTTTATCTTTATCTTCTGGGAATTCAAAGGGTTTCACTAGAAAAAAGAAACATCAAGGGATTATAACCCACAGATAAGTTTTAAAATCCAATTAATTTTAATACTAATTGTAATTTTTCAATGATGTTCCTTAAAAAGGTAGTTAAATATTTTTTTTCTACACTGTTCATTTGATCTTATTTGCATGCTTCACTGATGTTGCCAGCTGTCTCCTTCTATATACATAAATGCATCTATAGCTATTTAAATACATCACCTGCTTGTCATGCAAACCATGAAAACTCCAAGATTCATTTTTATTTGATTAACCAACTAATTTTTAGTCACTGCCCAGCACATTCAGAACAGCCTGAGATCACACTTTTCTTTGGTCTAAATTAAACCAAGACCATTGTTAATAATCTCAAACAGCACAAACTCTGTTTCATGGTCCCCCCTGCACAAATGAGTTAGAATCCGTGTGAAATACGTCAAAACTCTTTGGAAAATGAGACATTCATCATTCAGACTGTCAGTGCTGCTCACCCCAACTCTAAAAGCACTCACAGAGCCAAACTGGCTCCTCCATTCTCCATAAACACACTGACTTTGATGGGTCCCCAGAAGCTGTGACCCCAATGGCACCTCTGTGTTATCACAGATCCCGCGTCCATTGACACCACTGACTTTGTCCAGGGAAAATCAGATACTCTGGACCTCCCTGTCTCCAAGGGGAACACACCTTCTCTTCTACCAGGAAAGTCTCATGTGGTTTCTCAACCTTTTTATTTCCATTTCTATCCTCTGCACTCTCATCTCCACCTCATCACCGGGACCTCCTCACGCCAATTCCTTTCCTCTTTCAATTCAAACGCTCTCCCAAGCCCACCCTTATTGCCCATACGCCATTTCCTCCAATCAAAGGAATAAGAAGGAATGGGAAAAAAATGTCACTCTGCTCTTGGTTTTTATTTCTAGAGCCACAGAGGCCGGGAAGAATAAAGAGAAAATCTTGAGTCTGTGCCTGCCAAAAAACCAATGAAGCCTTACAGGAACTTCTAAGAAGTGCTGTAACCTATATGGCTGTTCTGCCAAATTTTAAGCATCTGCTCCAAATCCTGGATGAACTAAATAGTAATCAAATGGTAGCAAAAAAAAGTTCTAACTAAGGTAAATACAGAACAATTGATTGGAAATTATTTTTCAAAAACAGATAAAACCACGATCTTTATTCTGAGATTTTTTGGCTAAAATTTTTCCTAACACAAAACTTGCTTATCCCAAAATAAAACAACTGCAAAGCCCCCTAATAGGAAAGGTGAAATAGCCTAAACTACAGGTGCCATTACATTCTTGCCCTTCATTAATTCATAAATAAAATACAATTTAATAAAGCAGTCATTAAACGGAAAAGGGATCACCAAAAGAATTTATGATTCCTTAGATTTGATGGAAACAGTTTCTCATCAACAGTAGTTTAACGATTTCCCCTCTCCTTTACAGAAATCAAACCGAGACACAAGACTGAAATCTTTATTAAGTGTCTTGTCAACCATCTCCATTTTCTGCATTTACAGCTGGTGCCTGTGAAGTTCCTTTGCCAAGAAAAAGCACAATCATGATGCTTTTTATTGTGTTTTCATCTAAATAACCGAAAAATAATCTCATTCCCACCACTCCACCTTCTGCACCTTGCATTCCTGTTTCCTTGCCGGCTGCTGCACGACCTCATTAGTCATTAATTTCCACTCCCATGACCTTCATGTAGCCAGCCAGGTGGGCAGTGGTCAGTCTGGAAACCTTACCCTGACGTGAGACACCCTGATTCTGCAGAACTGCACTTCCAGCGTGTGCTAAAATTGGAGACAGCACATTTATCTGGTTCTTTAGAAAAAGGCTGTAACAGAAATAAGTAGATGTTCTTGCACTTGTCATTGAGAAGCACTCTGCATTTATTTGGCACTTAGAACAGGAGCAGCAGCAGCAGCATTGCCCTTGGTGCTGATTTCTTACTACTCTAAAATGTCTCCTCTGAGCCAGAATCCACTGGCTGTTGCTGCTCATGCTGTGAGACACCTGCACTGGCTACTGGGCTTGTCATGACGCACAAAACCCCACCATCTTCAGCTTGACATTGTGCAAGTTATAATTATTCATCCAAATGAATATGTCAGAGCAGCAGCAGCAGACCTCTCATCAGAGCAAAAGAAAAATACATCAAAACATTATCAACCCAGCAGGAAGACAGGGACCATAAGGAAAATTACCCATTTTTAATATGGATGCCATAAAGCCATGTCTATTATTATACGGAAGGGAAAAAAAAAGAAGAAGAAGAAGAAGAAAAAAAACCAACAATCCCTCAAGTTTAAAATCCATGAGCCTGAAATAGGCAGCAGCACACACAGGGGGTGGGAAAGAAAAATCAACTACCTGCAATCTCTTTATATTTTCTTTCATAGGAGTTTATATTCTAATGGTGCCATTGCACCAATTTAGTTAAGCCTTGTCAATTTATACTTTAAAGACATAATATTAAAAGTTTAAGACCAATTGGTACCAAAACATCACGTTATTTCACTAGAGAAGAGGTATAACATGTTCTTTTTCCCTTTTAGGAACCAAAATTTTCATGCACTTGAGTACCTGCTGAATTCTGCTACCAGTGGCGTTGCAGCATTATCTAAGCTTAACCCGTATTTTATCACGGTGTGAGGGCTGCTTGCCACAGTGATTCCCACACATTTGGAAAATAAACACAATTTACACAATTACCAAAGCCATTTGTCCCCACAAGTGTTGGGTTCATGTCACCCACACACACAAGGTCAATTTGCAAAAGCTGCTGTACAGCTGAAGCATTTCTGTCTGCTGGTGTTTGGTGCAGGATTAGAGCAGGCTCTCTGCAGCTGGAATTAGTGTCTCATGATTTCAAAACAGGCTCTTCACTTATACACAAACACCTTTTGCTCATGTTTTCAAACAGCCCCCAGGTAATTCTAACTGTAAAAAGATTTTAAGCATCAGAGGGCTGTATTTTTAACAGAGGATTTTTCCTTGGCTGTAGTGCCAGTATCAGTATATCCACCCCCATTTTTAACTTGTCAAAGGCTGCTCCACGTCAGGTTTTTCCAGAACATTTGATTAAAACACAAGTCCATCTTTAAAATTACTAACAGTAAACACAGAGAAGCAGAGAAGCAGTCACTGTCAAGGATGTTTGAAACGTTGTTAATTTGAGGCAACATAAATTGCAAGGCTTTAAAATTAATAAAACACTGTTGAAAGTATGTGTTAAGTTTGAGGTTAGAAACAGCACTTGAAATCCTGACCAGAGTGTAGGGACTCCAGCAGAATTTAAGGGAGAAACATTTATTTAAACTGTTTCAAACCACACCAGAGAACCAAAACCTAAAATTACATAAATAAATACATTTTTCATTTGCAGTGGTTGATTCTTGCAGTTATTTCCTCTCAATATTAGAGGGTCTGAGGTGACACACAGAACCTTGAGCTCTGCAGAAAAATTATGTGCCCGGTTTAAACTCATCCTGCTGCAACCTCCCAGCCATGTTCCCTATGTAAATTTAGTATTTATTGCTGGGTAGAAACCCTTGTGAGAGATAGAATTATCAGGTGCAATCGTCTATGTAAAAACTATTTTCCTGATTCAAATAAAATTAAACATCAATTATTTTCTATATACAATTCAAATTAACTTGTATCTGAGTGGTCACATTGAAATTCATTTAATAAAGCACACATGCTGTATTCAGGAAGAAAGGTACATGAAATAATGAGAGAGACCAACAAAAGACAATGTGATTCTTTATAGCAGCAATATCAGTTAAACTAAGAAATCAGAATTTCATTGAATACTTTCCTCTATTGATTATAACTGGAAAAGTTTTATTAAGTTTTGAAAACTCTATAGGATAACAAACTGGGGGAAACTCTATAGGGTAACCGACTCCTTTTTTCAATGTCTGCCAACTTTAGAGGGTGTTTCTTTTCTAGAAGACAATCATTTTTTATACATTTCACTTCCTTTTCCCTTTCCCAACATAATTCCTAGAGAATTTTCAGTCATATGAACAGCTTAAAAACACCCCAGCCAGTCAGTACATACAACATGAAAGATACATCTCATGGCAAGGAAGATATTTAAGGTACTATGAGAAGGACTATGGAGTTCAGTGTTATTACATTTTCACGAGCAATTACAGAAATAAAACACACACAGGCAGAAAAGCTGGAGTTAAAAACCAAACCCAACTCCTTGTTACCACCCCTCCATTGCATATGTATTTTTCATTAAAAAAGCTGCCTAGTCCAGCAGTTACCTGTGGCATCCAGGAAACAGCAAATGGAATAGGAAAATCCACAAGGCAATCTGGTGGTTCTGTGGGGTACTGAGGGAGGAAAAGAAAATACAGTTTGGGATTTTTTTTTCCTTAGTGATTTAAAGTCAGACTGATACTCAGCTGCCAAATTTGATAACAAAATATGAGCACTTCAAGCATCTTGAGAACTTGGCTCTGAGAGGAAACAGTATGTAAAGCATTTTCAGGAATAGTTATGAATGTTAATTATCATTTAAAGAAGAAAGCTGCATGTAAATGTTCCATATATCAGTATTTAGTACAGGCAGAAGAATCACAATTTTCTGTGTTCCATGGTCACAAAGGAACATTAAAGAAACCTTAAGACAGCAAGCATGAAACATTTTTTAAAAATTTCTCCTCGATTACCCATACTGGATAGGAAAGTTTAAAAATCAAACAACCCTTCCATGACTCAAGAACTAATTTTCATTTAAGCTAAACTATTTGTTCTGATTTGCAACATTTTGTTTTTTAAAACTGAAAGTAATCTAGAGTACTTAACTATTTAGAAAGAGATGAGTGAACATAGACCCAAAATAAAAACAAACCTTCATTCCAAATTAAGAGATATCAATAAGAAAAATAAAAAAGGGCTGTATTAAAAAAAAAAGAAGGTATAAAAGGTTTGATAACTCCATGACACCTTAGGTTATTACAGTTACTCTCAAATGTGTCTGTCAGAAATCATCCTATTATTCTTTAGGACAAATTAAGCAATTATTAAATACAATATTGATATTGGTTTTCTGAGCATGCAGCTAACTTTATCTAGAAAAAGCATTTTCATACCCCTTGCCAGATCATTCAGATAATTATCAAAGTGTCTTAATTACTACACAACAGGCAAATCCTTGCAGTGGCCTATTTGAAGCCTTGGGGTCTGAAATGCTCCTGCACTGATCTTAATCAAAGAAACTGCATAACAAAAATAAACACACTTGTATTAAAGCAGGTTATCGAAAGAAATGCCTTCCCAAAAAATACTTCAGCCAAGCCTTTCCAAATGTAGTGGCTGTGTGTATGCAGGCAAATCAAATCCCCATGTCACCAAAACAATGTTTTACACACAGATTTTGTCTGGCAAGTTTAAATGCCAGACATGGTTTAAAAAGGACAAGCAATTGATCCTTCATCATAACCAACACTTGAAAACAAAACAAAAAAAAAAGAAAATAAAAAAAAGAAAAAATACAATTACTTGTTAAAACAGGTAAGTCTGATATTCCCATCTTTTTATTACATACATCCTTAGTTGTTACATGGCGTTTCCTGCTATGAGGAGTACTCAGCTATTTTATTACTGTAAAAAACCCACACAAGTTAGTATAAGGACAGAAAATGGGGATCTCCATTCCCTCAGGACTGTACTAAGCTCAGGCTGAACAGAACTAGCCAATGCACAAGTGCCTGTGTTTGACCATGGCAGCTGCTTAGGAAAAATGAATATCGCACTGCAATTTTTTCTGCATTTTTATACCTCCAAACAGTTAAAATGCTTCACTTCTATTGTCCTAAGAGCAAGAAAACCTTAGGGAAACAGGCTACACCTAATTTCTAGTGTCACACAAAGTATTGTATTTATCCCTTATAAACAACACAACCTGCTTCCTCTCCTTGCACATTAAATAGACCATAATTGTACTTCCTGATGGATTTTTCCCATCAGTGTATTTAATAATGGACTGACTAGCAAATTAATTATGCACTCATTACTCTCTGCATGTAGAACAGTTTTCACTCTTTTTAAAAATCCACTTGAGCAACACTCATTCCCAAACAGTATTTTTTCCCCTCCTTTTCCCGTTCAAAGGTAAAGCTTGCTCATGTAATATAAGACTGAAAAACTCCTGGTTTCTAAAGGAATATAGGATGCCTGTGAAGGTGGGATTTAATCCTACAATACTGTGCCTACTTCTCATGCTTTCAAGATCATAACTCGAGATGATGGACCACAGATAGTCACAAACAACACCCAGACAGACACTTTGAGGTCCCTTTTTCCCCTGGACTGATTTTCTGAAGACAACAGTTACTGCATGCAATTGTCACCACACAGTCTGGATATTCACAGTCTCATTATGAGAGATTTATGCCTTGAAATGAGACATTCTATGAAGAAACATTGTAATTTGAGTTCAGTGATAAGTACCAGGAAGAATTACAATTTTTCTGTTTCTGCAAATGCCATGGATTTGATTTGCAAGTATTGTCAAAATTAGACATTTATTTAGATGAAAAAGAAATAATTTTTCTGACTGACTTCAGTTTTTCATAAATATTTACATCTCTGACTTTAACAGTAAGACTTGTTAATAGCCAACCCAATATCCTCTAATTCTTGTTCTATGCACAGTCTCTGGATGGAGTGATAATGAAGGAAAGTTTCCCAGATGGCTCTGTTTCTAATCCAGTAAAATGAGTGCAATATCAAAGTGTTTTTCATGTGATGCACAGTTGCATCTTACAGATAACCATAATCCAATAATAACTTTAAATACAGTTAGTCTGAAAACTCTCAAAAAAGAATTTAACTGCCCTATTACCTTGCAGAACAGACACACCAGCAAACAAACCAACTCTCTAAAATCCTAACGAATTAAGAAAAATCTATTCATTTCAAGGAAGCCTCATGATATTTCATCCCACAACAATTTACCTTTGCATTTAACTTGAGAGTGATGAGATGCTGTCGACCACAAGAGTCTTCAGCTTTTAACTTGACTGTGGTCAGCCCAGTGTCCACATAGGCCACTCTGGAAGAGAAAGGAATACTCTTAGAGCCCTGCAAGAAGTGCAGTTTGAAAGGTCTGCAATACTCTGATTAGTCTGTTACAAATATTAATCAGAGGGAGTCCTATATGCCAGGCATTTCTGCTGCTCCAGATTTACTGCTGTTAATACACCAGCCTAGTGCTTAATGCAGTCATATATCTCTGGGTTATTTACAACGTGTGTCAGGGCTCACGCTGTGGTCAGTGAGCACCGTGTTTCAGTTTTCCATCACTGGAACCTTTGACACACACAGCATGTTCCTGTCAGCCTCTACTTATGTACACATTAAACTTCCTGTCAAATCTTTGATCCATTTCTGCAGTTTCTTACTCTATGAGACTTTTATGCTCTTGATTTGCTTTTCTCTTCAATGAAGTTCTCTTTTATTATCAATACTATTATTGTGGGAAATTCAGTGCATATTGGTTCATATTCTCAAATTGATTTTCTGCAGAAAATAGTACTCAAACAGGTACAAAATGAGTTATTTATGATGATTTGCCTTCATTTCATGACAGTTTTACACCATATTCATGCACCCTAGCAAGCAGAAAGTACACACTAAATGTGAATAAGTTTTAAAACTTCTGACTCTTTGCTTAAGATGTCACTGGTTCGTGCCTCCCACCACAATGAAGATGGATACAATTGTAAAATATATTGTTCTCTAGAGATGGATTCTGCTTAGTAGCTTCAACAATTGCCAAAAAGGTTCAAACTTCCCCATATATTTACCAGTAAACTGGACACGTGGATATTTTGGCATTTTTACTATGTCATTCCTGTGTAAAGATAAAAAGCAGTCCAAGATAATTGCACAACTTATCACCCAGACTGATGGAAAGGCCTAACAGAGTTCAGAGAGAGCATCTGCTTGCTGGCCTAAGTAACATTTATTTTTTTAAACCATTACATACTAGAAAAAGTCACATGGTTCTCTCGAGTGAAACTGGCAACAGAGTTGTAGAGGCTTGTGCAAGAAAAAGTAGATGTACACCAAAGGGTGGCACATCCCCAGGAAGAAAGTGAAAAGAAGAAAAGAAAATTATCTACATAAATGAAATAGCCTCAAAACGAGGGAACTGAAAAATACAGGTGGAAAAAGCACTAGTGGTAGCAAGAAGGGAGAGAGACAGATTATTTCATGTTTAATGCTGATTAATTCAACATTAAAGAGACCTGCAGATTTCTGGGAGTATTTCTCCACAACAGCTGAAAGAAAAACAGGTCTTGATAAAAATGTAATTCAACTAGAGCCAGTTAAACTTGATATACTTAGAAAGAATTAGAGCACTCCTCCTCTAATTGGGGGAAAAAAATTACTCCTGCTTTGCTCCAACTTTACCTCTAAAGTGTATCAGAGTTTTATAAAGATGAGAAACTACCTCTATACCACTCTCCATCTACTGCTTCCCGGGCTGGGGAATTCCTAAAGTAGTAGCTAAGGCCCAGCATGGATACTGCAGTGAAAAATGCAGCAGTGTCCACACCAAATCACAACTGGTGCCTGCAGCACTGTGCTGCAAAGACCCACAGCAAAGGAAAACAGAAAAATGTAAGGGATGCTGCCAAGGTGTCTGGGATTTTACCTGTTCTGACATCCATCTTGTTTGGACCACTTCAATCTTGATTTATAAGAAATGTATGGATTATTTTAGTTTAAAGTCACACTTTTTGTGTAAACACATAAGGAATTGTGTACATGGGTGATATTTCACTTATACAGACTTTTATTTCCCTGTAGGCTCTGTCATTTTATCACAGAAAAAAACATGGAATCAGCATAAAGATGGAAAACCTCAAGTAAATCTCTGAAGTCCAGCACGACACACAAATGACTGAGAGCACAGGACCAGGCAGGATTCCCTGGAAATGGAGAAGGCAAGAAGAGAAGATACTTTGAAATAAATGGGAAAGTATCAAGCAGAAGAGCTTTGAGATTTGAGAGACCACAGGCTTAAGAGATACTGGCAGCCTTTATGAATCCCCGTGAGGGTGATAAGAGTCCCACAGGTGTTTTATAGTTGAGAATTTGCCTTCCCGGGACACTGTCTCTGACTCAACCAGCATGATTAAGGGAAAGTATTAGAAGAGCCTTTCCCATAACTATACTCCTGCAGTAGTATCTCTCTCTCCCCAACCCAAACCTTTCAATTTTTCAGTTGGATTTGGGTGCAGGCAGCTTCCAGCATGACCCAAAACTTGCTAAGAACGAGTAAATCTGGGCTACACAACAAGCAAGGGTTTTTCCTAAGAAAGATCCTTAAATAAAGCTCAAGGTGTAAACAGTGATTGCTCCTCGCTGCCAGCACCAAACTCAGGCAGTTCTGCAGAAAGACCATTGCAGGATGCTCTTAAGTGACAGGCAAATCAGCATCACCTACAACTCAAAATCAGTCTCAGTTAAGAGGCTTCCTTAGAGAGTCACTTTAGTGTTAAAAGCACTCTGAATCAGAGGTGTGACTTGCTAATGGACTTCAAATTGCCTGTCCAGTTATTCTCCTTCCAAGCCAGTGTAAACCTGATATGATGCCCTGTGTGCATCGTAGTCCTTTGATTAAGGATTGACTTCCCCAACCTTTTTTCAAGATCTAGAGGTTTTGGGGCTTTTTTGCTTGGTTCGTGTTTTGGTTTTTTATCCATTTTGGGAGAGCAAACATAATTGAAAATTTATTTCCCACATGTTTAAGAAATTTTACCTAATATTCTCAGACTTGAGCCTGTGAAATTTAAATAGAATGCGGCACAATTACATATTAACAATGGCAATCCCTGACAAAAACTTCAGCTGATTTCACAAGGGTGTTTTAAATCTTTTAATAAAAGTGGGCCTTCAAAGTAAATTCCCACTTAACGCTAATCACATGTTGTTTATCTATACAGAAATCAGGTGGAAAACTCAAAACCGTTCTTACATCTAAGGCTTCTTTATTTCATTTAGCACAATATACACTTGTTAAAGTTTTGGGTTGAGAGTTTTCACATTCTCCCCTCTACTCATGATTTTTGGGAGATTTACCTTTCTGTGGATTAAATATTAAATTCCTCTAAGAAGATCCTTGTGCTGTAAAGAGCAGGTTCTTTAAAAATTATTACTTTAATTCTAAAAAAAGTATGAAATGTTTTTATGAACACATAAAGGTACACGATGATAAACCATAATCTATAGGAATAGTCACAAGAATAAGAGAACTATAAATATTAACATTAAATATGTTTAATACACCAGTAGTTCACAGGTCAAAGAAGAATTGATTTCTTAGTAGCGTATCACCTTTCAGCTCAGTTATTTGAGACAGAAAATATCCCTTCAGTTGATACAGGTTTGTTGGGTGTTTTTAATTTAAAAACAAAGCAAAATCAGTTTCTGAATAGGGTAAATGAACAGAACAAGTACATTTGATATGTTCAACTCACAAATACAAAAGTGGAACGGATATTCTAAAGATGATGTTTGTTAAGAACTAAAATAATCATACTTATTCCAGCCCAGTATTTCTAGATCTCTGACAAGACAGGAGTAGTATTCTGGAGGCCGTGGGATGTGCAGGTCTTGTGTGTTCTTTAAAGCAATTTCCTGTTTAAAAGAACATTAAAAACATCGTTAAGAGCAATTTCAATATTTTTGCATCTATTTAGCCATGTGATTTTTGCAATTCATTTGGAAATATTAAGCTTATGTAAAATTAACTGTACACTGCATTTGTTTTGTTATAGCCTCCAGCTAAAGCAGACAAAGAAGCTGTTTGGTAAATTACTTCAGATACTGGTAATGAAAACATCTGCAATTTAAAAAAAACCCCACAGATGTTGACAACAGAGTCTTCAGATGCAAATATCAAATGTGCCTCTTTTTCAGCTAATAAATTTGAAGTCAAGCATCTTGACTGAAAGAACATTTCAAAAGAAGGTTCTATTAAGCCCACAGCTGTCTCCTGGGCTCCACTGCCACAAAAGACAACACATCTATGAAATCCATATTTTATATATATATATAAAACTTATATACCAATCAAAAAACGAAATCAATTTCTCAGTTTTAATACCACAGAATCCCTTAGAGTAAATTTTGGTACAGACACTCATCAAGATTGTAGTAATGTCTCAAAAAGAAGTTTCATCAAAAAGTTAACATTACTGTGAAAAATAAGCCCAAACCATGTGTTTCAGTTGTGTTGTGCTACTTGTTCTTTAAAAGTACATTTAAGTTAAAGTTATGCTTACAGAACACATACATTTATGACATTTAGAATAAAATTATTAATAATTTAAAATAAAATAAATTTAAATGAATAAATAATTTATAATAAGACAAGTTTAACAATAATTTCTGCCCAGTTCTCCCACACTGTCATCTGTGTTTTCGCTCTCTGCACTAACTGAGGATTACTATTTTGCAGTTTTGAATGAATTATACTTTCACTGTATTCTCATTTTCTGAGTGCTTGTGTACGTAGGCAAATAGATTGGAGTAACTATGGTGAAATATTCCAAAATAGACATTCTTATTCAGGCCTATTCCAAGCATAGCACAGCAGCAGTGTAATACCAGGAGGAACTTCTGCTGTTGTTCTGAAGAATGCTTCCTGTGTTTTATTCCTAAAGTTAACTAGGTTGGATGAAGTATTCATCAGCAAGAATGCTCATAGATTAATGTTTTACTAATAGATAAGAATTGCCAGTTTCATGATTATTAAAAGGGTTTGCTGCTCTTCAACCCCAGACTTGAGAAACTTTTAAAAGAAGAATAAACAGCAGCCTCTGAACTATTAGGGAAAAAAAAGCTTTCTGCATTTATTTGTCAAATTGTCAGACAGGTGAAAACACCTTCAGCAATCCACCGACTGTATAACCCTTTGTATGATTACAAGCCTGCTTTACCATCTGGACAATAACAGGAATTCCAAGAAAATTACTGTGAAGAGGATGGCTCTACACTAAGATTCCTTGCTGGGATTTTAAATTTTCTATAGCACTCCAACTTCCAAAGAATACAGTCAGTTAAAATCCTAAAAGGATATTTATACAGATATTACATGCACAGCACATATACAAAATCACCTCTTCTTAAAAAAAAAAAAAAAAAAAAAAGCTGTAAATCTGTGGAACAGTAACCTGTAAAAACTGAAAGTGAAACCCAAAGCTGTAAGAGCATCCCACGTCCCACACGTATATTCTGCCACTCACCAAAACAGTTTTCAGCTCCACCATGAAGCTGACAAGATCTGGGCAGCTGTGCAGCCTCTGGAGGAAAGACAGGATTAGCTAATTTTCTGCAACTCGTAACTTGTGGTGGTTCAGCCCTACTGTTTTTCTGGTATTGTCAAACCAAACATTAAAAAGACCAAGTGTATCCCACATGTTTAAACTTTTCAATTACAGAAAAGAACTCCCAGGAAAATTTAGGGAGGATGAACCATCCCCTCTGTCACACCACGTGGCATAACTTATTTATATATTTATGAAACCATGGCCATGAGATACAGTGTCTCAACCAACACAGGTGGCAAAAATTACTCCTTCGAAACAAAGCATTCTTTGGGACTCAACGGCTCCTATATCCTCACTCCAAAGCTTCCTTTGGATGCTGAGATATAATTTAGATCCCAAGAATGAACCGAGTCTATCAATAATTAATGTGAATTCTCTTCTTTGCATTATGAACAACTTGTAAAAAAGTAAACACATTTAAGAAAAAGAAAAAATCTGTTTCTAATTGAGAGAGTAAAGAAAAATTCCAGTAAAATGTCATCAGTCATTTATTAAAAATTGTTCTAGCCCGATCTCCAAAAAAAAAAATAAAGGTTGAATAAAAAATGAATATTTACTAAATCCCATCCATTTCTCATTATATTTACTTGTAAATCCTCAGGCATTTAAAAATAAATCTTGGCTCTACAATGAAAGGAAGATTCTTTAACCCTTTTAGAATAGGTGCATAAGCACAAGCTTTTCAGAATCATTATAAATAGACATTTAAGAATGTTTAATAATAATATTTAAATAAGTGGTTTTAAACCCGTATACCTGCTTTAAAATGTGCTGATATCCATGCAGGATCTTCTTCAGACGCCAGCTGCACTCTATCCTAGACAAACAGTGTTTTGTACAAATTTTAAATTCACAGTACATGATTTTCAAGACAGCAGAAAGCCTTGTACACACAACAGCCCAATAGCTTTTCTTGGAAAAAAAACGAAGGAAACAATACTTCAAAACTGCTTTGAGTCTTGTGTTCAAAGTTACTTAAAACTTCCAAATGTCACTATGCCAAAGCCCATTAAAAATCAAGCATTTACCTGCAAAAGCCTATTCTGTGTTGAAAACAACAACATAATTCTTGCAAGTGAGTGTGACTTCATAAAATACACTAATATTTAAAAGTGATAACCTGAAAATGTCAAAGTTACCTGTAATGCAGTTTTAATTACCCAACCTAGAATGTAATAAAGCTATGGAATACCACATCTGCTCCCAGTTTGGAGCGGGCTGGCCTAGGCAGAACTATGGAATACAAAGTTAAAGGCTCAGCCACGTATGTGGACTAGCCCCTTTTTTTTCCCACAGACTGCTGGGATAAACACAGACATAAGAGCAGAGCTTTTAAAGGAAAGTTGGCTAATACAAACTAATACAGAGAAATAGCAAACAGAAAAATGAAGCTAAAAAGCTCTGTTAACCATCAAGTACATAATTGCTTGAATTTACAACTTTGCACTGAATTTTCTGTTTCCCAAATGGTGACATAAAAATTATCTATAAATATAAATTATATAAAAATATTTTTTTTCCAAGTACATTGCTTCATATATATAAATACAACCAATTAACTACAACATGTTTCAAAGTTAATTAACAACAAAATATTTTGATATAGGCAACGCTTATTGTCAGCATTTATTAACACTGATGCTGTGCAATTTTGTTGCAAGGTTAAGCCGAAACCCTTAGCTGAAACCCATGAGAACTAATTAATAACACTGATATTGGAAAAAAAGAACAATTCATTTTCAGATCCATTATTGCTTTTATCAAAACAAACTGTCTTACATCACACTTAGAAACTGCTATCATAAAAGTCTCTTACCTGGCATTTTTCAGTTGCAAATCCACTGGTAGAAGTATCCTGATGTGGAAGTCTCTACCCTTGAAAAGGAGTATTTAGTTATTAGGACGATCAGAAAAGAAAAATATTAGACACTTGTGGGAACGATCCCCATCAGATCAGCTACTAAGAAAGAAACTTTTCTGTCTTTCAGGAATATTATTTTGAATCTTTTTCCCCAGGGATAAAAAGCAGCATGAGTGACAGGTACAAATTATGTTGATTTTAATTCTGAAGTTGAAATACTCTTGACCTTTAATTCACAATATTCAGTAAAAACTTTTCAGTACATTTCATTTCATTAAGCAAACATAACACCTTTCAGGAGAAAAATAAACATTATCCAAATCTAGACAAGACCAAAACATGTAGTTTAATCCAAGTCATGCTACTGTACATGAAAGTGTCTTCAACTCGAGTAAAAGTCAAAACAGATGCTTATCATAAAAGCAACTACACTAAAAAGAACCTTGGGCACTGATCCACAGCACATTTCAGCAGAGTTTTACAAACTGTAAACAAAACCAGCCTCAAATACATAAATTTAGGTTTTGTTACTGTTAGTGCAATCCACATGGGGCAGCTTCTAAATCCCCCCCACTTGCATTTTTCAGTCCTTACTGAGGTCCTCCTTCTACTTTCTTAAGGGATAATCAAAACAAAACTGAAATAAAGAAAGCCTGTGAAGCCTCGAAGCAAAGGGGGCAGATAACTTATCTTAGAACTTTTATTCCAGACCCTGTCCCAGCTCAGCATGCCTTGAAGGAGGGAGTGTTGGGTCCCCAGCACAAGCAAGGCAGGGACATACTGGAGTTAGTCCAGGAAGGAGCCCTGAAGGTGGCCAAGAGCTCAAAGCACCTCTCATGCCAGGAGAGCCGGAGAGAGCTTGGACTGTTTAGTCTGGAGAAAAGAAGGATCAGGGAAGGACTAAAGAAAGTGCAGCCAGATCTGAGTGACACACACTGACAGGTGACAGAAATACAGGAAATATCATCTAAATGGAATTTTAAAAAACCCTCATTAATAGTTAAGGGGGGATCAGAGACTGGAATAGGCCATCTAAGAGGTTGCACACTCTCCATGCTTGGAGATATTCACAACCCGATTGCAAATGGTCTAAAGCAACCGACTTAAGGCAGAGGACTTCCACAGCTTCCTCTCAATTTCAATATCAACTACATTTTTGACAATGCTAGTGGACACAGCCCTTATCTTTTGCCTTCTACTTAGAGGAATAAAGCCCCACGCTGTTTCTAAATTAAAATACACCCGTTCAGAGCTCTGTGTATGTGATATTTTAACGAGCCACAGCTGCACAGCGTCAGCGATGGCAAAGCTGGGCTGGGAGCCTCCTCCTCACCCTGCCTCAGGCGCTGCTCTGCCCCTGCACCGCGCTCTCCACGCCCCGAGGGACGATGCAGCCGCTTCAGCTGAAGCCTCACAAGCAAATGAAAGGAAAACGCCCACCATCAGTCATTTATCTCGACTTTTACCACAGGCCATGAGCGCGGGCACGTTCAGCCTTGCCCCAAACCCACTTTTGCCGGCACAACTAACCCAGCCCAGAAGGCAGCAGGAAGCCGTGCTCTGGGCAAACCCGCGGGACGGCGGCGGGATCCCTCAGGGCAAGGAAACGGCATTCCCTAATTCACACTCCCGGCGGCTCAGTCAGGAACCCCAGCAGGGCGGGAAGCGCTTCCCCCTCAGACCCAGGCGCGGCACGGCGGGAAGCTGTCCCCCTCCCCAGACCCGGCAGCGCGGGAAGCACTCCCCTGCGCCCCGGAGTAGCGTCCGCCGGCCAAGCGGCGCCCGGGCCGCG
>VZTG01009760.1:871910-914501 GCA_013397845.1 Melanocharis versteri | reverse complement strand
TGTGTTTAATGCCATGGTTGTTGTTTGTTCGCCTTAATGTATATACTAGTAAAGAACTGTTATTTCTGTTCTCATGTCTTTGCCTAAGAGCCCATTGATTTTAAAAATTGTAATAATTCGGAGGGAAGGGGGTTTACATTTTCCGTTTCAGGGGAGGCTCCTGCCTTCCTTAGCAGACACCTGTCTTTCAAACCAAGACAGTTATTAATTACTTGTCCATCCAAATATCATATTCAGCCAGTTAAGCCATCAGTAAAATCATGGCTCCAGTGGCAAAACAAGCAGTGTACAGAGCAAACACTTGAAAGCATCAATTTCTGGGCTAAATTTTGTTAGTTAAGTTATCCCACAAATAGTCAGAAAGAAAGCACATTCATCAGTCAGAATGCACATGGAACCACATTGAAATAATGTGGATTTTTTAAGAGCTGATTTTTAAATTTATTTAGGGTGTTATGAAAGGCAAGAAAATAACAGTGCATTGTTCTCCAGAATTAGTGTCTCCAACATAAAACAATCCATTTAAACCCATGCAAAATGGCTAATACTGTTATTGCTGTCCTTTTTCATAACTCAGTGTCATTTTATTCATCTCACCCCTAAGAAATGACCTTTTCTGTGCACATCCCCACCTTTTCCCACAAATCCCCTGAGTGACAGAATCTCATCCTAATCCCATTTCCATTTAGATGTTACAGGAAAGCATTGTAGACCTTGGAGGCAATAAGTAATCATAATGGAAAGATAATAATATGTTTATGAAATCTGGATTTTAGAATAGCAAATTGAAAAATTACAATAGTATTTCCAGCCACTGAAGGTCAATGTTACTAAGAGCAAAAAGCCATCGATCAAGTGTTCTCAAACTTTTCTAGTTTAGATTATTTTTTGATACAAAGCGTCTCTATTTCAGAGAGCAGCACCTCTCTCCTGAGGTGATTCCTCATCTACCTAGCAGTCATACAGTCTGGTGTTTTAAACAGTATTTAGTATATTTTTCCTTCAAACAACTGGTTTTTTTAGTGTGGCTTTATTTTTTGAGCAGATCTAAAAAAACAGAGAACAATTTCACAGGCCTCTCCAAAAGGCACTATACACCCCAGCTTAAAAATTTCAGCCCTTATTAATTCTTAAAGGTAAAACAATATGTAAGAACTCATAACTAAATATATCAAAATACTACTTTGAGTATTGTGCAGTTGTAGTTTTTTTAAATGAAGGTAAATTTGCTTCCTTGCGCCTAAAAGCCACAAAGTTGTACATATGGAAAACCACTGAAACTTAACTGAGGTCCTAGACCAAAAAAACTCAAACAACAACCACTCCAGCCTTGTCCTCAGCTAGTTAAGTCTTCCTCTCTTGAGCTTCAGTTTTCCACTGTTTTAAAGCACACCTCAGACTCACCAACATCCATTTTTGGGACTTGCTGAAGTTTTCTGTGACTAAAGCAGCAAACCATGGTTGTTGCCTGGAGAGGCTTTTACTGGACTGCTGCTCCCCCGAAAGGCTCCCTGCTGCTGTCAGGGACCATTGTGCTCTTCCCTTCCCCTGGTTCTGGCGTTCCTGGCCCTGCAGCCTCTTCTCCCTTATGCCAGCTCTGGTTCCCAGTCAATGCCCTTGTACAATGGGCCAGTTTGTTCACTGACCAAAAGCTAATGTGGTTTTTTTTAAGTTCTTTTTAAGCTGGCCTGGCTTGCTGAATTTGTGGCAGAAGCACTAGAGATGACATGAAGAAAGCATCAGGAGGGCACATCCACAAGCTGAACCACCCACTTTGGAAGCAAGATGTTACATCAGACAGTGGAAGAGCACACGGGTGAGAACCACCAGGCTTCCCCTTTTACCACCTGCCTCCCAGGCCACAACCTGTTGCTGGCACAGTTTTCACAGACACTGCTTCCTCTGCTTATCCCTGGAGTGACAGGACAAGGGAGAATGGCTTCAAAGTGAGACAGAGAAGGCTTAGATTAGGTGTTAGGAAGAAATTCTTCCCTGTGACAGTAATGAGGCACTGGCACAGGTTGCCCAGAGAAGCTGTGGCTGCCCCACCCCTGGAATTGTTCAAGGCCAGGTTGAACAAGGACAATCTCTACCTGAGACGGAGGAAGGTGTGCCTACCCATGACAGGTTTTGGAACTAGACATTTAGGGTCCCTTCCAACCCAAACCATTCTGTGATCCTATTTGCATAGAGTTGTCTTACACTCTACTTTTATTTCTGGCTATTTTGAAACATTTTTCATCATTAACAGCTCACAAACTCAGAGACTCTGGACACCTCCCTCATAACACCTCAGTACAAAGCAGTGCAGCTGTTCACAGAAGTGTCTAAGCAGCAAACACCTCTGTTCTGATGATTTTGAATGCAATTCTTCTTCTGTATTTAAAGAACTTTAATATCATATCCAAACCAAGAACAGTGATTGATCTCTTAACAGTATCAGATGATTAAGTAAGCACTGGCTATTTTAAAAATGTCTTGGGACTAAAGGGCTCTCAAAGCTCACGTTCATCTTTGTATATACAGGCAAAGTCTTGGCACTCTTTTTGGCAGATGACCCAGCAAAATGACTGATGTATGAACATTAATGCATTCACATAAATTAACTCTGCACATAAAAAAACACAGAGCCTTTAAGCCCAATTACATCTTCCCCAATTGTACAAATACTCCCTTTGCAGTCAGTGGCAGCTCAGGAAGATGAGGCCAATCCATATGTTATATTGATTCTAAAGGCACAAGAGTATGCAGTTAATCCCTTTCAAACGTTGCAGAGCACAAGCTCTTGGAGATCTTCCAAGCAGCCAGATGAAAGTTGCCTTTCAGAACCAGGGGCTGTGTGTTGTTAGAGATTCCAAAACATGCTGGGCCAAAATCTGGCCCTGCTTTTACCAGTGTAAAATGGGACTATTTCAGGAGAGAACTGTATATTTGCACTGACATAAAACTGATGATTATCTTGCAAAAAGGTGTATAATGCTGACATGCTTTCCTCTTAATGTCCAAGTAAAGCAAAGCAAAGATCAACAAATGAAAATGTTTTCTCCCCACTAGAAGTTTTATAACATCTGAAACATGTCAGACAGTTTGTGGTAGTTTTTAGGGTCTTTTGTGCTGCTAATAGGTTTTACCTGAAGATAATTCAGATACTAGAGTGATGATTGACGTATAAATCTTCCCAGGTAGGTCAAAAAAGGTAGGTTAAAAACTGCAAACCCCATGAGCCTCCTGCAGACACATGGCTTGAAGCATCCAGAAGAGCCATTACAGATGAGAAACACCTTTCTGTAAAGCTAAAGGTTGAGAACCTTTAGATGCATTCACACTGCATTTTTGTCCATCACCAGCTACCAGATCTGAGTATGTTGAACTTCTGGTGTTTCCTCTGGGTGTTAGCACTGCCTGTTTGTGGGATTTTCCAACTACAATACACAAAATACAAACCCATCTCTCCAGCACAGCTCAGAATCCAGTCTGACACCCAGAATCCAATGCAGAATCCTCAGATACTACAGTGTAGCTGAATCATGCAAGTAACACTGAGGTTGAAGTGAGCTAGTTTACAAAATAAATGTATCTGTGTGGTGTTGAAGTACATTGTTATGGCTAAGTTACAACCTTAGTGCCCATTTTAAGTCAATGTTGTCCAGCAAAATAAAATGAAATTCCTATTATCCAAAATGAGGGAAGTCATTAAGACAGAACTGTATCACCAAGCAGCAGTTTCAAGGTTTCTTCAGCGCACTTTGGAAAACTTGCATAATTAAAACAAATTTTGAAGTAAAATTAAATATGTTCTTTTAAAAATGTCACAGTGAAATAAGCATGCAAACCAAAAAGGACCTAACAAGTCACAGAAAAAAACCAGCCATTATCCACAAATAGCAGTTGATAAATCGGGGCAAATCCATTATTTGTCTTAGAAACAAAGGAGATAAAATTTTAAATTTCGACAGAACAATAAGTATTATGTGATTAGTGGCTTAAAAATGCATTGTAGATGTACCTTATGGAGAAAGTTGCTGCTTGTCCAGAGTAGTTTGCGAGCCAGAAGATGCAACTCCAGGGATTTTGCACTAAGCAAAAAGTTTACATTATAGCGCTTTATTCCATTTAACTTTATGACAGTTTTAAGTAAATGCCTAAAAGGAGCACAGACTATAAGAGTAGAGAATACTGTGTCGAAATTAGAAAGAAAAGAGGAAAATACATAATGTATGATGTAAAAAGAAACAGATAACGAAAATTAAAAGGATTTTACTAGAGGAAAACAATTTCATTTTATTGTAAAGCTCTAAATGAATAAAATAAAGTCTTTGAATGTGAAGATGATTAAAAAGACAAAATCATTAGCTAAAGATATTTACAAGTTTAGACTTTCATTTTGATTGTAATTTTAATTAGCTGGACACTAGGGGGGATGAAAATGAAAGCCTACATCATCTACTTACTCTTTAAATTGCATTCCACCTTAATTTTCTGCTCTTCAGTTCTTAATTTTCTCTATTTTTGTTCTAACTAATCCGGTTATCAGAATAAAGTGATTTTCTCTCAGCCAGGTTTAACATTCAGTATTTGAGTCTGTGAACCAAAAGTTCATCCCACTGCTTCAATTTTTATTCTTTCAATAGCAGAAACTCTCCAGGAAACTTTTCCAGTCTTTTGTCTGTACAGCAGGGTGCTTTATGTACACACGACAGTTATGCAGCTAATAACAAAGGATTCTATTTTAAAAATAATTATGTTCCATTTACACAGTTTCCCATGAAATTTACTCATAAAATGCAGGATGCACCAAAAGATTAAATGCCATTTTCCTGTTCATTAAAGCCATTTTTCTAAATGTAACCCAGTTACTTGCCTTTTTGTCTTGAAGGAACCACATGCCCAAGCAGCAGTCAGAGTCAGTTTATTCTTAAACAAAAGAACTAATTCCCTCTGGGCTGTCTCTGCAGTGCACAGTTAACACCCAGATTTGTGCCCCTGTCTCAGGCCATGGACAGACAGACAGACATGCCTTTCATGCAAAGCTACACTGGAGCAGATCACACTGCCTTTTCCAGAAAAGCTATGGAAGCACAAATCTAGAGCTGAGGTGGCTGCTGCAGGTGCATAAGCAAGGCAGTCTATCACTGTGTGAGCATCCACACTATCAAGCCTTATCTGTTTGAAGGATTCCTCAGTTCCTGCCTTGCCCCAAAGATGCTCTGTGTTCAAGTAATGTGGGATTCTTCTACAAGTTGACTTGTAAGACATCTTGTTGTGGAAAGGGCATAAAGGCACCATCAACAAATTAGGGATTTCATCTTCACTGACCGTGGAAGGTGGTCTGCAAAAGGGAGTAAAAGCCTGTATTTCAGCCCTTGCCAGGTTAGCTGGTGTGGGCTAAAAGTATCTACCCTGCAATTGATGTTTTCTCTTAGAGGTCAGCAGGAGAGTTAATGTTACCTCAGTATGTCCTTGTTCTTTTCTGAATAATTTCTTTTAGGAGAAATTCAGTCCTAAAAGATGTCTTAAATACTATTCTTATATTAGCAGGATAAAACCCAGCAAGAATAGTTTGATCTTGATAAGATAATTTTATCTCCTTGTTTAAAGCAATTGATTCACAGGCCTTCCTGCCATGTCTTCTTCTAAAGAACAGTGAGGATTCACTCAGGGCCTTTTTGTAAGAGAGTTTCCACTAAGAGTATAAACAATCTTCAGCAAAGCCTACAAACAGCTGTCTGTACCTAGGAGTACTTCTCATTTTAGTGCCATTTTAGTTCAGATCAGCATTGTACTTTTGAAGTGAATCTCTGATTGTCTTGATGTTCTGTGCTTTGATTCACATCATGATGTGGTATTGAAGCACATGAACCAAATTCCTTTTGGATTAAACTCAAGTGGAAAATGCTGAAATGCATCTAATGCACTCCAGCTGCAAATGCCCAGTCAGTCTTTTACACCCAGCTACAGCTTTTTTACTAAAAACCAAACCAAAAAATTGAAAAGTGCCATGGATATCACACCCTCATCACCACATATTTTACTTTAAATTCACATTCCTCCTGGTCTGCTAATGCAGATGGAAGTTTAAGGATCATCTACTTCAAATTCAGCACTTGTCTATTTGCAGTTTTACTTCTCTCTCTTTTATGGAAGTTGACGTTCATCATCTAGTCACTCTCTCCCAACTAATTCTAATAGGTTCAGAACTCTGTCAAGATACAGTTTTCTGTTCCCTAGGCAGAACAGCCAATTGCAAATGTTTTATTTAAAACCAAAGGTCCAATTACAGGACCAATTTATGATCTCAGTCGACCCAATATAAATCTGATCTAGTTCATTGACTTTAACCTGACTGCAGTAACTTTATTCCAGATTCGCTCATGTGTAATGAAATTGAGTTCAGACAATGGCTCTGATTATTACTTTTAAAGAATTAACTAGTAATATAAGTTGCAATACAGAGTCCTTCCACCTTTGGAACAAGGCTTCATAATTATCACTTGTGGGTCAAAAGCATACATGCAGTCCAACACTGCTTCAAGGACCAAAGTGCCTTAAAGATTTTGCTTAAGAAAGCACAAGGTGGGCATGGCAAGACATGAAGATTTCAGCAGCATCACCTGAAAATATGGACAAAATTGTGATTTTTTCTTTTTCCCCTCTGTTCATTCTCTTATAGAAACATAGTAGTTCTCTGGTGCATCATTAAATATCTGGTTGAAATCTGTATACAGTTTGGGTTGGGCTTTTTTAAACACAGAGGAAAAAAAATACTCTCATTTTTTGGCCACTCTGCAGCATGCGGTTTAAAAACCCGAGTAGGCACATATGGCTTCCATAATGCCCAGTACTGTGTAGTATTTTTCCAAATCAGAACTCAAAGTATGTCTCCAAGTTTTAGGTGTAGACTTCCCCTCAGATATTTAGCACTCATACCTTCTTTTCTCTGGTTTTACAAGGTATTTATCTTCCTGGAATTTCCTGAACAATCACAGACAACTTAAAGATTTTTATTCACTTCAGAGTTTTGATTTTAGGACATTTTTGTTTGTTTGTTTTAAACTTTAGGCAGTGGAGTAGTTTAAATTTCCCTATTTCCTAAGGGGAAAGAAAAAACAAAAACTTTAAAGGCGAGACAAACTCTGTCAAACAAATATGGCAGTGATGCTCTTCTGGGCTTTCCCAGTCAGTCCAGTACCCTGGTTTCTGTAGTAGCTACTTGTGAATTGAGAATAAAGGAATAAATATTCCTATTTCTAGACTTACTAGCTACTAAGAGGGAACAGAGACAGAAACTGCTGACTGCAAGAGCTGTGGGTAAAGCACATAGGGACTGAACACAGGGTTAAACCAGGATTCAGTTGCCTACACTCAAATAACAGGGTATGTAGTCTACATACCCTAGTTATACTACATATACACTAGATATAGAATATTAAATACATATTCTAAATACACGTTAGAGCTAGAAGTGAAATACTTGACACTGACAAAATTATCTTACCTGAGAATCAGAACACACCATAACCTGGCAGAGCTCTATCAACTTCAGAGCTTATGCTGGCCCTGGGCTTAAGTCTTTCTTTGAATGCTTGAAATTAGTTTCAGGTGCAGTAATCACAGAAAGAAAACATGTGCAGAGACATAACTTTTTAAAGAAACAACAAAACTGAAACAGGTTTAGAGAATTATCCATCAAATTACATTTTTAAGAGTGGCTATTAAAATGTTGATGAAAGAATATAAGATGATGAGTCAGGGACACTAAAAGACCAAACACATGGTTCTACAAGATATTACACTGAGTAGTAAGAATTTCACTTTATAACCCAATGTGATTAAACAGCATACTGCTGAAAATGCAGATGTTATACTACTACAGTAAAAAAAAAAAAAAAAAGGTTTTTAAAAGATTTTTCTAATTAAATCATGAAAGATCACAAAGAAAATAGGGAGGAACTTTGCTAAGAGTGCAGTCACATAGAAGGACTAGGATTTAGGGCTGATGTTTGAAGTTTTCTTTTTCAAACTACATGGCCTTGAAGCTATTGAAAGCTTGAAAGATTTTTCTGGTGAAACTGTGCAATGTTACTCAATAATATGTGTGAGCTGTTTGTAAGGAAGGATTATTTTTAAGGAAAATCTGTTTTCATATTGACCTTGGATTCAAGGCACCTAAAGCAAAGGCAACATTCCTGGCAGTGAAAATTCCTGCCAGGAAATCTCAGTTAACATGTTTTAAAATGGCAGTCATAGTGATAGAGAGAAAAAGCAAAATAATTCACTGCTTTTTCAAAACAGAGGTGTTAATATACAATAATTTTTCAGCAAAGACAGCAGGATTTATCAAATCATCGTTTGTATATAGGATATTTTTATTTCAAAGTAATCCTGATTTCTTAGGCATTATACAAGGGACTTTCTGAACTAAAAGAAGTTTGAGCATTCTGTTACCTTTTTTAGGGTCAGAAGCACAAGTCAGTAAATATTCAAATAGTCCATAACACAGCTGAGATTGCAGACCATGCTTAAACTCAAAACATTCCAGTACCTGCAGAATAGTGTCTTCTGTATTCCAAAGATTTTCCTTCTGCCATTCAATATGCTGTCATGTATTGTTTGAAGGAAGTGCTGAACGAAAAGAAGGCATTGATGAATATGTTCAAGTATTCCATGTACAGAGTTAGATCCATTGGTACAGGGTCAAGTCTAGCTTTCTGTCACTATTTTCTTCTGTACAACCAAATCCTTCCAGGCTGAACAAAAAGTGCATTTCTGTTGAATCTAATGTTCTTTGTCCTTTACAGAAATTCCCCATTCTGATTTGGGAGCTGAACTCCCTTGCTGCCCAGCAGGTGAGTAATTACTTGATTCCATGCTGTCCATATACTTCAAAGTCTGCAACAAGATACTCCTAAAGATCAGATGTGGATAGAATTGTGAAAAATGTTAATTCTTGCAAACCTCTTCCGAAAAGAGCTGAAGGAATAAATTCTTTATAGAGTTAGACTTGCCAGGCTCCTTGGCTGATAGCCCAAACTGAAAGCTCTCCTGTGTTTGGGAGGCTAAATATGATCCCTTCACCTCCTGTTCTAGGGAACCAGTGTAGGTTGTTTGCTTTATTCCCGTCTTTCTTATCTCTGAAGTTCTTATACATTTGTTTGTTGTTTTAGCACAGTGACCATACTATTAACCCAGGCAGAAGTGTCTGAATTAACTCCAAATGATTGAGCCATCTGGAGAAGTTCAGTTTGTATTTAACTCCGAGAGTTAATTGGGTTTTATGTGGCAGAGCTGCTTGAGAAAGCTCATTGGGACCTATAGCAATGTGATATAGATTTAATGCACTCCTATCCATGAAAGCCTCCATCAGACACATTAACTGTGGTTTGTGCATCCATTTTGGTAGATAAATTTGGTTAATCATATGCGTTTGCTGTGGGCTGTTATATCTAAGTGTACTTCCTTTTCCACTGCTTGTAACTTTAGCCAGTGGCATCCCCTCCAAGAAAGAACACTTTGGCTTCATCCCCATAACATTTTAATTGCTCACTAATGAATCATGTTTAGTACCTCAGCACTGGGTGGCTGTTAGTTTCTCTGCATATATTTACCACTGTGGCATTTCACATGATTTGCAAAACTATTGCTTCTTCTAATATCATAAACTATTTCTGAATTACTTACTTATGATCCTTTAGAGATTGCACGTGTTATGCAGTTGTTTCCCATAGCTTTTCATTCTGGAATTTTTAAAAACAATGTCTAGCCTTGAATTTCGTCTTAATTGAGGGAAACTGATTTTTTTTTACTGAGATGCATTTCAGTTATTTTCCAAAGCTTGCTATTTCATTTTAGAAGTATTTTTGTTATCAATGTAAATATTAACTGT
Source organism: Melanocharis versteri (assembly GCA_013397845.1). Classification (NCBI taxonomy): domain Eukaryota; kingdom Metazoa; phylum Chordata; class Aves; order Passeriformes; family Melanocharitidae; genus Melanocharis; species Melanocharis versteri. The sequence continues at coordinate 904,618 of VZTG01009760.1, read as the reverse complement.
TTTTGTAATATCCAAACTACTTGATACAATAATCCTGTAAAATTTATAGCAAGATATTCACCCTCCAAACAATTACATGGAACCCAAAATGTAGCAGATTTTTAAGAAATATTTTATGAGAATATTTGTTTTATACTTATCTAGACTCTATTTATTTAAAAATTTGTTGGAATAATGGTTTTTATAGTTATTTTAAGAGTAAAATATCAGCAATCACTCTTAAAAACCTTCTCTAGATTTTTTAATAAAGAAGGGATGACATTTTCATAGAAAAACAGACAAATCAGAAAAGGATATTGTCTTCCTCACAATACTTACAAGCTTCAATTGAAAAACAAACCCTGAATTAAATTGTTTTATGCCTGCCTTTTGAAAGTTTCCTGAGTAGGATATTCACATCTTAAACATTCTGAATTGTCACATGTATATTTTAAATATCCCTTACTGGTCTTTCCATGCTACTACTTTAAAAGGGAAATATTACTGCTCCAATAAATTTGGGGGGAGATAAATGTTTATTTGACTTTTTTTTTCCTAACTGTCCAGCAATTTCTGGTTGCAGTGAAATACACAATAGATTTTAAATCCTCTGGGTTTATGACATGCAACAGTGTACATTATTTCTCTTTCTTTTTTCTTATTGTTTTACAGTTCTTCTCCCAAGAAAATTTGGGAGTGCTTCAACTGCTCCCAGGGTTGCAAGATGTCTTCCAGCATGAGGAACAGTGGTAAGTTCATATTCTCTACTTTTGTCAAGATCCCATTTACTTATGAGACTTTACAATTAGAACAAGTGGGTTTTCAATTAGAAGAAGTTCTTCCTAAAACCAATTTCCTGCTCCCATTCAAAAGCAGAGATCAAGGTCATGACAGCCTATGCTCCTCTCACATTTCAGCAAGTTCTGACTCACATGGATCCTCGATAAAATTCAGGAGCCGATACACCTAAAGAAGGCATTTCTTCCCTTTTTGAGACAACCCAAAACAGTAATCCCAACCACTTAAACAGAAATTCGGTGGAAAAATTAAATATGTTCAACATACATCATCCTAAACCACCTGAAATTTTAAATCTATGGCAAATTTCAGGAACATTTTTACTGTCCTCCCTACATTACCTCACTTGGATCATTTGTTTTTCAAAGGACTAGTAAACCTTAATTTGCTTTAGCAGCTTTGAATGGATTTTTATTGTTTCTTACCACAGCCTTTCAACTCTAGTAATTTGAAAACTAAATACGAACTGCAAAACTCAATCAATCCTGTAGTATTCTTTTAATATCAATTTCTATATAATTAGCCCCCAAACTGTGTTCAATTACTGACAATTATTCTCATACACTTTGAGGGACAACACTAATTTCACAGTTAGCAGCATTTTAAAAGGAAGGTGATTCAAACACTATATTAAAAAGTCCCTCTCTCAGGAGCTACAGAGCATTGTTGCAGACTTAGTGAGATAAAAAGCATTCCACTGGTACACTACCAGAACCCAGATTTTACAACCCCACATGTGTGTGTGATTCTGTCTGGCAGGTAGTTTGTGTCAGTATTCTTTAAATGCTAACTAGGCCTATTATAAGTTTGGCTGTGTCCTTTTAAAACCAATGAAATTATGGAAGAAATCCATAGAAATTGATGCACCAGATTAAGACTAATGATTAAAATGATGTAATCAGGATTTTTTACATCCAGATTTTTTTTTCTCCTAGGTTGTCTTATAGATACTAGAAGCATCTCTCTTATAACTGTTACAAGGTGCCTTCTCTCATGTTACAAAATCATGTTTTATCACCTTCAGCCCGTTTTGAATCCCTATCCTATAAGAATACAGGTGGAAGGGATTGGTGATGTCATGATGGTTCTATGGTAATGATGTACAGCTCCTGTTCCAGTGAGGTCACTGGAACTATCAGTCACTTTGTAGGGACAAATTATTTTTGTTATATCCATTTTGTTGTTGGGCTCTGATGGATCTTGTGACAACTGGAAATTTTATTTATTTATGTGCATATTTAAAAGGTTGTCAGTAGAGCCCAGAGCATTGACCGGGTACTCCTATTAGGGAGTAGTAAATATCCAAATAAAGAAATAAATCAAATGACACCTTCCTCAAATGAGAGTTACAAAATTGAGCTAACAAATATTGATAAGCAGCAGTCTTCAGAAGATCTTCTAAACTATCTAGTAAGTGCTATGAAGTTTAAGGAGAGGAGACAAGGAAACAGAAGAGTTATTGTCAAAACAGCACACAGACACTTAACAACAAAAATAAGAACCTTTTGTTGGTAAATGACAGCCAATCTTGGCTCTAGTGTATATCTCAATGATCTGAAGGAAAGTTATATGATAAATAAAATTGTGTGCATTGTAATTTCTGAACACACTGAATTGCTGAAGAATTAAGACCAGTAACTAAATTCATGCAAAGGACAGATAAGAGGTTTTTATGGTTTAAAAGTAAATTTTGGGTAGAATCCTGCAAACACCAAGAAGTGTATTGGTTTTGTTGTTAAGATTTCATTCTTTATAGAAGGCTCTAATTTCAAGTGAAATGCTGATTTAAACGTTTAGATTCATGATTTTAAGGTGAATCAAAACCAGCCCCCAGTACTAAAGTACTTGCAGGTTTTTGCAGTATCTTTTGTTGGGTTGGTTAAATTTTTTTTTCCAGAAAGCTGAGCAATAACTTCCTTCACCTTTATGGCATAACAATGCCATCATAAGTCACCAGGAAAAGGTCAAAATTTTATATAACCGTAAGAGTCAACTACAGATGATGCCAGTGACTACTTGGGTAAACATGAGGGACAAGATGAGAATGTAACAATAAAAGAAAACTCCAAATCATGCTCAGACAGCAGCACTGGAAAAAAAACCAAGACCTAGCTTGAGGGAAAGAGGTGACCAAAATGCAATGGAGTCCCTGAAGGACAGAAGCAAATCCTACTCATATACTGAGTAGGACCTGTCTTTGGAGAAAAAGGGGAGCTGTGCATGTGTGAACCCAGCTGGGAAAAGTGTGTTAAACTGTAGAATAATCCAAAGCCCAGTGAAGGCTACACATTATTTTTCTGCCGACTTGGGAGGCTTTGGGTAGTGATCCCACAGGTGACAGGAGCAGCCTCAGAAACTTTTGTGGACTTAGGAAAGGTAAGATTTCTCCAGGATTCCACCGTTTGTACAGGTGCAGGACGAGAAAAGGTAGGATTTCTCCAGGATTCTAGCATTTGTACGGCTACAGGATTGAAAATCTCAATGCTGGTAATAACACTGAATAGTCCACAACTTCACAGCAGTAGTTATCCTCTCTAAAGTGAATAATGGCTGTGAGAATTAGGGGCAAAAAGTATTTATGACAAACACTGCAATGTTTCTGATAAGAGCTTGTACAGTATATCAAGTAAAGAATAAGCATTTTAAAATCAAGTCGCACTAATCTAGCTAATTGCAATGATGTTTTTAGCATTGTCAATCTAAAGAATTATGTGAATAATTTAATTGAAAAAATTTTTAAAATATTTAATGCATTTCCACAAGAGATCACTAACGATGTTTTGTACTAGGTCACGTAGCATCGACAGACATTTTAGAATTGAAAAACTGAAACAGCAAAAGATACAATTCAGGTATCCAAAATTGAGCAAAAGACAAAAGGTCTGGATAAAACAATGAGGCACAGAATCTCATAGGGAAGACTGAATTGTATTGTAAGTTCCCCTGCTTTTGTTTACCTATTGCAGTGATCCTGGTATGTACCAAACAATATGTACAGCAATATCCAGGCACAATATAGTGAGTTAATAATGGAGCTTCAGTCTTAACTGTGAATCCCCTTGCATTACTTGGTATATTGCTGATACAGATAGGGTTTTGTGGCTTAGTTCATGGCAGCAGATAGGGTGTCAGCTGGAAATCCATTTTGTAGTTGTAGAACAATATACAGAATATAATAAACCCATTCCCACCTTCCCATTCTTTCCTTACAGTAGGAAGCCAACATTTAGAAACACATAGCAAACAAACACCTGCTAAGCATAAATCACGAGCACAAACACAGTGCTGGACAAGTTCAGAGAGATACAAGGGGAGAAAAATCCACAGAAAATCTTAATAGTCATTAGGAAAATCTAACATTTGTTTCACAAACTGACAGGTGGCTACTGAATTGACTTCAGAACAACCATAAAGAGAGAGCTGGTTATTATGCCAGTAAAACTTAAACAGCAGAGCTTTTTAATAAGCCGCACTCTGTTAGGAGTACACTGAGGGAGCCCAAGCAGGAAAAGGCGATAATCACATCATGCAATAACAAGAGGATCAACTAATATCCATCATAATTTCTCCCTGTTTTGCTTCTCCCTATTAGTATGACATATAGTAGAAGTAGAAGCAGCCTAACAAGATACTGAGCAAAACAGGTGCAGAAACTAAAGCATCTTCCATTTAGAGAGTCAGCATTTTTCTTGGAAAAAACCTCTGTGCACCGTGCAGGTTGGAGCCTGGGTTGCCCATTGCTTATACCCATTGTGTGATGTGTGCACTATTTTATCTCTTCCTGCAGAGTTTGGTTGTGACATACATAACACATGTGCCCATAAAGTTACCCAGAAAGGCACTGAAAAGGTTCAATATATGTCATGGCAAGCATATTTCTTTGTTAATTCCATAAAGACAGTCTGGAGAAGCCAAGTCTCCTACAATTTTTGTGTCCGCAGTGGGGAGAAACCAGCACATTGCATGCTATCATTATCACAGAATTATGGTGCACTATGTAATACTTTTACTCTTGCCAGAGAATGATAGTGGAAATGGCATTGCCCCATTACTAATGCTTAATGTATGACCAATCAGAAGCTGAAAATCATATGACCAGTGGCAGCTTATGCCATCCCATCAGTTCGTAAATTGGATGCAGTTTGTCAGATGGACACAATATCCCTCCACTGTAGGTGGTCTCTGTTTCATTAGGTTTCAGATTGATGGTAGTGAACAATAATCCAAAAGTGTGCAATAGGTACATCAACCTCATTTTTCATTAACAGTGCTTCCCAGACGTATTGGGAGCAGGTACAAAACATAGATTTTGTTTGGCTTACTTTGATCCGTGCAGAGACTATTGGGTATCTGACTTCGCTGTTGGAGGCTTATGGTTTCGGTTAGCAGAACCTGGTACAGCAACTGGATGAGGTGTTTTTGATATAATCTATTAATTTAGGTGTGATGCAGAAATAGTGGGTGGCAAAGCTGCTAATTTTTTTTTTATAAAGTAATGAGCAACCAACAATTTATTTACATACAAGGCACTGCAGTTACTAGGGGACCTTTCTAAATTATGGGGTAGATACAAGAGTGATAGTGACTGTTTTTTTCTTTATTTCCCAAGAGATTAACAGAAATGTTGGTGCATGTTTGCTGATTCTAAAAGAAATTAAAAGACTGAACGTCTTTGCCAGGGTCACTGAAATGACAAACAAACCAACTACTGCTATATCTTACACAGTTTTGACTTATAGGCATATGTTTTACTTCACAGTGAAATAAAGTAGAATGCAATGTTGTTCAAATAGTGAGTAATTGAAAAGCCATTTTTAAAGCAGAGACTTTGAATCCCTGCAAATGATATAATATTTATAAAGCTGGCAGAATACTGATATTAGACTCTGCAGCAGATGAGTAAAAACTGCTATCATCAGGACTGATGGGGTACCACATGCTTTCACTATCTTTGATACAGTTTTCTTCCTAATTTTTATATTAACAAAGTGCATGTACATTATTAGCAAGTTAAACACACTTATTTTAAAAATAAAATCAAAGCTCTAAGTAATATATTATACAGGAAAAATCATGTTTTAATGTTCAGATGAATGGATTTTATTATGCAGAAGCACATGTGCTGTTAATCATGTAACATCAAGCGATACACGTAGTCAAGATAGGCAATATGGTTTACTCTTTGGATGCATTTCTTATCTCAATTTTTGAGACGCTTCCATCCACAATATTTCATTGTCTCAGTCTGAGAAATGTACCTCTAGGCCCTGAAGATTTAAAGAAACCTCCTCATTTGCACAGCACGAACACGAGCCCTGTTCTGTGTGGGGCTGAGGGGGGGAATTCTGTGTGTGCATGTATTTGGCATGAATTTCTATGGAATATATGGACGCAGGCTGTCACATCATGCCACTTTTCCAACAGCACCTCTTATCATGGTTTAAGAATATCTTTTCACTTTCATGCTTTTCTCTAGTTATTTAACATAACTGGGCAACTTTTCTTCTGAAGTTCTAAAACATGTGTCCATTGCCCTGGTTTTCCAGCCTTGAGCAAATCTCTTTAATAGATCACTTTCAAGATGATGATACATTGATATTCGGCTTTAATTAGTGTCATGAAAGAGAAAAAGCCCTTCAAATGTCAATGGCTTGCAAAAGTTGCTGGAGCATCTTCTTAAAGCAAATCTGAAGGCCTGGCCCTCACTATTTTTTTTCTTTCTTTCACATGATCCTATTACAGGAGTTTTTTTGTAAACTGGTGTTATAAACGATTATTTTTAGTTAAGAGAAGCACCAGGAAAGATTAAAAAATGGATATAAAGACATTCTGGTTCTTGATCTTCTTTCTTCTCATCTCAACCTTTAGAAAGTCTTGCTGGAAGAACACAAGGAACAGCGGGAAGGTTTCTAACAGATCTTTGAGACCTCCTTGCAGTCAGATCCCAGGGGAGCTAGAACAGTATACCTCTGTGGTTCAAAAACTCTTTGGGCCAGAAAAAGGGGCCTTTATCTGCTGACATTTCAAACATATTCAATCAAATATTGATCTAGAAAATCAGCCACTTTTTCTCTAGCAAAGAAATTAAATTAGTGCTACCTACTGAAGATCTACAAATGGTTCTCCTGAAGATAATGATAGTACCCTAGGCTGTTCCTGGGATCAAAAGTTTTTATGGACACCAAACTGATTTAATATTTTCTGTAATGCATGGAGAAAAAAGGGTGAAAGATCTGCTTGCCAATAGTAATGTGCTGGAGATTATCTCATGTGGTGAGTCCTTGCATCAAGGAGCCAGGTAGGTTTTTCAAATCCATCTCATCTTTGGAATAAAAGAAACAGAATGTAGCCCATTTCACCTTAGACAAAGATTTTCATCACCACAAATATCTGACACCTCTTAAAGTTGGTGCTGGTAGCAACATGCTCCTCTAAGTCATAAACATTTCCTGTCTGTGTTTCAAGATGTCCCTTGTGTTGCTTTGGAAGAAGTCAGAAGTCTCTTCTTCATCCTCTAAACACTAACAGACCACAAAACATGTCTAATGTGCAACAATGGGAGAAAGATTCCTTAAAATATATTTCAAGTCCCATTGTTGAAACATTTTCATCATTTGTATTATGAAAAAAAGGTAGTCTGTACAAAAGAACACAAGGGTTTAGTGATTTAATTAGTACTTCATTCTATGAATATACTGGAAAAAATAATGAGGCATTAGTTCCTATTAAAGCGTTTTGCACATTCTCACCCACAAAATCATGTCTTGGGGATATAACTACACTGAGAGAAAGAACTGAATTGTTACAGGTCAAATCAGTTAAGGGTGAATTTATCACTTCTCTCACTTCTTCATGAAGTGCATCCAGTTGATGATGTTTTGAAATTCTGACGGTTTACATTTATCACTGGATGTATATGACTGGACGTATATATCAAATCTATGCACAAAGAAGAGGCACTCAGTATACATTTTGTAAATGTATCAAAGCATCTCAGAGGTTTTGAAAGACTGTCTTCAAATGGAGTTAGTTCAGTGGTTTGGAAATTCAAAGCTTCACCAAAGATTCAACCAGTTCCATCTCTTGTTTGGTTTGTCTGGTTTTGGATTCTGTTTGACTTGTTAATTAATTCCTGGGTTTAGACTGTCTATTAGTAGTCATAGGTAACAGTAAATTATTTCAAATAATGATAATTAAATATTCTGTATGCATTCACACAGAATTGTTCAGGTTGGAAGGGACCTCTTGAATCATCTCGTCCAACTCCCTGGCTCCAGCAGAGTCAGCAGGAGCTGTTTGCCCGTGACTGTTCCCATCAAGTCCATCTTCACATAGGGCCTCCACAGCCTCTCTGGGCAGCCTGTTCTACTGTTTCACCATCCTCACAGTAAAAGAATTTTCTTGTGTTCAGACTCTATTTTACACTTTCTAATTTGTCTCTGTTGTCCTTTGTGCTGTCAGTGGCACTACCAAGAGAAGTCCGGCTCCTTAATTCTTCACTCCCTCTCCTCAGATATTGATGCACATTGAGATTCCTCCATTAGCCTTCTCTTCTCCTGGCTGCAGCCCCAGCTCTCTCAGCCTGTCCTCATATGAAGATATGATTTTAAATCATCAGATCACCAAGAAAAATCAGTGCACATATCTTGAAACCATTGGACAATGCAATATACATTTTAAAGGAATTTAGAACCAAAAAAAAAAAAGATGTGTTCCACTCTTCCATAAGAATTCTTCCATCAGTATTTTGTATGTAGCAGATAATCCAGCAAAGAGGTAGAGGTAGAGACTCCTCATTAAAGGACTCCTTTGTGTAAAAATATTTCCATTCTTCATATTGAGTTCAAAGAGCTCTACTTCTAAATGAACCTGATCTGGTAAATAAAAATTGTCTTTCTGGCTTTCTATATATATCAGGACATCCCTGTACCCATTTATCTATTAGAACTCATTAAATATGTCAGAAAAATATGGACAGAGGTAAACTGTCTAGTCATTTAAGTCTAACCTTTCAAACACTCAGGAAATTTGAAAATATTAAGCAGTCAGAAAGCTGGAAACAAAACCAGAAATTTCATGTCCAATAAACCTCCTGTATCAGTCAAAAAAGATTTCACCTAATTTTTGTCATGGATAAATCCAAGTAGGAGCTATAAAAAGGAGGAAGGAATAAATTCTCAGTTTTCACCATAGCAGAATTTGACATCAAGTCTGTACTATTCTCTAGCAAGAGTGGCACAGTTTAATATATTTTTTTAATGAACTGGAAAAAGGGATGAGCATTGAGGTGATAAAATTTGCAGGTGACACAAAATTATTCAGGTTAATCAAATATGGAGAGGGTAATAAGAAACTTCAGAAGAAAATAAACAAGTTACGTGAATGATCAATCTGATGGCAGATTAAGTTCCATGTTGATATATACAAATTAATGTAATTTACAAGGTTGGGGTTTTTAAAATCTATTTTTACACCTTAGCGAGTTCTAAATTAATTGTATCAAAGGAAAAGGACCTAGAGAGCATTGTCAAGAGTGCAATAAACTCCTCTAGTTGGCATGCAGCTATAGCAGAAAATTTTGGTACAGTAAGGAAGAATAATATGAAAAACTCTTTAATGTCATTAAATTGGTTGTCCTCTGCATTTCAAACACCATGTGCAGTCCTGGTCACCAGTTATAAACAGAAGGTTTGCAGAAATAGAAGCTGCTCAGTTCTCTCTGGCAAGAATGCAAAGGATAAGAAGGAAACACTGGAACAATTGGCATCACCAGCTTCACAGAAGGGCTCCATGGTAGATATGATAAAAAGCCACGAAATAATACCTCGATAAGGATGGTTAGGATCTTGTCATATGATAAGAACACTCAGGGAAATTTAAAGCAGAAGACATACTTCTCAAACAATGTGCAGCTTGTTGTTGTGGGATGTTAGTTTGGCAAAAGTAGAAAAACGGATTGGACATTTATATGAACTCAGAGGTCTTAAACCCTGGAGATAAGTTTTTCAGTTTGCTTCTTTGCTTTGCTTTGCAAAGACAGTTCTGCAGGAATTGTTTTTACCTAGTACATTGAGGCTCTTTAATCATAATCTTCCTCAAAGTATTTCCTCAGGATGATAATTCCTGATTAAGGAATTCATGATTAAGAACACCTGTAGTAAGATAGAGGAGACTAAACTGAGAGTGAGTGATAGAGAGGAAAAGAACCGTTAGGTAAATAGAGCCTAAAGGCAGGTAATGGACTTTTAGTATGTGCTTTAATTTTGAGCTAAATATAGCTGAATTGGTAGCCTGCAAGCAGTGACACAGATGGCTAAAGAGCTGTCCTTGAGGTAATTCCGCAGCACACCAGCCCTTCTGAAGAATACTCAGAGCATTTCTTTAAGGAGAGTTTTCACTGCTCTGTTTAAGGTTGATTGCTATTGAAATGGAATCCACAGAAGCAATTAAGAGTCAGCAGTGCTGCACTGTAACCAGGGAAGAGGCCCTACACTGTACAGAGTGGTGAACATGAGGTTTAATAAATAGAAATTCCAAGGGATTTTCACAGGTTTAGTGGAGTGGTGACATATGTTATCATCTTGCTCACCATAGACTGGGATATGATTTTACACTGTCATGTCACATCGGCCCATGATAACCAGAAGTCATTTATTTCCTAACAAAATAGTAACTGGATATGACAACCTGTGCTGCCTCATGGTGAGGTTATGGTAGTATTTACTGATAATGTGAAGTATAACTTGTGTCATCCATTATATTTTTCAGTAGAAATTCAGAGCATTTCTAACGTAAAAAAGAACATCCCAGCTTTTTTGTGTCTTTTCTTTTTGCTTGGTACTATAATAAGAACTTCCATCACTTGCATGTAGCTTACACTAAAAATTATATAGCAGTCCTCAAATTAAGAATTAATATATCTTCAAAGTACAGTAAGTAATTAGACCACTCTGTTATTAAGTAAAATTCCTCACAGTTTGGCTCCATTTTTTTGCAGAACTAGGGTATCTGTCTGTGTTTCTGCCCATCTATTTGGTCTCTTCTGCTTTTATTTTTCTATATAGGATATACTGGTTATATTTTAATGCTGCAGAATCTAAAATGAGCCCTCCATTAAACTAAGAATGCATAGTTACCATTCTGCTTTTATTTTCCTCAGAAAACATAAATAATTAAACTTGACTTCAAATAAAAAGATGAAGTTAGCCTTCCTACTGTACCACAATCATTTTTCCTTTATGGTTTGTCTAGCAGGATGGTAATCCTGTACTCTTGCTAGAAATTATCACATAAGAGTTCTCTTCATTTTAGTCCTTTTGCAAGGTGGATGCAGTGGATGTCTACACAACAATTTAAAAGGCTTTTCATCAGGCTTCATTCTTGATTTCTACTGTAAATTCAACAAGCTACAGTAGTTTAATGCAGAAGCGTAGATGTCCATAAAAAGCTGGAGGGAATGGTGTAAGTTATAATGCTGTTATAAAACTGTCTGTGATATTAACACACACTGTATATTAAATACACAAAACTGTTACAATAACTTGAAGGTTGAGACAAACTCATGAAAACAAATAAATTCTTTAAGACAGTAGACAAAAGGTTGTTCTTTGCAAAAAGATTTAAATACAGTTGTACAGCAGTCCAAATTAACCCCCCCCAAATAAAAAGCTTTTTCCACTACTCATGTAGTCTGTGCACAAAAATCCATCCACAAAATAGATTTCCCAGGGAGTTTGCTCCCCTCCATGCAAATTTAGGCACCTGATTTATACTGGGGGGAAGGCAATCTCCATATATATGAGTAGAATGAAAGGATCCTTCACTGAGCAGATCAGAGCAGAAGCCTAATTCAGGTGCTCTCTGACACTCTCCAGAGAAGCCTGTCTTCCCACATGGATTTTATAGGAAGCTTTGGGAGACTGACCTCCTCACTGGGGAAACGTTCTCAGCTATTGTCAAATATCAGGAGGATGAATATTTCCCTGTTGCCTGCCACGTTCAGACCATTGGCTCTCCCGGTGTGGTGAATCATGTGAAAAGAAGACTGTGAAAACTGCGTGTAAAAATGGAGTAAGACACAAATTCATGCTCATACTCCACTATAGTCCCATTATTGTAAATCCAGAATAACTCCTTAGTTTAAAAAAGAATTATCCTATGTTATGTGAGGTGAGAGTAGGATCTTCTGTGAACTTAAGTAAGAACTTCTCTGAATGGAGCAGCTCAAGACAAATAGATCGGTTATCCCATAAACTTGATGGGGTTTGCAACCCTTGCAAATGTTTTAGGTTTTTTTAAGCAGAAACAACCTTGTTATTGAGTCTTTGTTAGGTACCATAAAGAACCAAAGAAGGGAAGAAATCCAGTTGGTTCTGTTTCGGTTGGTTGGTTTTTTATAGATTACACCAGTGTAAGGAATATAAGCACTTCCCTCCTCTGCTCTGCAGTTCTGGTCACTGCCATCAGGAAAAATTAGATGATTTGCTGTGCTGAGCTGGTTGGTAATGTTAGAGCAGATACCAATGCAGCATTAAAGGATGTGCAAAACCTCACTGTTTTAACATTGGTTTCTCAGGAACACACTACAGGTCTTTAATGTGCAGCGCTGAGACGGACTTAGTTCAGGGTAGGAGAGAGCACTCAAACTTAATTTACTGAATTATGTATTTTTTTCTCCTCAATTTGTAGCATTACCAGCTGAGTGTAAGACTATTTTACATGGTAGGGTCTCTCATTTTTGGCCTAGCATAGTGCCTGGCTTTTAAAATGCCTCCTAAACCCACTCCACATTCATCTTTTCATGGGTTTTTTGTCTCTTGAAACATCAATAGAGGGAAAGTACAGATGTGCTTAGGCGCAATTGCATTGAATTAAATGTGGCTGCCATTGAATTAAAGGTGGCTGCCATTTTAGGTAGTCCCAAGGTCATGAATAGCAAAATATGAAAATTTCATCTCTTTACTGTTGGTCAAAACCTTAATGTGTTCCATGACCCTACACCAGATTCAACATATAAAATGAGAACAGCCTCATAAATCTCTCTGTAATAAGTATTACACATTATGAGAAGGAAAACTTAGATCAAGCTTCTCCTTTGAAGTTTTAATGGACACTCCAATTTGATGACAATACTCACCTATGCTTGCAATAAGTTTGCAAAGCCTGGAGCAGCTCCAGTCATCTAGGACTGTAGCTCTGGATGACAATGAGCTCAGGCAACTGCAAGCTTCAAAGGGTTTATTCAAATAGTCCAGCTCTGGCCCTACCAGGCATGGCAGGCAAACATTTAAATACTTTTCTCCCTATCAAAGAGTATTTCCAGTTTGAGCTGTTCATAATAATTTTGTCCTGTAATAAAACTGCAAAGCCTTCCAGTCTGAAAAAGATTAATCAGTTTATGTCCCTTTGTTCCACCCTTGTGCAAGCCAGAAGAAGGGGAAGGGGTAAGAAGAAAAAAAGAGAGCACAACAGGGCAAAGGGAAAGGAAAACTGGATCTTGGAGCTGTGTGTTTCTCACTGCTCTGTGTAACTACATTAGGTCCCACCTGCAAAGTCCACCAGACTGGGATGTTTTCTACTGGAGAAAACTCTTCTATATGAAATGAGGGGGTTTTGTTTAAAACAAAATTTAAACGAGTTTTGTTTTAAACAGTGATAGCAGTGAGTTTGCTATTATGACCCAAATCTTGCAAAGATTTATGCAAATATTTACCTCCCTGCATTGCAACTCTCTTGATTTTGGTGGAACTGCCAACCACGTGTACAGATAATAATTTAAGTCTGTCTGATAATGAGCATCTAAAGGCTCAGAACTGAATTCGTTCTCTCTTTGCATAGGAAGGATGAAGCCAAAATAATTCTGTTTGTCTGGCACTGTGTGTTGTAACCACTGTGTTACGTACCCTGTAGACATGAGTCTCTAGTGATTAAAAGTGCTTTAAAAGGAAGGGAACGTCATTCAACACCTGTAAGATTAAAAGAGAAGGCAGCACTGTACATTTTCAAAAATCAATTATGTAATAAGGATGTAGTTTACCACCAGAAAACATGAGGCAATCATTTTAGCAAGGCTGTTCTTCCTGTGAAAACATGGGAATCTGCTCCTGTCCAGGCATAGATCTCCTTCTCTTATCCCGTGAGTCAGAGATAGCTTTGATTTCTTCAACGAGCCTTCTTCCTGGGTGAATGTGACACCACATTATCTTGGCTTATATTTTTCATTCCCAGTTTAACAGTTATAAACACCTTTCAACATCAAATAAGAGCAGCAGGGTAATCCAGATAAAAGAAAATTCTTCAACCCTAACAGCATGACTCAGATTTATATGCCTGTTTCAAATTTCTGTTCCTCATTCCAAGACTTGCAACATTTCACAAGTACCATATAATGTGCTACTTGATTGGCCTTTCCAAGGATACAATGTGCAGCAACACATTGTTCAGGAGTTTTATAGGTAGGCATACCTACCACTTCTGGTATTCATTGAAAAAATATATCATGGGCTTCTCTTTCTGTGCTCTACAGTCTTGACGTTTCTTAATATAAGGTTGTCTTCCAAGATGTCAAACTGGTTTTGAATTATTTTTTGGTGTTCTCAGTTAAAACACTGTCATGTAAATCAATCACATCCTCAGTTCTCTGTCAGGAAACTGCAATCTTGAAGTACAGCCTTCAAATGGAATCAGTACTGCTACCAGATTTCACTGTAGGAGAGCACCCATCAGTCTGGGATTTACTTGTTACTGTCCCAGGTAAAACCTTTGCTAATAAATTACTGCCAAGGGTATGAACACTCCAAGTGAGGTTTCACTTGTTTAACCTTGATCCCAGCTTTGCCACTTATCACTGTTAACCAAGCAAATATCACTATTACTGTCCTGTGCAGCTTTCAACCCCCCTGTGAGGTCTCTTGTAGCTTTTTCTCCCGGCTGAGCTGTTTTCCCAGCAGGTTATGGAGCTGCACCCTATCCAAGCTGACTCTGGACAAGGGGGAAAGTGGTGTAAAGCACCATCACTGATTATTTTCTTACTGCTACAAAGTTTCTTTAAAGATTTTATAGAGACCCATGCTTTGTAAATTATTTCCTATGTCCCAGAGCATTAAAGTTTACAGCTGTTAGTCAGACCATCATTTCTTAAACATCTTTTGAAATATCACTCATATGTGTTCCCACACGTTAAAATATACCTACATTAACTTAATTTTGAATTAATTTCTATGAATCTTGTAACATTAGTAAAATATTTATAAATGCACCTTTAAGTGTCACCACTTTATTCTCAGAAGTCAATAACTGGTGATAAATTACTGGTGAACAATAATGTTGCATTAGAGTAATCCACAATTTTGGAGACTTCAAAGCTTCAGTGCAGTTGTTTCTCCTTCCACAGTCAATATATATGTAATTTTGCTACTTTTCCCCCTTTCAGATTCATAATGTATTTCCTGTTGTCTCTTTCAATGCCCTCAAATCCTGAGGGGGGCAATCTTGTAATTACATGCATTAACTCTATTATATTGTGAACTTGTATGATTCTGCACCCACAGAACGAGGAGCTGCTGTGTTCTTAAATGCCAGCTACTCTTTAACTGTAAAGGCACCTACTATTTTATTGGAACTATTCTTGCTTTATTACTGTAAACAACTTTGATCATAATGATGCCATTTGAAAGAGCTGATCAAGCTGAGAAAAATGACACCACAGTCATAAAGTCACACTAAATTTTGCTATTAACATTTTATAGTGCATATAAGGAAGGCGTTCCAAGTTGCAACTACAGACAAAAGAGAAAATTAATTTTACATAGAAATGTAGATTTAAGCATTAGCAATATACTGGTACAATCATTTGCGCCATATTCTTAAGCACAACAGATGACCCTTTCTGTAGAAAAGAAAGCCTGCTGGTTGTCACATCTTAGATGGATCTGTGCTTGCTCTGTGGCAAACATGAGAATATATTACAGCCCTTATCCCTGCAACAAAGATAGGGTGATTGAGTTAGGAGGAAAATACAGAAATGTCATAGAGAACAATTTGAAAAGTTATCAGAAAGAAAACTCAGTTCACAGGAGAGCTCTTGATAGAAAAGAAAGCCTTAGCTGAAGGCTGAAACACTTTTTCCAGCAAAACTGATCATCTGACCCCTAGGATAAGTTTGCTTTCTGAGATATATGCAAAGCATGGAGTTTGGAGGCAACTGCCAAAGTACTATTCTTTGGTCACAATTGAAAAATGGAATAGACTGGCATCTGTACTGGGAAATTCCGTTAAAAGTGGTTTACTTTGGGCTGTAAGGTAAAACAAAGGGATTTTGGTACAACATATGTTACGAATTCACCAAGGAGCTGCAAGTGACAGATCCAAACAGTGAAGTAACTGCTAACTGTGCTGTAATACAGAGCAAACTGTAACAGGGTGTAAACAAATGGCAGTTTGTAGGAAAGACAGGCAACTGTTTAAATGTCAGTTAATGAAGTTTGATGGGCAGGGCTGGAAGCTGCCTCTTCATTAGGGTACTTTTCTCCAAACACATCCTCAAGCAGCAGTAAGTGGGAAGTCCTCGGATGAGGGCATCTTGGTGTTGCTTCACTAGAATAAATGGCAGGGGAAAAGCAATGTCACAGGAGCCCTTCTTATTCTTTGTGGTTTCCAGCTGCAGGAATGGCCTTTTTAATATATTTTCAGTTGCCCAAAGCCATGCCAGTGATTACAGTTTAAAGCAATGGTAGCTCTTGTTGGCCTTCTGTCTTACTGCAGAAGTCTGAACTGGAGTAAGAGGGGCAAATATCCGGCAGTAGGAGAGTGAAGGAGAGGAGATCCAGTTCCAGTAACCCTTGGATCTCTCTTTGAAGGGCAAAAGAGCAGGAAAGGAAAGAGGAGAAACTTCCAGAGATCAGCAAGCAATTTCAAGGGAGTCCAGGTTCACAAAGCAGCTTGGGTGGACATCATGGTCCAGAGACATAACCGTGGAATAAAATGACCTCACTTCAACCTCTGACATAGGCCACTTGCCTTGCTGGCTTCTGAATACTATAAATTTATTTTATATAATCATTTATATAAAATGTGAACTTTCAAGTCAAATGGCTACTTAGGTCTGTGTGCTTTTCTAGGTGTACTGCCTTCACTTGGCCAAGCCCAAGATTCAGCAGAAAGTCAGTGCGTTTAACATTTAAGAATATCAGAATTTGAGAGTATCATTTTATGGACATTTTACTTTTTCCTAATAATGTAGAAAGTTCCACTGTAGAAGTGGAACGTAGAAGATCCACTGTTTTGAGAATACATTTTTGTTTTATTTTTAAGTCCTGGTAAAGGGAAAAGAGACATTTTAAACAAATACCTGGTAAATTAATAAGCTTCCTAAATTATGAAATCTCTGAACACCAGCTGTTGAAACTCTCTGACCTAAACCTATTAAATGAATAAGTCTGCTGGAGAGAGTGTCTACCAGTGTTATACATTAAAAATAGCTTATGTAAAAGAGTGCAAGGCATCTTTGCTAGAAGCAGGACTGCTGTCCACTAATATTCACCCAGCAGCACTGATCCTCTGCTATTTTGTAACTTTAATTTTTTTTTAATGTAATTTTCTAGAATTATGCAATTATCAGTAATTTGGTGATCTGGTTCCTGTATTTTGGATACCTGTATTTTTCTACTGTTAAATGCAAATGTTGGTATCTATGGCTTTGGGATCCTCCTCTCCCTGATAGCATAAGATTTCTTTGTGTACTTAAGCAAGTGAAATAGCTGACAAACAAAACTGTGAAGAATTTACTATTTGTGTGGAGGAAGAATTCTGTGTTTGAGGACTGACTAATGGCACTCCAAAGAGAGCCTAGATAAGAAGGTAAAGAAATTTTTGAAATATCAGATATCTTATGTAGAGAAAAAGAAAAATAAAGCATAGGGGATGAAAAGAGAAGAAAAGAAATATTTTTTTTCTTAATTGAGATCTAGGGGATCTGAAGTCCTAAAGCGGGGAGTTTTGCACCGTTCCTCTGACATTCAAGTTTAATAAATGGAAGCTTGGTTATTCCACATCTCTAATGTCCCCATTCTTCATAAAGAGAAAGATACCCATCAATGTGTAACAAACCTGAGTGTGTCTAAACTGAACCAAACCAAACCAAACCCTAAGCAGGTCTCTCTAAAGCCACGGTAAGAAATGTGCTGATGCATGTGGAGAGACCACCTAATTTCTTACTGACACTTTTATTTCTGTAACAGGTTTTTGTTTATTCTTCAGGGCAGAAAGGCTGCATTTTCTCTTGCCTTGAGCTAAATTCTCTAAAACTGCTAGGCAGGAAATATAATATCCAATATCCTACTATTTCTCACTTCATTATACTAATATAGTTTCACATACAATGAGGCAGAAATAATGAAGAAAATATGCTGTAGCAATGAGTCTTTATGTGACTACTTTTTTAAGAGTCTTATACAGTGCATTTTCAGGTCCCTTATATGAGCTTTTCTTTCTCTATCTATTCTAATACATTTAATTGTACTTTTTGGGGAAGAATCTAAAACCCAGCACCACACAATGGCCTTGATCCTCACCTGTCACAGGAGAGCTCTCAGGCCTGCATGACTGGTGATCAGCAGGTGGAACATCTTCCAAGAAAAATCTTTGCCAATGCCACAGTATCGGTAGCTTGGGCTGGTGCAAGTGTGCATTAAAGAAGAGCCTGAACCTCTCTGAGGACTCATCTGAAGGATGAAGTTTTATAAACACTGTTCTGAAACTACACTGAAGTGACCTTCACTTACTTTACATCCTTGCTGTAAAGGTGGTTTCAATACCAGAATCATTTGTGCCCTGTGACAGGCACAGACGTGAGGCTTTCACAGCAGAAACCCCTTTGAGGGCTGTATTGACTTCAGCAATTGCAACAAAGGCTGTTCAACAGTGTCACAAAGCCTTTTTCAAAGAAACAGATGTGAAATATTTTCTTATTCTGTATTCCTGTATTTCTCTGATACTTTGCTCCTGTGAATACCTGAAGCTCTCCAACAGTCCATGGCTTTTGGAGCCAGGAATCTCAGCTGTAAATGGGAAATCTAGGCTGAGAAAAGGCACTGATTGGCATCCCTGGAGGCCGATGACCTCCATTTATCTGTAAGTGATAGAGCATAGCCAGCAACTCTGTTTGCTCACTTCTGCAGAGCCGCCAGCACAACCCAGAGGAGCCCACATGGGGCTGCCAGCACTGTTCATTCCCCATGCCTAGTCAGTCCATACCTGTGCGAGACTCCCAGCAAGGATGCTAACCTGGATCACTCCAATGGTAATTCCTGCAGTGTGAACACTGGGGAGACAGGAATTGGACCAAACCCAGAAAACTCACTTAATCTGGGCCACAGACAGAGTTGTTGGATAGTAACTCCTCTTGGTCACTGCTAACTACAGCTGAATTCAACCCAAAGACTTAGGAAGTTTCTGGTAAAGTATTTGTTAACTCAGTCCAGCTGGTCTCCCTGGATATACTTTTCTAAAGCTATGCTTCCAACTTAGTTGACATTATTCATGAGGCTTTCTGGAAGTGCTGATCCTTGCACTTAGCTTCATCATTCATTTTCTCCATTATATTCCATCTGAAATTACATCTGCTACTTGTAGATTGATAAACACTGGATATATCTCCTAAGGGCTCCTAAAGTTTCAAAATCAGATTGGTTGCTATTATTATTTTTTAAGGCAAATGTATCATTAAAACACACATACAAATAGTGCAGACTAATATATTACATATGAGGAAAACATTTTTTGCTGTATGAAAACCTTATTCCAAATTTTCCAAACTCTAAGCAAGCTTACAAAATTTTAAACCATTCTGTTGGGTTTAAAACATAAAAGCTATTTGACCATTACAAGTACTCTTTCTGTCTGTTTTCCATAAAATAGATTTAAATATATTTACATCGCTCTTGTGTGGAACATAGTTTTATAATTGTGTGGTTTAAGGATGATTTTTGTGCAGTATAATGAAACAATTATGTTTTAAAGTTGTTTTTCTGTTGACTTTAAGAATTTACTCCCTCAGATTAATCTACCTTGCTTTACTTTCTCCACTGTTGACTCTTTTCTCCACAAACAGTTTGTCTTTGAGGCATTTTTATCCTTTTGTTTTGTCAGTATTGTCAGGTCACAGTACCATAAAAACTTACAATGAATCCTGACAATTAGATATATTAAGCAAGACAGTTTGGATTGTATTTAGTGATTATTTGACCCTACTGGATCTTACCAGCACTACCCATAGGTAAAAATGTGTGTAGATGAGCATTCCAGAGGCTGGTGGGTAAGTCCCAGACGTGGGAAAGGGATATTCCAGAACGATGACACTGGTTCTGCATCATGTACACACATGGCTTAATGCAGAAATTCCATCTTCATCTGACACTCTCTTTGTTGCAGCATTTTATGGAGTAAAATGGTACAGTAAAACTAGATAGTAAATAACAGTAATAGTAAAACTATATAGTAATAGTAAAATAGTAGATAGTAATAGTAGAAAAAAAGAATGATAGTAAAAGCCCCTAGATGGTAATAGTAAAATAGTAAAACTAGATAGTAATAGTAAAACTTGATCATAAGATGCAGTGAATGAATTAAAAACAGGGTAAATGGCAGAGAACAAACCATAAAGTGATAATAGATGCAAAAGCATCTCAATGGCATCTCATTTTTAATGTATTACACAGTAGGAAAAATTGGCACATTTACTTGACTTTGCTACAGGCAAAGCACCCCCAGGAAGTAACTTTGAGTATCTCAATGATTTTCCAGGATGAGTAAATTTAGGCTCCTTCCTTGGATAATCTAACCTGGATTGTTACAGGATGAGTACAATAGAAGACTGGAATACTGCTTCCTTAAGACATTGTTTCAGGGTCTATTTCCCACTTGTGGAGCAACTGAAAAAAGGAGAAAAATCTGTCAAGTGAACTATCAAAAGGAACAAAATAAAAAACAAAATAGAGATAATAACACTTCAGTAGAATCACATGCTCTTTTGACTATCAGTGAATCTCAAAAAAGGCTTTCCAGAACTTTGAAGGATAAAACGCTCTCACATGTTGGCGCCAGACAGCTCCGCACAAGCTGGGCGTGATGCATTTCAAATGGAAAAGCTGTCCTTTCCCAGAGATGGAACTTGATCCTGGCCTGTCTGTGTCACAAATAAATACATAAGTAACTGCACAGTAATTGCCAGGCAGCAGGGAGGTCACAGAACAGAGGGAACCATCCCTTTTGGTGCAGAGATGGCTTTCCCAGCCTCATGGCAAACACACGTGGCAATTTGAGAAATGTAAATTCCACACTGGATCATATCAGTGGTCCAGGGCTCTGTCTCTACAGCAAATGGCCAGGACCAGATGCTTCAGTGGAATTTGCAAGAAAACCCATAATGGACAATTATTGAATAATTTGCTCATAGGGGAAGTTTCTTCCTAATCCCAGACAGCTAATGATTGGTTTATGCCCTGAAGCATGAGGGTTCATACATCTCCACCCCCAACCATTTTTATCCTATCTAAGGTATCCCTGGGCGCTCTCATTATCCAAATAAGTGTATAATCCTTTTTGAATCCTACTAAGCTCTTGGGCATAATGATAGCTTGTTGCAGTGAGTTCAACAGGCTAATTATGCATTGTATAAAAAAAAGTATTTCTTTTTATCAGTTTTAAATTTGTTTCTTTTCAATTTAATGGATGTCACTTTGTTCTTACATTATGGGGAAGAGTAAATAGGAGCATTCAATTGACCTTCTCCATACCATTAATTATTTTATATCTCTCTATCATGTCCCCACTTATTAACTTCCTCTTCCAACTGAACACTTCTCATCTTTTAAATCTCTTAATATGGAGGTTTCTCCTTGTCTCTGTTCCCTTCTGTTGCCTAACTTTGGGCTTCTTCTATTTCCTCTACGTATTTTAAGATGGCATGACCAGAAATGAATATTGTATTTGGGGAGAGCGTGCCAACAATGTGTATAATTGCACAATTAAAATATTGTCATTGTTTTCCATCCCATTCTTTCTACATTCTCACATTTTGTTTGCTTTTTTAACCTCCACTGCTCATTGATCAGATGTTTAATTGAGCTGCCCGCAGTGACCCTCAGGTCTTTTTCCCAAGTTGTTACAGTTAATTTAGAACCCAGCAACGTGCATGAGCAATTCAATCTGTTCCTTCCAATATGTGTATTTTCATATTTGTCAATGCTGAATTTGGCTGCCATTGTGCAGCTTATTAGGTCTCATTGAACATCTCTGCAGTGCTCTGTAGTGCTGACTAACCTAAATAATTCTTTGCCGTCCCAAAAGTTTTCCACCCTCCCGAATGCTTTTTTCTAAGTGACTGAATTTATTTGTCAGAATCAACCATAAGACAGCGTTTCTGGTGTGCTACGTGTAGTCTGTGGCTGGAAATGTGACTACTTTTGATTAAGTATCTGATAGGACACAGGGGTTAGAGTAACTAGAATTTCCAAACATAAAAGCTAAACCCTACCTGGAGTTATACATGAAATTAACTCTGATTGCCTAATGAGTCCCCATTTGGACATGCATCACAACCACAGCGAATTTCCACATGCTGTGCAATTTTTGTGCAGGCATAACCACCTAATAGGATCTTGCGAGCATTGCAAAGGGACAGAAGTTTGCTGAGAGCTGTGTGTGAGACTTTAAATAATATTCTGCATTTCAGGCTGCAAAAGCCAAAGTTGTAGACTCTCCCTTCCCAGTTTATATTTTGCCCTGGTTAATACGTGGCCCCTCCGTGGTGGTAGATCAAGGCAGCTGCAACCCGGAGGTCAGCAGATTCTAGCTCTTTAGCACTTGTATTTCTCTTGTGCAACAAAGACTCAAAAAAATTGTCTTTACGTGCACATTTTTTTCAGTATTAATTAATCTTAATAAATAAGATCACATCCGAGTTTTAAGAGTGACCTGAACTTAAGGATTGGACAAATTTAAAATAAAAATAAGTTTCTGCAAGTAAAGCAGAGACTTAAGTTCTCAATTCCAAACTTGTACTGACAATTCAAGTGGAGCATTATCCAAAGGCAGTTTTTGTTGACAAAGAGTAAGAAGTCTCTTCAGAGAGCTATTTTTTTTTTGCCCATGTACTGCTTTTCCAAAAGAAATCAAGGTAATTGCAGTGGTAAAGCTTGCTTTTATTTGTGGCCTCTTGCAACCCACTCCCCAGCAGGTTTTTCTGTTTTGCTGCGTTTTCACACATCTCCAGCTAATTTACATTTTTAGAGAAGCCACACAGGGCACAATAAAACTTCTTCAAACATGATGTTGATTTGAGGGGTCACCATGCCATGTTTTTGTTAATCTCTCATTTTCATGACCACCACATTGATATAAAATCTTATCAGGCCCATATAGTTTTAGTTGTGCTGATACGAGAGCTGAGGGAGACTGTGGGATGTACCATACAGCCTTACCCACTTCGGGATATTCTTGCTTCTTAGCATCTCTATCCCTCTGAAACGGAAAGCTCTTCTGTACCCTCTGGCAGACAAAACCAGCCAAAATAACACAAAACAGAGGGAAAATCTGGAAAAAAAACTTCAGAGAGCTACTTGTCCATCCAGAACTCGTACCTCAGAAAATTTAAAGCAACAGACATGCAAAGCTGGTTTAAAGAAGAAAATGTTCATGATTAATTTAAATTATTCTACTTAATTAAAAGGCTCTTGATAACTAATATTGTTGTAGGCACAATTAAAAAAAATCACAACAGGCTATAAAAACATCTATGTGGAATAAGATACGTGAACTTCACTCCACTGTTGTTTTCATTTAACATGCCTACAAGGAAATTTATTTACTCACAATAATAACACAGAACTTCTGGATATGCTCCCTGTTCTAATTTGCAATTTTCATGTGCACTAAAAATTAGTTGCCCTACTTCTTCCTAGTGAGTGATACGGATCATTGCTGACAATTGCCAAGAAAGCGGTATATTAAAACCCTATCAATTACTAATTACTTCCAAATATTTTATTAAATGCATTATGAAAATTGAACATTGGACATTTTTTCTAATTGCAATACACCTGTTATTTTTCACTCTTACAACTGAAAACTTACCTAATTTCTTCAGCTGATATGAAATCTTTGATATCTGTGTCTGCAGAAGTTTCTAGTGAGTAAATATGAAGAATAAAGAGAATATTTAGCAGTTACAATTAACTGGCATGTGACAACAGCTTTGTGAATGGCACTGAAGAGGTAAATTCTACACTAAAATTTCCTTTCAGGTTTTTATATTAAGTGCATTCTCAAATCAGTGTTAGGAATCTTCTAGTAAGACAGTTGATCCTAGAAGGTACTGAACAACCCAGAAAATAGCATTCAAATAAATCAGCCTTTAGAGGATGAATCCTAAACCAAGTGACCATCAGTACCAAGCAATACTGTCCTGTTCAGCTACAGACAGATTCTAACATAAATCCATGATTCTCCACTCAAAAATCCTTTAGTTTGAAAAAATGTTTCTGTTAACAGTCATGTAAATAAACTCATACAAAAGCACCAGATAACCTGATTTCAGATGTGATGTAAATAATCATAACATGTGACGAATTGTCTCTTCAGAAAATGTGCCTGTAAAACCTGCTGCCCAAGAGCACCCAAGTGCTTTACTACGAAGCACTGTTTAAGAGATTACAAATATACAAAGTTAATGTGATTAAAATTAGCAATAAAACCATAAATAAAACAAATTGGTCTGCCAAGGCCTTGCTTAAAAATAAATATAACAGTCATACAGAGACACAGGAATGACATGCTACAAAAGGAATTAGCTACTTAGCCACAGAACAGTTATAGTGCCAAGGGCCATCTGAAATGAAAGCTTTTTAAACACAAGGGGAGAAATAATTTGTGAGAATCTTAACTAATTGTGTATCTCCAACTTTTCCTCTCTGTTACCCTGGACCGACACCTACCTGGGCAACTAAAACTCTACACGACCAGATTTTACCATTCAGCAGCCATTCTTCTAACTGGGGAAGCAAGGGGAACAGTGTCTTTTAGAAAAGAAATTCCTACTTTTTCAGGAAAGGGCCTTTACATTGCCAGTTCCTGAATCTCCTTGTCTGCCTCAATTTTAATGTTGTCAGGTAGTTTAAGTTTTAACAAATTTCCATATCTAAGAAGTATGAAATCACTTAAACTTTAGAGTGAAGACAAATATTGCTGGGAATTAATAGAAAAAAAGACAATAAAGAACAGGTCTTGATTTCCTACAGTATGGTCCATTCTGAGAGTGAACAGAAATGCTATTTAAAAAAAGACCTCTGTGAAAACTGTGCTGAGGTGATATAGAATGGGTGCCCAGAATAAGATCCTGTTATTTATTCAGGTTTTACTTTTTGAATAAAGTGTGTTGCATAATTTGGTGAACTACAAAATGTTTGTGAGTCTGTAAACTTATGAAAACTCAGTAACATAGTGTCCATTCAATATTGATTATTACAATTCCAGTATCACATCATAAAACTGTCCTGGGAACTTTGTCAGGACACCAGATGTTCTCAGAGTCCTTGGATGTCAGACCATCACTGGGAGAGCCTGCCCAGGGACTGGAATTTCCAGTCAAGATTTTGCCTGGCTCTACCCCAATATATTCTGGAGATTTCTGTCCTCCAAAGAAACTCCACAGTCTTGGAAAAGTTGGGTTTTTTTTTAACTTCCCATACCAACCTCTTTTGGTGCCCAGATCACAGGTAATACTTCCAGTATTACCCTCTTCTGCTCTCTTCCATCTCCTAGGTCTGTATCTTTCCTCCCTGAATAAAGCAAGGCCCAGATACATCTTCTGCCCTCAGGGCAGGGTGGATCAGCTGGCCAAGATCACACTGGCCTTGGATCTCCTCTGAGCCCTGTGTCATGTCCCCATGTCCATACAATAGAATTATTCTTGTGTGAGTGTGTCTATGCTCTCTAAAACACTGAACTGAACTGAAAGACTGTGAGGGTTTGTTGCTGTACCATGGAGAGTAGCATCGGGGCACAGAAAATACTAAAGGTGGGATGGTGCTGGAGGACTGGAGAATGGTGGGAGGCAAGCTTAATGCAGTCCTGTCCACACAAACCATGTCCAAGTGTGGCCTCAGAACTCAGACAGGGAGCAAGTTAGATATTGTGCAAGAAGACAATTAGAATAGAATAGAATAGAATAGAATAGAATAGAATAGAATAGAATAGAATAGAATAGAATAGAATAGAATAGAATAGAATAGAATAGAATACCCACACAAAGGGCTTGCTTTCAGGCCCAGCACACAGTTTGTGGCACCAGCTACATGGAGGGTGAACCTGTAACTGGCCCTGCAGATGACCTGCCCGAGTAACTCTGGCTGCTGAGTAAAGTATTGTTAAGGAATGAGGACAAGGAAGTCTGTATGGGCGGGTGCCACAACACAGACGTGAGGAGGTGCAATTTCTGGGATAGATTTATCATGCTGCAGCTCCCACTTGCATTCATATGCATGCATCCTGTTAGAAATGTGATACCAGATGCTGTTTCCTGGCAACAGGCCCAACACCCCCTTTCTCTTAGGTGTGAATTTTGACAACTCCAATTCGCTGGAGCCCTAGTTATGTTATCTTTTCTAAATGCTTAGAGACTAAAAAGACCTCTTGCTCTTTCTGCCATGGACTTACGTGCCACTCGGGCCAATTTCCAGTGCTGTATTACTCCAAAAATATCTTCTCTTATGAGTAGCACAATTACTACCACTAAATAGGGAAGGATGGAAACATTCTGACTCAAGCATGGATAACACAAGTCCTTTTTTGCTGTGTTGTCAGTCAGAGCTGTTGTTATGCTTGGCATATGTCACATCAATGTATAAAAAATGCCCATGTCAGTCAAATGCATGTTACGTGTAGATTGGATGTCAATCTAATGTTTTGTATTAAAATCAGTGCCACAAAACATGCACAACTTTATAAACATCACTGGGGAGATTTTCATTTGGAAGTGTACAGCTGCTTGCAGCCATCATCTGCACAACACCTTAAGAGCTTAGAAATACCTGGGAAATTAAATTTCAGAAGAGGGACAGTAAAATACCAACTTTACTTCTCTATTGTTACTTACAGACCAAGGGGAGGTCACCTAAGCCACTTGCTTCTCCCCATGGTTTATCTGCTGCTAGGAAAAACACCGAGAAAAGCTGAGTTTCCAACGAAGGGAACTGCAGAGCAGGGGGTCCTGGGGCTGGCACAGGCTGACACTGTGGCCCCTGTGCGAGCTGTGCTGTGCCTACGTGAGTTCTACACACAGGAGTGGGAAAGGTGGGAGAGGTGGGGACAGGGGCCAGCCCCAGCTGAGAGCTGGGAGCTCAGCAGCACTTCCAACCCTACACAGACTTGCTGCCATGGGAGAAGCTGGGAGGCTTTCAGGGCAGATGGGCACTGGGTATGGACTTGGGGTCACAGTAAAGCTGGTCCCAATTTCCTGTGGATGTTTCCTGAGGAACTTTTTTCAGCCAAGCACAGCCCAGGTGTCACAGCTGCACGCACCTTTGCTCACACAAATGCTGTGTGATGCTGTGGCCTGGCTAATCCAACAGCAGTTTTGAGAATAAAAGCTGTTTATAAGCATTAATTAATCTTTACAATGAGGGCATTGTTATTAACCCTGCTGTATATGTGGGTCGTATCTGTGGTTGGTGCAGGCTCGTTCAGTGGTCTGACTCCCCTAGGATGGTTCCAGCTTGTGGCAATATGGATTTTGTCTAGAGACACTTTAGCAAAAAAACAGACCAAGGATTGTTAGTCAGATATTGGGAATTCTGGTTCTGATTGTGCTTCTAAATCTCTAAATAATTTCACTAAATGAATCATGTAGTCAAAGAAAGCAATCTTGCACAAAGACAAGCCTTGAATATAAAGCCATCTTTTTGGTCATTCTGAAAACTCAAGAAATGTATCCTTTCATCTGCATTTGACTGACTGGGCTCAAGTGATTATTGAATAAAAGGTGTCCTGTTGTGGCCTATTGCTTGACCATAAATACTTATTTTCCCAGTGTGACATTCTGTTGCTAATCAAATGAAATCTATTCATGTCTTCCATTAAATTAGCAGACTTAAGCCAAAGTAACTGCTTTGTAAATTATAAAACAGCCAACCCAAAGTAGATGCATAAATGGGTAAAACGTTGTATTTTGCTGGCTTCTAAACACCCAAGAGGTTGAAGACTTGCCTCTTGGTTTCACAACGCAGTAGGCAAAACCAGTGACTCCATTTCCAAACATGATTCTCAGGGTTTGGTCAATGTTTTCTCCTTTTTTGATTCTGAGGCATCAGATGTTCATAAGGCAAGGAGCAGGAAATCCACTCTATAATCCCGTTCCCTAATTCAAGTTGTTACCCTTAGAGGGAAATCCATACATCATCTTTGCATATTAGCAAGAGATCCCCTGGCAGAAATAAAGATGCTGGAAATGCAAAAGGCCAGGATCAAGAAGTGGGAAGATGCATGCTCAGAGAGGCCTGAAGCTACCTCCTTTCCAAACAAACAGAAACCCCCCCAAAAATGACCCTGCAAGGGACTGGTTGGAGGCACATGGACAAGTTCACAGATAAGTGGCTCTGTAGGCAATGTCCCTTAATCCTTTGGAAGGGCAGTTGGATTGTGCTCCAGAAGTTCACCAGACAGTATAGACTCCCAATCCCCAACAAAATGGGAGTTAATGGCCTCAAACCTCATGCCAGGGGTTGTGAATGACAGCACTCAGGCTTTTAAAAGGCAGAACATAACAGTATTAGAATCATAACTGAATACACACATTTGGCATTAAAAGGATGGCATAAATATTTTGAAATGGCTCCTGGGGCTTGGACAGAGAACACTGTAAAACAGTCTCTTTATCCTTGCAAGAAAATATATGCTCATTGAAAAACTGCTGGATTGGGAAAAAAAGTGATTTTCTTGCAGTGTTAGAGGCCCAAAGCCTTGGTAGCAATTTTTCATCATTTTGTTAATTTTCACTAATATGACAAGTATGCTACTAATATGATTGTTCTGTTTAAAAACTAATACCACTATTAATATGTTACAATGATGAATTACTAACAATAATCTATCACGAAGGAAAAATAGTGACATAATTAATGCAGTGTTACTATTGTGCAATAGCAATTTGTTAACTCCCTGCAAAGCACTCAAAGAAAACTTTATTTTTCATATTTTCTTCCGTAATTGCTTTTACTCATATTTACAGTGGAAAGATCTGCTTGCAAAAGAGAAACTCCGCACCTGAGTCTTTTCTTTTTGGTCTAGTAGATGCAGGCTCTTAGACTGACAGATTTAATCTCAACCTTGTTTTAGGATCTGGATATTTTCTTTTTAAGCAAGACTTTTACTGCTGTTTTTAAGATCTTTTCTCTACTCCCTTAAACAACAGTGCAGCTTATTACAGAGCTCTCACATTGCAACCATTTTTTGACCAGGGGATACATTGTCATATTGCATCGATTAAAACACTCCCAGTCTACACATCATTGCTTTTTCACACTCACATTTCTAATGCAGTCTCAGGGAAGGTAAACTAATACAGAAAACAGCCTTGGAAAGAATCTAGTTACTTTACCATAAAGACTTACCCACCAAACAAGAAGAGTGGAGGAAAATGTGCATATTCCCTTTATTTGAGCTTTTTTACATAGTTTTAAAAATCTGTGACATTCTTTCAAACTTTGTCTGCAAAAGAGCCTTTTACAGTGCTCATTTCCAGCACGAGATACCCCACCACAGACATCATAAAGATCCTTGAGTATGGATCACATGATTGCAGCTCTTTGCACACTTTCTCCTATGATCCTTCTACTTCCATCCCCACTCAGGCCAGTAATTAGTGCCCCCCTGCCAGCCTTTTCCAAAGTCTGGAATAAGCAGCCTGCTCCCTGCACAGGTGAGCATGGCAGTCAGGACGGACTCAGCCACGGATCTGCTGGATTTGGGCCTGCTCGCTCTTGAGACAGGGACTGCCACTTATCCGATTTGTCACCAGTACTGCAAGGTCCTCTCTGCTCCTGCTCATCACATCGGGGTGTGATACAATAGCTAATTATAAAATCAATCAGCAGCTCTGTAAAGTCAGAGGAAATACTATCATGCAGGTCTGGTGTGATTTTCCATAACTTCCCACAGCTGGAAGCAAGAGGTTAGAAAATTCTGTCCAGTCTGACTGGTGACACTGTCTCTAATCAGCAGTTAGTGAAAGACTGCAGGATCTATCACAGGATCCCTCTATCACCTATGCACGTGCTGTGATAAAAAACACTATCTTAATTACATTTGTTTAATACTACCAGTAGCTCTGCCATTTTCTGGTCACCGTAATAAAAAAGTTTAATAATAATAATAATCCTAAACCCTGGAGCAAACAAAAGTTTGGCTTAGTAGAAATATTTCTCAAGCAACTACTCAGCTGCACTTACACAATGGAATCCATCTTGGATTAAGTACTGCATTTGTTTGTTAAATGGATAAATAGAGAAAGGAAATTTAAGATAGCCAATGTAATCTTGTTTAACAAAAATATGCATGTCATTACCTCTTCTTCATATCTGCAGAGCCAACACAGCACTGCCTGAATATTCCCAAAAATTAGTAACACAAACACAATTGTGCGTAACTGTTTTTCAAAGCATAACAAAGACTTTTGCCCTCTTTTAGCCCACACGAAAACTGGCTTTGCTGTTCAGCGAGCCATATCTAAGAGTGCAATAAAAATACCCTTGTGCATCCACAATGCTTAATTTTCACAAAATTTTTATGCTGAAATAACCCATTTTTAAAGGATTGTAAAGCAACATGTTTCTAAAGTCACGTCTCAAATGCTCTGGCATGTCCTTTTGAAAAGCTAGTGGAATGAAGACAAGATCTGAAAGCAGTACAGAATGATGGCACCATTTGGAACCACAACAAAATTATTTCTATCTTCACTCTCATTTAAAAAAAAAAAAAAAAAGCCTAAAAGCTGAGTATGGATTAAATATAGTAATTCAAATCTGGCTGAGAAGCTGCGAACTTTTATGCCAAGTTCTAGCCTGAAATGAATTTAAATGGCCACAAGTAAAAAAATCCACAAAGGGGAGATTGCAATGAAATCCTGGCAGGGAAATAAAAATAGCATCATAAGCAAATAGCGTAACCTTAAAAACGGAAGCAGAGAAAGCAGAAATTGGGAAATATTCTTGAACTTCTGTATAAAAGAACTAGAAAAAAGTAGGACAGTAGAGCTGGGGTCGCTGTGGAAGACTAAGTGATAGCATTTGTTTCGGTATTTGAAATACAGGAGCGAGGTCAGACTGTGAGGGGTGACCTGAGGGCTGCCAAACTATTGAGAGCAACTCCAACGCCTGCATGGCAGTTGCTCCACTCTGGCCATGACCCAATCAACTTCCCAGTATTTAATTGTAAAATAGTTTACAAATACCTGTGCAGTTCTAAAATATAACTTGTAATGCAACCCTGTATTCCTATAGACTGGCAGTGTAATACGTATGTATACTTATTTTTTTTTTTCTGTCCTCTCTGTACGTACAGAGCTCCTTATCCCAACAATTAACAATGGCTTTACAAGGGATTAGTGAGACTTAGAGAAGGTTTGGGGGTCCAAACTGGTGATCCCTCTGCAGAGAAAGGACCTCTGCCCACAGCAGACACAATATTTAAGGTACAAGGGTCTCCGCCCACGGCAGACACAACACTTAAGGTACAAGGATCTCTGCCCACGGCAGACACAATATTTAAGGTACAAGGGTCTCCGCCCACGGCAGACACAACACTTAAGGTACAAGGATCTCTGCCCACAGCAGACACAATATTTAAGGTACAAGGGTCTCCGCCCACGGCAGACACAACACTTAAGGTACAAGGATCTCTGCCCACAGCAGACACAATATTTAAGGTACAATAAGGCACAAATGGTCAGTGTATTTCCAAAGCCGAGGCAGTTGGCATGGGAATGGTGGCCAGTATCATACCAACAGGTTCGGGGCAAAAAGGATTGGGAACCCATCTGATGATTGGTAGCTGTCACGGAGCATTTTCTCTTTACTGTGTAACAGAGTGAGTAAATATCCTTGTTTTTCTATATAACAACTCTTTAGATTGTCTTTGATGTATTGCTCTTTCTACACATGAGCAGCAAAGGTAATGCTGTACATTCTGTGGCATTTGAGGACTCCTAGAAATGATTAAGCAGGGAGACATCAGGAGGTGGTGCTCTTCCTTAATACAAAAAGGAATAAAATACAAGCCATGGAGTCTTTGGCACAATTCCTGAGCGATGTGGTGCCTAAAATTCCTCAAATACCCCATGGGAAATGTGGGGCACCAGGTCCTTCCTGGGTAACTGACAGGCTTGGCACTACAAGTCAGCCTCCTGCATCCCTAGGCACTTCCACCAGAGCCTTGGGAGGTTGGGATCTGATAGGATCAGGTCTATGGAAAGGGATTTATGGACATTGATGAAGCGCATTGAGATCTTTTTCAGGTAGCACTGACAAGAAATACACTGGTATTTTCAAATAGAGAAACCTGCTGCCAAAGTAGGGCTGCAGGTGGAACATGAGATGCTAACACTTCCTGTACAGTTCCTATAATAAACCTCTATTTCCCGATAGAGAATTCCTGAATAATAATAATAATAGAAGATAATAATAACATGCTTGCTTTCCTGTCGAGCTTGAATTTTGAGGAAATGCAGTGAAGGAACTTAAGGCTGGAAGTTTCCACCCGTCTCCCCCCCGCACACAGCATCTTTCCCGCTGGAGCGGGCGATGCCTTTGGAACCGCTGCCTTTTCCCTGGGAGCGCCGGGCGCTGCGGGAGGTGATGCGGCCGCTGCCCCCGGCCCCGCCGGCC
>VZTG01009760.1:758418-871673 GCA_013397845.1 Melanocharis versteri | reverse complement strand
GCCGCCGCGCCCGCACCATCGCGGGGCTCCGCTCGTGGGGAGCGAGAGGCCCCGAAACGGGCAGCGGGGGCAGACGCGCGGACGGTGGCGGGGGCGGCTTGATGAGGCTCCTTCTCCCGATGTCCGAGAGCCGCAGCGCAGAGCGAGCGTGGGCACCGGCGGAGGCGGTCGGGAGCTGGCAGCAGCGCAGAACCCCTCTCCCTCAAACACCCTCACCTCCGAACGTGCTAGCTGCCAAATACCCTTGACCCAAATGCCCTCTCCCCCAAATGTTTTTACTCTGCAAATGCTCTTATCCCTCAAGTGCCATCAGCCTCTAAGACCCTCACCTTCAATGGTCCTTGCCCTTGTTTCCAAATATCCTTGCCCCCAATGCTTTTGTTCCAGTCTCCCTCGCTCCCAAACGCCGTTGTCTGCAAACAGCTTCACCCCCAAACAGCACTAACCCCGGTCCTCTCGCACTAAAACATCTGCACTCCTAACATTTTACCCCCCAAACCCCTCTAGCTCCCAACCTCCCTCAATCAAGTAACAGATTTAGCTTTTGGTGCTGCTCAGAACTGTATTCCGCGTCCTACCCCCCAGCCCCCGAAACAGCCGGAAAGGCGCCTGGGTCTCTCCCCCTGCCAACGTCAGCCCTCAGACTGCCGATCTGACACTGCCCCCCCGCCATAGGCCACTGCTGTGAAATGTGGAAATGACCCTTTCAAGAATGCTCCAAGTGTTGCTCCCATGCGTCCATCAAAAAGTCCCCCGGCCCCAGACACATCTCAGTGCTAGAAAGCTGTAAAACTAATTTGGCGCCTCTGCCCTCCTGGATGTGGCTAAGGGGCGGTAGCCTCCCCCTGGTTTTGTGACCCGAATACCCTGGCTGTGAGTCCTGCTGCACCGCACTTATCCCCGTATCGGAATGTTTGGGACATGCATGTATTGCTTCCAGGGCTCGGCAGCAGATGGACCAGCAAAATGACTGCTGAGGTAGTAGGACGTAGGGGCTGGGGAAGGCACTTGGCTGGTTCCAGGCTTTTTTTGTCGCAGTGCTGAACCTACAGATATTTCTGAGGCTGTGCTCCTACATGTCCCAAATTCAGAGTGCATTGAGCTATGTGAGATGGAGAAAAGTAGCAAAGATACATCTTTATTAACTCTTTGAACTGTTTGACTTAAAAAGTTCGTGGAGGTCAGATTCATGAATGAAAGAAAAATGCTTTATATTGTAGAGTTATGGAGCAGTGTAAGTGAGAAAGGGTTCAGGACTGAGAGTTTGAGACATTCGCTTTTCACACTCATCTGTGGGAGTGGGTTTTACCGTTGTGTGTTGTGTGACGGTGAGAAGCCTGTGCTCATATCAGCATAGTCGTGGTGGTGCGCCGAAACAGTGAGTGAAACAGAAATGGGTGGAGGTGCTTATGTGTGCCACGGCTGGGTGTGTTTACCCAGGGGCTGTGGCTTTGGTTCTCAGTGTGCGTATACATCCCCTTGCTAAGTCTAGGGGCACCAAGGGAGGGTCAGCGGCCTGCCCAAGGGCTGTGGCTGGCTACAAACCCTTGATGTCTGTCTTCCATTACCAGATGTTGTGGTGACACATTGCATGACACGGGTACAAAACACAGGTTAGCGCCAAATGTCAAGCCGTGCAAAATTTTGGCTCTGGAGACGTCAGCGAAGAAAGTTCATGTTTCCATTGCTTAGAAGGTCATTACTCAAAATCTCTTGTTTCCTTTCTTTTCGTTATTCCCTCCTCGGCTGCTGCATTCCCCTACATCGACATTTCGGCCAGGCTTTTCTGGGTTTGTACATTCTGCGGATAAAAGGCCTATTGAGGAAATTCCCCATGCACTTCGATCTTTAGCCACTTTACTTCCTAGAGTCTCTGAAGGTCTGAGGCTGTTTTCTCAAGGAAAGCTCTTAATTTAAGTGGCCTGTTAACTGTTAATTGCTGTTCTGTTCTGGCTATTTGCTTGAGTATCATGTCAAACCTGCTGTTTTGGTCTGGAGGCTACAGTGGTGATCTGCTCTGATCTCTAAACTGCTCTTGCTTTCTACTGTGCTATTGAAGACCAAGGTAGTATTTCTCTTCTTAATGCAACCTGACATTGCCTTAGATTTCAGGATTTTGTTGAGCAAGGTGTCCCACTTAATACCGTTTATACAAAAAGCTCAATTTTATGTCTGCTAAAAAAAGGAAACTAAAAAAAAAAAGGCTGCCCGAGACATAGTAGCACTGAAATAATTTGGTTTCTGTTTCTGAAGTAGGAACGTGTTTAGAGGAGAAAAACATCTAAAGCTGGGCAAAACAATGACAAGTTGATGGGTGGGTGGTTAACAGAGTTCTGCAGAAACTCCTGTTTATCAAACTGCAAACATCAGTGTGTTCAGTGTAAGCAGAGCCTGAACTTCCAGTGTGTGCTCCTAGGCTGACTGGAAGTTTGGAGAAGGGTGTATTATCTGTCTTGAGGTCTGCGCTGTGTGTGCAACAGTGGCAGTGCCAGAGAAATTCCATTCCTAGAAACAATTTCATTCATTTATTGTGAAGTTAGGCCCTGTTTTCTAGTAACTGTAAAATCAATGCTCTGTTTTGCCTGTTTGACCACGATAGTCACACCGAAATGATGAAACAATGCTGGTGGAATGGATATCATCATGTCTCAAGCTGAGGAGAGCGTTACTGGGGCTGGCTCTCTTGTGGTGAGTGTTTGTAGGGTTTTGATTAATTAGAGTTCATTCGGGTATTGAGAGAAGAAGAGACCTCTCAAATGATGCTGAATCTGTTTGCCCAGTATGTAATAGAATGAAACTCTGGGCCTGTCACTGGACAGTAAGATATTCTGACATGAATATATATTTCAGAGCTCTGCACAAAATGAGGATTTCATGCATAGGCAACACAGTGTGACAAGTCATATCCTGTGTGACCTTGTGCTTACAGTATAAAGTTGTGTAATAATATATTCTGCTAAATTAATACACAAAATAAATAGAACATACCTCATTCTTATGCTAATAATGATATTTTTCAATTCTAAGCACCTTTTATGCTAAGACCTCAAAGTAAATTACAGGTAGGAATAAACCAAGCTTCACAGCACCATTGTGAATTTTTGTATTATTATTCAGAGACTAGTTGAAAGGTATCATTATAAATTACCGTTATTTAATTTTCTGTTAATTATTATCTGATTTGCCTACTCTCTGATACTGTTCTCCCTCCTAATATGTTGATGATAAAATATGATCTTATGAAACGGGAAAAAAAAATTAATTTCAGCCACGGGAATGGACAGATCTGTCAGAGCTAAGAGGGAAAATAATACGGACTGATTCCTGAAGGAATTAGCAGAGTATTTTGCCAGTAGGATGTATTTTATGTGGCTGGAAGAGAAAGTAAATTTGGGATCACTGTGATGTGTGGTTCATCCTGTGATGTAACTTTAGGTGAAAGGCTGATGAGGCTGTACAAAGACAGACGTTAGCAGAGGGAACAAAAGAAACCCAAACTGTTTTGTTTAATTCGAATCACAAAGGATAGGATTTGTTTAATTCACGTCTCCCAGGATAGGGTTTCCAAAAGGAGGGATTACTGGCTTAGTTCTACTGCCAGTGGTGAAAATGCCATTTACTCCGAGGAGAGCAGATTTAGGCCACTGACAAGTGCTTTTCCAATCCCATCCTTTATGTTTATAAAGTGGGAGTGAAATCTTGCATTCCTGACACTCAAGTGTGTGTTTCTTATAAACTTCAGCACAGGATTTCATTCTCTGTCAGACCACTGTATGTGGAGATAGAACAACATTTCTGGGATGAGAACCCAGCTTGCAGTGTTCTTCAGCAGCTTTTTCTCCATCTATGGCAGTGAGGTTGTGTGGGCAGGCAATTAGTACAGAATTTGCTCTAACTTATTAATGCGTATTTACAACCTTAATTCCAGTTTAACAGAATGTTTTGTGGTGGAACGTTTACAGAAAGAGCATGTGAAAAAATTATCACTGCATGTATTAAGCACAAAGAAAGCATCCCAATACTGCTGTGTAGGAGCAACTGACAAGACAGAACATATTACAAGAAACTATCTTTTTCATTAAGTCTGCACAAAATGAGGATTTAACGCATGGGCAGCACAGCCAGTCCCAGCGGTTTAGTGCCCATAATCCCACCTTGAAAATGGCTTCACAATAATAATTATTGCTACAAAATGGACACTGCTTCCCATTTTGGCGGGTCTGCTTCTCTCATAACTAATTGCAGACACACAAGGCAAGGTCTATATTTTTCCCTCCACCTAGTTCCAGAAACCTCCCCATAATATTTCCAGTCTCCAGCCGACAACTTCCCACTTGGCCTTGTTTTGCCACACTAAGGCAGAGCCTGTGGGGCAGCCCCCTTGCTTTGGCATGCTCCAACCATCCCTGGATGTTAAGGTGCTATGACATGAATATATATTTGTGAGCTTTGCACAAAATGAGGATTTCACGCATAGGCAACACAGTGTGACGAGTAGTATCCGGCATGACCTTGCAAATGCAGGCTGAGCTCCAGAATAAACAGCTCAGAAGAGCGAGGACTATGGCAGATTCCCAGGTTCTGGAAGGAAATCCCAGTGTTTGGTTCCAAGCTGGCAGAGACTCTTCCTACTAAACTTACCTGCTTTACACAGGTGGTGAAATACCCAGAGAACAACAATTTCCAACTACTGTTAGAAAACCAGGCTCGTTGTTACAGAAAATCCATGGTCAGTGGAACTCATCACAGAGAGCTAAAAATCCATGTCATGGTTGGAGATTTCACAGCTTCTGTGTTCCAGATGTGGATTGTTGGTTCTCATTGTGACAACACCCACATTTATCACTTGTTCAGGCTGCTGTTCCTTTCTCCCATACATTTTCTTGCCAGCTTTTTTCTTTTGCTGAGTGAGTGATAGATTGGGATGAAAAATTTTTTTCTACTTTTCTGAAATAAACTGTGACCTTTTTAAAGTTGAAAATAACATATATGTTCGTGGTACATATATGGAGATAAGAAAGTGTCTTCCCACACATCCCTTTCTCACAGTTCAAAACAACCTGGTGCAATCTGGCCCTTTCTCAGGGCTGTCTTTGAGTATGGGGTGCCAGACCCTGGGTAGGGGGCAGGACATTCTTGTTTAGGAGAATTTATATGAAGTAGGATCTTGAAATACACCTTAGTTAGACTATATCAAAGATCCAAAAGACTCAGCTTCTCTTTTTTCTTTTTGATTTTTTCTTTTGTTCTTTCCTGTTAAAATTTCAGTGGGTTTCATTGGTTTTTTAGGCATAAGGCTGAGTCTATGGCTTGTGGTCAGTTCTGGAGCAGAAAGCCCTGTAGAAACCAGCCAGGAAAGGATGTGGAGAGTCTGTCTTCCTTTCTCAAAGGCAAGATAGCTGTGCCATTATTGGTGGAAGTTTGTTCACTCCGTTTTTAGAAACCACAAAGATTTTGCAGTCTTCCTGGTCACCCCATTGACCTAAATCTCCCTTGGCACATTGAATTTCATTACTACTTGTTCTATCTAAATTGGACATAAAGAGGAGTCTGTTCACTCCTCTCTGTCTTCTCATGTATCCGAAGAACTTCCCTGTGTCCTTGCCGGTCATCCCCTCAATCCCCTCTCAGGCCTAAGCAATCCCAGGTTCTTCCCCTGTTCCTCAGAAGTCACATTTCAGCCTTGCACTGGTTAGTCCAGACCCGTCCAGACCCATCCAGAAGGATTGAGCTGACTTCCCTGGACTCAGTCTAACTCCAGCCAATGCCCTGCCATCTTTCACCAGGATGGGGATTATTTTGGCTTTTTCAGTACTCTTACTGTTTTCTATTTAGTTTCAGTTCTTAGGGCTTTACTATTACATGAGGCTTGGAGACGAGAGAAAGTGACATCAGTAAAATGAATAATAAGTATATCTCACTATGGCAATATTCCTTATCTTTGAAATATTTTTTTCTTTTCTGAGTTTTATCTTTCTTCTCTCTCCTTTTCTAGGTGAGGAGATAATTTTAGGTAAATGACAATTCCACTCCTATTTCCAATGTAAGGATAGAATTGTTTGTAGTGTAACACAGTCCCCTGCTACATAACTGTCCTATATATTTACAAGAATAAGTTATTCTGTATCTGCTTTTTGCTATGGTCTATTAGGGAAATCATGCCTAAATGTTAGAATTATTGGTAAATAGATGCAGACACAGCAGATCATAAACTCAGTGCATACATTTTGGCCTAAGACCACATTCATTTTGCTTCTAAAAAGCATTCTATAGAGTATAATATATTCGAAAATATTTCTTAAATTGTGAAGTCTTTGAGGTTGGGAGATTCATAAATGTTTGCAGAGCACCTAGAATTCGTCTCTGATTGGGGCCTATGGGTAATTTAGAAACATAAATATTTAATGGTAATGGTAATTACCCCTTTTTCAGAATAATAATGTCTTTGAAGTTCCATCTTGGATGAGTGAAACCCCCTTAATAAGTTTCTCCCACCACTTTGAAGAATATTTTCTTGTCATTGGAAGCATTTCTGGAATTCATAGTTCTGTATATTACAAAAATGCTGTACTTCATAAATTGCAGAACTGTTTGCTCCAAACTGTCTCCTGCTTAAGATGCACAGAAATCGGGATGCAAGTGGCACCATGGATTGTGTTCTGTGGGTGTTTCTACCCTGGTGTTTTAGTTGAGATCAAGAATAATGTTTGCAGGGATCAGGCCCACTTCCAGCACTGGGATTCTTGTTCTGGAGTGTCTCCCAGAATGAAAACAGGATTCCTTTGGGATTAAACCACACCAGAAGCACATACTTGGGAGGGTTTCTTCCCTTGGACCAGACCACAACATGCAGAGAATTACTTCAAGTGACTAATGAAAACTTGACAGAATATTGACTATATGATACCCACTTCCACATGGCTGCCATGATGTACTAACAGCAGCACTGGCAAATAAATAATACATATTTTTAAAATTTCTGTAATTACATGTTTACCCAATAGGCCAGAACAGCTCTGTCCCAAGGAGCTGTTGCAGTCTGAGTAAATAATACATGTTTTAAAGTCCATAATTACATATTTAAACGATAGACTATCGAGGAAATAATGCACATTTTAAAAAGTCCATAATTACATATTTACATGATAGTCCGTAAATTCTGTAATTACTTATTTACACAATAGACCATAGCAGCTGTTACAGTCTATTATGGTAACTCACATAGAATTATATTATGGATTTTTTTATAACTTTAAAAATAAGTATATTTAACCAGAAAATTGTATTGTTAGTCTTTTAAAAAACCTCCATAAGCCTCTAAAATAGGAAAATATGTGTAAGGTAAAAATTTAGGGTGATGCAGAGATAGGGAAGTTCTTATCCCTTCAGTGGTAAATGTCTTTTGTTAGCATGAGGAGCTTAGGATTTTTCATTAATTTCAGAATTTCTTTACTTAGGTAGCAGAAATATAAATATGCAACATTCCATGATTATACTTCCCTTATTGTCATGTAGGCATTCAATTTGGATAAGCATTCAGGATTCTTAAATTCTTCAGTTCCTGTTCTGCTCTTATTAAAATCAGTGATAAAACTCCCATCAACCCTGGTTTCAGAAATCATTTATATTGAGGACAGCACTTACACATGTACTTGAAATCAATGGCACTTAAGCATCTTTTAAAAATAAGCACTTACTTAAGGACTCTCATGAATTCTGATGGACCGAAACATATGATTAAATGCTTTCCCGAATTGGGATACTGCCTTCCATGAGGCAGGATTGGAACCTTCCTCCTCCATGGCTTTATTGATGGGCCACAGGTTTTTTGTTGCTCGTGCTGTGGCTTGTCCCTGAGGAAAAGCTTTTTTTAGCGTGTTTAACTCCAGACATACGTGTGTGAGAATTGGTGCTACAGCAAATGCGTTGCTGCCCCTTTGTTCTTTGTGGAGAGCCATGAATTGAGAATTCATCCAGTGTTTTCCATAGCTCAGCTGCTGAATTTATTCCTCATGTTAAAGACTGGATCAATACACCTAAATGAGACTTCTGTCCATAATTACTACTAAATAGCAGGGCTAAATCAAGCAAGTCAGAATGTGACATTTAGCTCAGCCGGACCTTATGCATTTAGTAAGGAAACAGAGTATGAGAGAAACCTTTGATCCCCACTGTTGGTTTCATTAAAACATTGGAGTTAAGAGAATCTGAGCTGTCGGGAGCCCCATTTAAGCCTTGCCATAAATGTGATGAAATATGTAGGTATGTTTTAACGAGGGTTTGAAGGGTGTTCAATTGCTGGTCACACATTTTGACTGAAAGCACCCAGGTAAATGACTGAAGGTTTTGTCTTTCCTTCACAATGAGCAGTACAGCATCAAATTGGGTAAAGAAATATCTGGTCAGAAATAAAGACGATTTTTGTCAAGTGAAATATGCAGAAATTGAGTCTCACAGGGAAAGAAAATCCTCAACAAGATACACGTCTGCTGTTTTTTGCTGTAGATCCTCCCAGATGTTGTTACTGACACCAGTGCACACATTTGGCTATTTGGTTACAGGCCATAGGGAAAGTCAGTATCAATATCAATCCTTTGTTAAAATTACAAAGGTGATAGAAGAAATGAGTAAATAGCAGAAGCCTAATGCTTACCTCTTCCATGGTGCTTTTTACCTGTGTAAAACAGATAAATTGCATAAATTTCAAAGACTGGCCAGTCTTTGAAACCTGCAAATGAAAACAAAGGATGTGTGGGATTAGAGAACCAAAAATCCGAGCAATTGCTTCAGGTTATGTAGGAACCATATGTAAAGTGGTTTACATTTAAAAGCAACTTCAGTCTTGCATTCTCCACAACAAATTCTTGCATTTGAGAAATAAAAAAATTAGAACACCTCTGTCTCCTGTTGGACAGCCCTGTGGCACTCAGTGGGATTAAGCAATGCTCTTCATGGAAACACTGCCCCTGCACTACCGTCAAGGTCAGTTGCTATGTCATTTTTCTACTCTGCTTTCCATTAAAACATACACACATCAATGTTTGCTGGGTTTGTAGCACTTCCAAGCTTTCCACTTGAGCTAACATACAGGAGCTGTCGTCTTTTACATGTGCACCCTGTACCTTTGAGTTACTCACGTTCTTTGAAGGTTTTGTGGATGTGCAGCTTTTCACCAGGTGAATGTTGAGACCTCTCCCTTGTCCCAGCCCTTCTGATTTGCCTGGCATCCATCCTTGCAGGCACAGCACCTGCCAGGGGTCTATTTTATTGCTAAGGAAAGATTTTGTGTTCATAGAATTGTGGCATTTCTCTAAGAATTCTGACCTCGGGTTGGAGCCATCCACAAGTGCACAATATAAGTTTACACAAATAAACAAGATGTGTTGCACAATATAAGTTTTATAAGGGAAAGCTTTATTATCACATGCTTTTTGGGCACAAACCAGCTTGGTTTATTGTGAAAAATCCCACTGGGGAGCCAGCACAGGGAATATTACATGAAGCAGGCAGGCAGATTCCGGCACATTTTATTTGCCAATAAGCAGGACTTTGCACTTGTAATTTTGTTAATTGTCAGAAGTAATTTAAATTCATCAATTATCAATGAGTAATTCTGTCTGAAGTGTTTCTAGGAAAAGTTAAAATCCCAGTTGGATTGACACAACACTTTCTCCTTTAGAGATACATAAATTTGGTAGAGTAAGTTGTCTCACATGGTATTTTGGAATGTTCTTTAAAAATTAGATTTGAGGCTACAGTGGGACTTTATTTCTGTCTTCCTGTAGGTGATGGGAGAGGATGTGTCATTTTAAGGAGACAGATCCAGACTTTCCTCAGAAGTGCGCAGTGAAAAGGGTGAGGCAGTGGGCATGGGCTGCAATAGGGAAAATTCTGGTTAGGTTTTAGGAAGAATTTATCATGAGGGGCTGGTCAAATGCTGGAACAGATTACCCAGACAGACTGAAATCTCAGACTCAGGCAGTTTTTTTCACTGGATTCCTGACTTTCTTTTGTAGGTTGCCATAGGACAGGTTTTGGCTGTGGTCCCTCACCACCTTGCCCTTGTTCTGCAGAGAGCTTTCAGATTAAAATGTGATGTGCTATATAAAAATAAACTGTTACTATTACTGGTTTGTGGTGGTCCTCAATTGTGATGGAAGAGCAAGTGATTACATCACTTGGCAGCTATGATGACAAATATATATTTGTCAGAAATAGTTATTTACTTTATATGCACTTGTTAGTTTTCGTTTATTGCTTTTTTTATTATAATGGAACTTGAGGACAGAGACAGATTTCTTCCCTGCAGTGTTAACTACAGTAAGAGGTAGCATTATGGAATGTCATCTATTGCCTCTTAGAATGATAAATATTTCTGAGACAAAACATTGTGAAAACCTATATGTATAAATTCCTCTATCCCAGCTATTAGGATGAAGAGTAA
The DNA here is from genome assembly GCA_013397845.1 of Melanocharis versteri. NCBI lineage: Eukaryota > Metazoa > Chordata > Aves > Passeriformes > Melanocharitidae > Melanocharis > Melanocharis versteri. The sequence goes on along the minus strand of VZTG01009760.1, from coordinate 861,229 downwards.
AACTACAGCTTACTATTACTGGGGATTTATCAGGGACTAAATGACTCCTCTCAGGTAGAGAACACCTTGTTCCACACACTTCTCGCAGTTTCTTTGCTGTTCTTTAAGGTCTGAATGCCAGCAGTGTCTTTTCTATACAGGCCATTGTTTTGCATTTGAGTCTGCAGAGGAGCACTGCGAGAAACGGATGAGCAGCCTTTAAATACCTTTTTTCTTGGTCCTTTATAACTCGTTAAATTGAAGAATCTGGGAATATAATATTGAAGTGGCTGTACCTCTTCTACAGCACAGTCAGGCAAGAAGGCCTGTATTGCAGGTGGATGGATTGGGACTTGGAGAAACTAAAGGACCTTCCCAAGGTGCCCAAGGGAGGAGGTAATATAGATAGCATAGAACTGAGGAATTTTGCCTAATTTCCCGCATGCATTAGTCAAGAAAAGATTGTGCAGACTGCTCAAGATACTTATTTTCCTTCTGTCTTAAATGCGTTCTGAGAGCTGAACTTGATGAATTTCAGTGGCCATCAAAGCAAGGGAGGTTTGGCTGCAGCGCTAACAAGTGAGAGCAGTGTGGGGAGGTGTTGTGCGGGCGCTCCCAGCTGTGCTAATGGCCTGCCAACCTGACCCCCTCAGTGAACTGCCAGGCCTCTCGAGTTCAAAGAGGAGAGAGGGGAATTGGGCTGCAGTTAGCGCACTTCATCTGGTTTCTCTTGCATGGAGTCTGGATCCTTTGTTTTAAAGGTTGTTGGGAAAATACTGAGGAGAGAGATGAGGTAAGGGCTGACTGAGGAGCAGGAAGTGTCCTGTGAGGCAAAATGACCATGGCTAGGAACTTCCCATAGCAGCAGAGCAGAATAGCCTCGGTTCTGCCCCACTGAGTCAATTAAACAGTCAATTAAAATTATAGGTGTAAGAAAGACCAAAAAAACAATCTGCAAATTTTCGGATACAACAGATTCTATTTACATGTAAGAAATGTCTTAAGTCTTGTACAATATCTACTCCTTTTGTTCAAAAGGATATGCATTTTTGAAATCCAACTGAATAACTTGCTGAAATTATAGTTGTTGAATAATTCTGGGTTTGGTCTTGGTAGTTTTATGGTTATGCATCTAAAACAATAATATCAATACAAACACAGATGCCTTTGGTGGTGGTAGCAGGGCATGTTAAGTACTAGATGCTCAGGTTTTCAGGAGACACATTTGAAATTCAACAAGTCAGACTTTTAAAAATTAGGTCTTCACACAACCAAAATAAGGATTTTCCCCAAATGTTCCTATCCTGTCTTTTGAATATGTGATGTTTACACACACAAAGAAAAATGCTTCACTGTTGTTCTATGGATGCATTGTTGAATGAAAAAAATAAAGTAAGAGGTCTTGTTCTCAGAGATGGAGAGTGCATGGAATTGACCACTGGTGTCATTAGGGACTGGTATGTCTGGCACCTGATATACTTTTAATACACTGGGCAATTCTTAGCAAAAGATAAGGAAATGAGGAACTTAGTATAAGGTCTATTGATATTCCCAAGCCTGTGTTTTCACAAGCTCCAGCCCAGGATCTTTACATAATCACTATGCACTTTTAATGACCTCTGGTGCATTTTTTATACCCCCAAACCAGTTTTGTACAAATGTAGCCATGTATCAAAAATGTGCACATACCAGTGGTTTGAGGCTGAAAATTTGGCATTTCCATATCGTCAGCTATCACATGATTTCACAAATACATTTATATTAAGTCAATGGTATTAACACTATAGCTTTTGTGATAGTTCCTGTAATATTTCTGAGTGCTATTATAATAGCTTCTCTATCGCCTGCCCCTTTTAATGATTCATAAATTCCTTGATTTCTATGAACAGCAAACTATAATAGCACTATAATCAGGACAGCATGCTAAGGTATAGCAGAAACTTCTGCTGCCTGACTACCTTCAGCTTTCCTTCATTGCCTGACTAAATTGTTCAAAATGAGGTTTCCACTACAATTTGAAACAAGGAACTCCCGAGTTCAACACGAGCACCACTGAAGGAGACCATGCTGAAAATTAAAAAGCAAAATAGACAATAACATGTACCAGATTTGAAATGGAGTAAATGCAAGAGCATTCACTGTATAACAGGCATATTATTAACTCTACCATAATTTCTCTCTGTTCCCTTTCCCCTCATTTGGTCCTTTTAACTAACAATTTCCCCTATTTTCCACCTGCACCTCCTATACACTGCAAACACATGTTCTGTCACAGTGATACTTCCCAGGACCTTTTTCTGGGATGTTTTAACAGCTTCATTTGAAGAGACAAAGGGTGTGTGATAACTACTGAATTCGGGGCTCTCCTTTTTGTTTTCCACCGATCGGGACTAAATCAGTCCATAACAACTGCAGTAAGTGAAACATCATAGGCATGACAGAAACCACAGATGTCATAATCAGAGGTCTCTGTGGGGTTTTTTACTGGGGTTTGTTTTTTCTCCCCTAAGATTTTCAATCACTGTCTCACTTTGGGAATTTGGTACTGGATTCAAAAAGTTTTCCAGAAAGTAGTGATATAATTTCATTTCATTCCATTCCATCTCAGTACTGGTTAAAAGCTGTGACTGCTGGCTGGCCATACCATGTCTTATGTGATCAGTCTGTTTGAAAGGTGTTCATCACAAAACTCCCCATTTTTCATATCCATCTTGGTAGCTTTCTTCTCTGGCTGGACAGGCATGGAGAAAAGTCTCCTCACTTCTAAAGGATAGGTGTGAGATGCCTTAATTTCATCAAGAAGCTGGTGCTGCACTGGGTCCTGATGAGATATGCTGTGTAGAGAAACAGAGAGCTGTCAGTGGGCTCCTTTCACAAGCTGCTAAGTCATAAAAAATAAACCTGCATTGATCAGAGTTCATTCTGTATGGAGTGTTTTTTGCTGTGCTCATTGCTGGCCTAACACTGCATCTGTTGAAGTCAAACTTTTAACAGAATTAGGCCAACTGACTACTTTTGAATGTCACACATTTTGTATTTTTTTGGTATCTTTTTTAAAATTTTGCATATCTGATTTTTGCTTTTCTAAAGGAATTTATGGCAAACCTCTTTCAGCATTAACAACCAAACAGGTATGAATTCCATCTTCATTCTTCTGCTTCAAAGCAATACTTGTAATAGCACTGAATTACATCCTGCCTTGAGGCCAATGGCAGCTGTGGCTGATTAGGGAGGAATGTATAAAGTAGACAGTAGAAAAACCAAAATAGACATAAAGGAGAAAACACATCATCTCACAGGTATAAGAGAATTTATATATCAAGGCTTGGAGTTAGGTAATCTAATGTTTAGTTGAAGAGATTCTTTTCTAGATCGACAGTAACTATATCTGGATTAAACAAGTGTTTTTCCCTTGCCCCGTTTTGTTCTGAAGATGTTACCTGCCCACCTGCTCTGTAAAAGGGACTCTGTTTTAGGGCTGGTGAAATTTAGAAATCATCTTCCCTTTTCTTTTGCTCATGCTACGTTTCCATTTTAACTATCAGTTTTCCATTTCTGTAGCAGTTACTGCCCCATTCCATTGCATGCAGCTAATATGTTGGTAATCATTTAATATAACTTCCCTTCAAAACCAGCTACTGTGCTGGAAAATTGGACGTTAAAAAATGTGCCTGACTTAAAAGAGCATTCTGTTGCAAGTAGTTTGTGATTTGTATAATTCAACATGTATTATTAAAAAAAAATAGAATCTATCTAATATCTAATCTACTGGAATGTTTGAGTCTATCCAAGAATTGTGGCTAAAGTGATAAAGTTGAGGTTTATGCACTGGATGGCACTGGTTGAGCTGGATTAGGGCTCGTGGTATTCGATATTGTGGTTTAAAATCAGGTGGACTTTGAGCAGAATTTGCAAATGAAATGCTGCTATCTTGGGTAGTCAAGATCTTAAAAGTCTGGAGAGGGATTTTAGAAGCATCTGCCAAAACTGAGTAAATTAACAGGCTGATGAGAGATACAGTTCTTGGAAATGTGTATTAGAAAGCTTTTAAAAATTTTTAACCTGTTTTTAGATTCTGTATTAGCTTTAACTTCTTGTGGAAATCTCTGTGTCTTCATGGACAGATAATGAAAAATTTGAAATTAATGAAGTACATCAATGTGAGAGACCTGAACTTAACACCTTCCAAGGGTAGAGCCCCTTTTCTTGTTATTTGCTGTTAGTTTTATTATCATAATTTTTCTACACTGAATGAATCTGTCTACACTTCTGCTCTGCCCGGTTTTCAGTATCTCTGAGTGTACTTCAGTCAGTCTGAATTTCATCCTGTTTATTTTCATTGATGAGCTGACCAGTTCTTTGTAACAAACCCTGTCGTCTTACTGATAGTTCCCACACTTCCTGACCTTGTAGATGAGTTTTCCGTGTATTAATGTAGCAGAAGCTTTTCTAGAGAGTGTGGAATCTGTGCCCACATATTCCATTGTGATCAGTAACTTGTAATTCTTCTTTTAAAAGTGCTGAGGGCATCTTTAGGCTTGATATCCCTTTGGTGAGCTGTGCCAGCAGTTTCTCTTGCAGCTGTGCAAACTCCTAATAGTATTGTTTCCTGAAATAATAATGTTTCAAGAGTCTGACATGGCTGTGAAGTCAGGGGTTTGTGTTTTTCTAGACAGTGGTTATCACTAACCTCTCTTGAGTCCAGCTCATATTCTGACCAGGTGTTAAATGTATCTGCTAATGATTTCTGTATCTCTTCTGACATATCTTTCTGAGCTCTGAATTAATTCCGTCTGTTCCTGGAGTTATGTCAACCTTCAGACTTTCTAATTTTTTGATGAGCTGTTCTGGCGTGTTACCGATTTTCTTTGGTGTTTATTCTTCCTCCCCCAGGAAATTTATGTCTGATCCTGTCATCAGTCCCAACCTTGTTTTATGTACAATAAAATAGAGAGTTCATTTTTAAGCAGGCTCTCCTTCCTGTTAGTAAACTGCCATTTGCCATTTCATAGGTGTGCTTCTGTTTCTCTCAGTGACCTTATGCTCCTTATGTGCTTGAAAAAAAAAAAATCTTTATTTACAATTTCCTCACCTTACGTGAACTTTTCCTTTCATTTTTCCCCTTTGCTTTCCTTATCAGCGTGTCAGTCTCTTAACTTCATGCTATAATCTTTCTATTTGTCTTCCCTATCCTTTATTTTTGTACCTTAAATATGCCTTTTTTATAAATTAATTTTCTTTCATTTTCCCCTTCATTCTCGATATATATTTTGCTACACGAGGTTCTGATGCCAGACAGCCCATCTCACCTTTGGGCATGTAATAATTGACTTTCAGTACTTTCCATTTCCTTCTCTGTCTTTTCCTCCAGTGCTGTTTTCCATTCACTCTCATCTACTGTTTCAGCAATTCTCTTCACTGAATTCAGAGGTTTGATTTTTGTGTGCCTGTATTTTTTGCCACATTGTCATCTTAATTAAAACTCTAACTGGATTGTAACCACTGCTGAATAGATTCCAGGTCTGTCCTCTTCCGCTCAAATCCTAGGTGAAGCAGAATTTCTGCTCTTATTCTTTTATGTATTTCCAGGGTGGGATTTTCCTCCCTGGTGCATCCCAGCGATGCCGTGCTGCAGGATGGGCCCTCCCAGAGGTTTTGGGATGGGCTCTGGTGCTACACCTCTGTTTCTCAGGGAGGAGTGGCAGAGCGAGGTGATTGTCACTGTGTCTCTTTGGCAGCACAGGGCGTCCCCACAGCACCAAGAGCTGCTTTTAGCTGTCGGAGCCACGGAACGGGGCTTTGTGGAGGAGTTCATAGAAATCTGAAGTTGTGTTTTAACAATAGGGCTCCAGCCTTGCTGACAGGAAAAGTAATTTATTTTGCAGTCTCTTCACATAGAATAACACAATCACATATAGTAGATGCTGTCCTTCTGCACTTTGCTATACAGTGTTAATGACTGGCACTTAAATACTTTACAAATTGAATTGCACTTGTATGAGAAACTGGATTGATAAAATAAATTACTATATCTTATAGGTTAAGGTTTTGGTTCTGCAATTGTAGCTGTTACAAATTACCTAAACCCCTTTTTATATTGCATTTTACATGGCTATATTTTACAACCACTCTAATAAAAAATTCTATACAAAAATTGTTTGATATTAATAGTAATCATTAACAACTTGATAGATTCTTGTTAAGTATATTTGCAATACATTTAATCTTATTAAACTCAGTGCTGAGTTGTTTTTTCTGAATATTATAGGTCTTTATGAAGCTAGCAGTATAAAGAAGAGATTTCAACCATTTTCGGCCAAGAATTAGGTTTAGCTTAATGGATCAATTCTTTTCTTATTAAACTGAGTCTGACCAATGCCAAGTAATACATTCAGCATTGATCTTTGTCTCACCCTGCTGTAGCTTGTGTTCTCTTTATGTACATGAAAAATAAGGTGCCAAGAATGAAAACAATGCCTGTATAATACAAATATAGAATTTTGCAGACTTCCATTCTGCTTATCCTTTCAGTTTGTTATTAATGTCTTATTCAATGCTTTTCTAAATGTACTTTTAAAATAACTTTTCTTTCCATAAAGAATATTTCTCGTTTTCTGTAATTAACAAAAAGGAACGTGAATAATAATTTTAAAAGTTCTGTTTACAACTGACAAAGGTAAAAGCCTTCATAAGGATATCTCATCCCGTTTTAGAAGGCCTACCTGTACCTGTTCAATTTTTTTTATGCATGAGGTTTACACAATGAAGTTTAATTTATAAATGCAGGGAACCTCGTTAACAACTAATGTGAAGCAGTGGCCTCTTGGTCTGTCTTTATAAAAATCCCTTGATTTAATCTGAAATATGAAAATTACATGAAACTGGAGACGGACGGAAATTGAGATGATCTCACTGTTTCTGCTGAAACTCATTTTTGTGCACTTTAAAGTTCAGAAATAAATGCTTTGTGAAGACTGAAATTTCAGATGGGAATTCCATGAGAATTTTGCCCTTTTTAAAATTAGTCCCAAAATTTCTCACTTGCTCTACTGAGATCTCATTCAGTGTCCATTTGTACTTGTAAACAAACCTCGGGTTTTGTTTACACTGTGAACCTTTTTCAGTATTCTAAGTGTGCCCAGGGGCCAGATTGTAAGTGAAAATATAGGCATATTATGTAAGTAATATCATGTAAAAATTAACCATCTTCTTTTTCTGTAACCAGTATTGCTGCTGCGGCTTTGTAAATGCAAATAATGGTGAAATAAAATTATAGAACTGTGCTCTCAGAATGCCAGATCAGAATTTGCAGGGTTCTTCTTGTGTATTTTAAATGCTTTTCACATTGCACACTTTTAAAATGTGATATATTTTTAAAATAATCTAGATATTTAAAAGTGCTTATTGCACATGTCCTGTATTAAATACTGCTTATAGAAAGAAAGCCATTATTGGGAGGTAAAGGTGCTTTCTGCATTTGTATTTACAATCACATTTGTGCTTTGAAGGGATGATTCGGAATATGTTTTTGTACGTATTGGTACAGCTGATCAGTACACAGTACTCTGTATTCATGGCTGGTTCTTTATATCAGAGAATATGTTATCAGGTCTGGAATCTAGAACCTTCTGTGATAAAATTACAGTCTTCCACCTCTGGAATTAAATATGTGCTGCTTTGTGAGCTCCTAGAAAGCAAAATAATTGCAACACTTACATAAATCCCGAATTCCATCCTGTAGAGGGCAATGGTACACATAAATGTAATGTAGTGTGGTACAGAAACACGAGCAGCTGAGACCTGTAAATCCTTCCAAAGTCGATAATATAATCAGTCCTAAGCAGGAACTTGTGTGCTTGCTCTTCCACACTGGCCTGTGTGGTCATTTAGAACTTGCTGGATGGGTTTTTTCTTTATCTTTTTTTTTTTTTTCTGTTATATCTAAGTATTTCTGGAGTTAATAAATATCAGAAAATGTTTCACTATTAAGGAGCTATAACTGATATATTGAAAGCAGATTAAAGAATATGAGTGCCCAAATTCCAGTGAAATTCAATGGATTTGTTTAAAAATCTCAGTGTTTAAATATTTGAAAGAATATCAGGCAGGTCAGTAGAGGGGACTTAAATAGCTCTGAACAGGATTGTATGCTTGAAATTAATGATAGTTTTGTAGCATAGAACAGCCATAGAACCCTCTGAATATTTATTTATGGCAGGTTACAGTGAGAGTTAGGGATGAATTCAGTTTTATTTTATTCCTTCATGCCCAGGCTTTATAGTGGCTCTGTGTGAATGAACCCCTGTGTCTTTTTCTCGCTGCACATCTCTGGGTATAGGTCTGGCTCTGGTAGAGACACAGCGTTATTATCTAAGGCAGCTGATCTCTAGATCAATACTGGTAAAGTATCCATAAAGGTTTTCTTGATTTGCTTGAAGAATCTTGCAGGGATGGACCTGAAGGTCCTTGAATGGGGTCAGCTTCTTTCTCTCTGAGTAGTAAGTATTTCTTTCTCTCCCTAGGAGGGTAAAGTGAGACAGTGTGGAATTCTGACTAATAGCTAGGTGCCACTCACATTTGTATATTCGCATTCCACTGGAGTTGCTCGAGCTCAGCTGACACAGGGATGTGAGTGAGAGTGAGTTAGCTGAGGGTTTGTACCAGCTCTAACACAATCTGTTCCTCTCAGCCACTCTCTTTCACAGATCAAAACGACAGCTTTGCCTTTCATTGCAGGTAAACAGCTGCTTCATTTCTGCAGTGGAGCTCACTTCTTCAGCTGTTTGGAATGAGCTGCTAGTGGCATAGTTGGGTTACCAAAAGGCAGCTTTTCCAGGTTCTGGGGGACATTTGTTTTTCTAAGACTTTTCAGGTATCTGCAAATGTAGCTTAATTTCAGAAAGGCTGCACACCCTTGAGATCTCCCACTGACTGCATTTTTCATTTATTTCAGCTCCTCTTCTTTGCAACTTTTTTCATTCCAGTTTAAAATGAGTCTGTGCCCAGTGCTGTTCCCAGCAATATTTATTTTGTTTCTCTCTGACACAGACCTTGTCATAAGGGTCCATATCAGTTTACTCCAAAGGCAGGCTGGCTGTATCACGCCTCATTTTGGTGTCTTGTAGCATATTTGCAAAAGATTTTAAAAGATGGAGAAATAGGATAAAAAGGAAAATTGCATTACATTCACTGAAATGAAGTTTCAGAGCTTAAGTTTGGGAATCCTCAGATTAATAAAAGCCAGGAGGGGAAGGGCCAAGAATAAGTCAGTAGTGAGGAGACCTCAGCTCTGAACCTGGCACCTCTCTGTGATTGTGTTTGTGCTGTCTCCAGGATAGAAACTTCAAAGGTCTCCTGGAAGCCAAGAGCAAACTGCAGCAACTGTGTTTTGCCGTCCCCTCTGCTCGCTCTGGAGTGTGCACATATGTGGCTCAGAAGTAGGAACAGATGATAAACTATTGTTTTGAATAAATAAATCTTGAGGGTGTCTCTATTGCTGTTCTCTTTAACCTCATTTGTTTACCTTAGAACATTTTCTTAAAGTTTTCTGTACATGTCTGTCTGTAGAGCAGCATTGTTTTGTTCTGTACCAGGGAAACTTGTAGGCATTGCGGTAGGAATTGGATGCAAAAATCTGGGACTGGATGGGATTTAAATGGCTTTGCTTCTAAAACAGAGTTGCTGTTTGCCTTCAAACAAATGTCTGAAGTGATATTATGGTACAAAGTCTACAAAGCTGTTGAAAGGAGATGCATTTCAAGTGTGCAGCTCTGGTGCCTCGAGAACAGGTAAAATTTAACAGATGCGTTTCCCTATGCATTGTTAAAAATCTTCTGTTTTCTGCAGTGCAGAACTTCAATATTTTCCATTTTGCCGTATGTAAGGAATGCACTTTTAAATACTATTTAGTCTGTCAAGCTCTTAGTACATATGGCTTAAAACTGAAGATCCTATTTAGATACAGATTTTTTATGCAAATGAATGAACTGCTAGAAATCAATAATGTATTTGTGTGTAAACAGAATGCATGCCTTGCCTAGACTTTTAACCTGATAGATGGCAGACCCATAATAACCTTTTTTTTTTTTTACTAAATACTTCATTTCTTAACCAAGCCTTTCACTTGCTGTGATAACAATGTATTTCCAAAATTTTTCCTGTTTGTATACAAGCCTTTAGGACAACATACAGTATTCTATCAACAAATGTCTAAGCCACATGCCAGTATTGTTGGGCTGTTGGCTACAGAGAAATTTTAGTCAGCACAATAAAAGAATCAGTTTTGCCATATTAGTGTGATGTTAATCCTACCAGAAATGGGAGTGTCCTACTCAAGCTGCAATCCAAGGGAGTTCTATCTCAGAGAAGAATTTAGGCTTCCCAAAATTTAAAATCTCAACAGATTTTAAGGTGGGATTTTTAAATAGAAATGTTTCAATTAAATTGCCACACAACACATTTCAAAAGAAAATTTACCATAACTTTTTCTCAAACTTTATTCTTAATTTCGAGAGTTCTTCCCCCATTTTAATGTTTTGCTATTGCTGTTTTCTGGTTTTTGTTTTCCTAGTGGCTCTTATCACTCTGTAGCTTCAGAAAAGTACTGGTTTTACCAAAACAGGCACAGAGCAAGAAAATAAAAGTATGGCTGTTCACACAGTTCCACTTCCAGGCAGGAAACCTTTGGTTTGGGTAAGGGTTATTCCCATGTGTTCAGCCAGCAGCTTGCTCCATATCCACAGTGTGCTGCGAAGCAGGGAAGGGCATGTGTTTGGTCAGCCCTTCCAAGGAGATTGCCTGCCTGCTCTCCAGCCTGGGAGGGAAGGATACTCCAGAGGATTTTATGGGTAAGGGCTCTTTCTGCCCCAGGCTCTGTGTACACATTCCTGGGAGGGCCCTCGGTTCCAAACTGCTTCTTTACTAAGTTATGTGAGCTTCAAAAACGATCTGAAAATAAAGTTATGCTTCAGATGATCATATCCAATGTCATCTGATCTTGTAAGATTTAGATAAATGCACGCTTGCTAAATGTTAAAAGACAATTAGCCATAGATTTTAATCAAAATTAGTCAATAATTGAAGTAGTGAGAGTAATGAACACTGCAGCTCATTTTGTAGTTCTTCTCTTTGGCTGTGTTTTACTGACTTGGGGGCCATACCTAGACCTGTCCAAAATAGAAGGAATTTTTAAAATACCGTGGGTCCACTGAAGCCAGCTTCTCTTCCAACTCCAGCACTTAAGTACATGAGGAAAAAGGAACCAAAGAAGATGGATAATTGGTACCTCGAATTGATAGTGTAACTGATGGTGGTCAGTTTGGAGGTGCTTACGTGAGTGCCCTTTGGGGTGCCTTCTTTATCTCCACATATAATGTCGAATACTGCAGAAGGTCATGTCTGAAATCAGCGTGAGGATCAAGGATATGCATGTGAGAAGCTCAGTGTGTTAGGAAATAGATGGAAATAGTTCCCGGAGATGAAGGAAGGCACAGGGCAAAATGAATAATTGCAGAGCTATAGACAGGTGTCAAGGCAACTGTGAAAATGAACCTGGAGTGGGGGGTGTCTGTTGTGTAGATGTACAGACTGATCCCCAGTGCAGCCTTACCCACTTTCTCCTCATATGTTAAGATAAGTTTAAACAATTTTTCTTACTAGAGGCCCGTTTTCCTCCATTGCCTGGCTGAGAGGCCTCCAGCCCTTGCTGGAGAAACCGGCACTCAGATTGAGATGGTTCTCTTCTTTGGTCCATTCAGCCCTCACTTCTCTCCTGAGAAAGCCAATAAAAGTGTTGTCAGGTGTGCTGCTGCTGATAAATAATAATGGCGAACATCCATTAGGAGTCAGACCTGGAACTACCAAATTCACTTTGTATAGACTAACAAATGGCCATTAGGCAGGAATGACCTATGTTTGATCCCACAAAACCGCTTCCATTTCCAAATGCTGAGGATAATAAATAAGACTGTGGAAGGCTTCTGCAAGTCGATGAGCTTGGGCTTCTTCACATCAGTAAGAAAGAAAATGTGTGGCCTTCCCAAAATGCCACACTGTCTGTGTTAGGCTGCTCCTTCAGGTGTCTGTTCCAATACCCACTGCATAAAACAGTAGGGATCGGGTGCCCGGACCTTCTGGAGTAGCCAGGCTCTCTCTTATCCTGGACCGCTTGCTGCTTGGACACATTTAAGCATTTCCATAATGGAATAATTCACTGTTTTTATTCAATAGTTGGTGAGTTGCTTCTTGATTTCGGTTTGGATCAAAGATTGTTTTGGCAATGGAAGGGTTGCTGTTGGAGGACACAGTTATGCAGACCTTAAGAATGGAAAATGTTTGCTAGAGTTTCCTCTTTGTGTTTAGGATTTCCCTTACCACCAGTTTCACTTTTACTGAAACCTCCCAGGAGCAGGAACACGCTGAACTGGGGTGGCTGAGCCCTGGCACGGGGCTTTTCTAGGCTGAGCCTGTGTTCTGAGCTTTCTGGATGACACTGGAATCCTTCCACAGCTTAGACCTGCACTTGGGGCAGGATGTGCAGCACGAACCCTTGGAAAAGAGATGCTGTTCAGTACCGAATTAAGCCGGTTTAAAATCATACCTCTAGGAGAACAGATGTGCCTTTGTATGAAGAGGAACTTTTGAACACTCAGAAAACTGAGCTACTAAAAAACCTAGGTCTTGAGCTGGTCCCTGTATTGCCTTTCCACACACAAGCAGTGTTGGACTTCCAAATGGATCATTTTGAATATTTTTCTAGTTATCTTTTCAGCTTTTTATATTACCAGTTGTTACAGAGGAGATTTTTAATAAGCAACATAATAAAATGTGCTCTAATAAAGCACATTTTAATCTTTTTCCTGTTCACCCTTTTTAAAAAACCAAAAGATGAATGAACAATTTGTTAATCCAAAAAAACTGCTGATAACATGAACATTTAAATAACTATATAACTGCAAATACATATTAAAATAAGTTCAACTATTTAAAAACAATTATGAATCACTTACAATAGTCATCTAATGTATACTTAAAGGCAAATACAGATTGTATATTTTTCAAATGGATGGAAAAACTATTCCAGCCACTTGGTGTCTGAGAAGCAAATGACTGATTGCTTTTCTGGTATTAAACTGAGGGACTGCAAACATTAAAAAAATCACTAGACCTTGAATTATATCAAAATATAATTGGAATAAAATAATTCAGAAGATAATTCAGTCTTGCTACTAATGTCGTTTACACAGATAGCAATGCTAATATTTTTTCCTTTGTTGTAGACTTAGTCAGTTTAACTCTGTGGGTGCCAGCCTGACCCTCGGCACCAGGGACAGTTTTTGTTTAAAGGTCAGGTTTTGGGCTTAATCTTTTTCCTGGAAAACCTACTGTATTTTTGTAGGTCTCTTTGTGACATTCAGAGGAATAATGCAGGTCCTGCAACACTCAAAAGAGATTTCCTAAGATTCTTAGGAATTTCAAGGTCTACGTAAACACACAGTAAGAATTTTCAAAGCAGCTGGGAAACTGGAGTTGCTCAAATACATTTGAAAACCTGGTCTTTATTCATAGGACTATTTCTGTATAATTCCTTTAAGGCCATGGGGGTGTTTGATTGAGGAATTCTGAAGGAAATAAGAGTGACAGTTGCCCTGCCAGACAATGTACTGCTTTGAGTATATACTTCACTTTTTGGGCACTGTTTGTTTCTGTATTTTGTTTTCCATATCTATAACAGCTTTGCCATGACCAAACCTGTCTAATGAACGGCCTGATAACAGAAAAAAACCCAGCCTGAGTTTCAGAGTGTGCAGAGCTGCCCTTTGAAATTCTCATCCCTTCAAGGAGCTCCAAATTCAGCACACAAAACTCAGCTTCCCCAAACGACCGGTTGCTTTTGAGAACTGTGGCGAACACCTAAAGAATTCTCTGTCAGCAGATTTCCACGCCTGAGTATAAGCAGATGAATGGAAGTTGTTGTAAGAGTGAAATATTTACTCACTCTGGTCCTCATCTGGGTGACCCAGAGATCAATGAAAGCAATATTGATGTCGTAGGAGGCCAAGGTTCAAACCCAACTCAGTGCCAGCGTGCAGATGGATCCATACCCTGCAAGTGCTGTGCTCTTCCTCACGGATAAAATCAGTGTTGGTTGGGAAGGGAAGCACTGAACACAGCAAGGTTTGTGCATTTGTCACCGGCTGTACACGGTGAGAGGCACAGTATTATCACAGTAAAACTCAAAGTAAGATGAACCAGAAGAAACCTTGTGCTTTCAGGGTTTTTTTTTTTGCTTCATGGAAAATTCCAAGGAGAGTCCAAAGGTGGAAAGATGATACACAACATTTTCCCCATTAAGTGCCTGCTGAAAAATGGAAAAGTTGTTTTCCTGAGTCTGTCCTGTTCAGCAGACTTTGCGTGAGGAAGAAGGGATTCTCTAGCTCCAAGAAAACTCATTTTTCTGTATGGAGACATGTCCTGTGATAACCTGATAGATACGTGTGTGCTGCAGTATTTAGGAGCTCCTGTTCAGTTTGGAGTTGAAGTGCCTCTCTTTTGCTCCTTTTCACTTTAAACATGTGAAAAATAATAAGGTTACACTGACTCTGCTCTATCCATAAGAGGTGACACAGCCCCGAGCTGGAAAGGGACTAAAAGGAAAGGCAGCTCCAAAACCCAAGGCCCTGCACTACCTGAAAACTTCCCCTTAAGTTTAAACAGAACACAGCTTGTTTAAAATTAGGATTAAAAAGCAGCGTGCCACCAACTTCAAATAGAACACATTTTATTTAAAATTAGGATTAAGAAATACTTTTTTTAACTGTGACAACCCAGCTGACATTTGGAGGGAGTATTTCTTGCCTTGTTTAGACATCATGTTCTACCCTTGGTAGATCAGTGGATACAGAGCATGCTTAAGTTGGCTAATTAATTTCAAAAGTGTAGAATTGACTAGCAGGTAATTTAATCTAAAAATAATTAAAACTATTGAAATTATTACATTGTTGTTTAATTAATATTACTTAATATTGTAATTTTCAGCCTAAATTATGCTGATTAAAGATTTCTCTCATAAATACCAATAAAATTAATTACAAATTAATTAAATTTGTTAAAAGATTCTCATAATGGACTTCCAGCTATTCTTGATTTTTGCAATAAATAAACAGAAGCATTATTAAGTGGTATATCTTCCTGGGGGAGATATTTAAACATGATATGCAGATATTGCAAATGGAAGGATTTCCCATGAAAATAGACACGCTTAATAGCAAAGGCTGTTTTTCCCCTTCCAGTGAAAGGAAAAAAATAAAAGAGCTCAAAAGCAACATTTTTATTTTACTGTTTGGCAAGACAAAATGCTTTCCATTCTGTTCCATCTGAGATTCCAGGAAGATTTGTTGACACGTGGCAGTTGTGCCTTCTCCCAGCTCCAGTGTCTTGCATGGTAAAGATTGTTTGTAGTAAAAGAAGGTTCTTTTCTACAGTTTAGCAAAAGAAAGGCCACATTTTTATCTGGATTGGGAGATTGGCAGTGGTCATGGGGGTAATTCCTTGTGTTTAGGGGAGTGTGTGCATTAACTCCTGGCAAAACCCCAAGCTCTCCATCCTTGGAGATCTTGGAATCCTGATTTTGATCCCAGCTGCCATTTCAAATGGCGTGAAAGCTACCAACTATGACAATGTTTAGTAGGGTGAACACCTGCAAATAAATTTAATTACATCAAAATCTCCTCTTGCCAAAAAGACCCAGCAGTTTGTTTTATGAAATAGAAATGTTTTGTTTGTTGTTCTCCAATACTTCCACAATGGGTTTCCTCCTTTTTGTGGTGCAACACTGCAAACCAGGTGATAACAGAGGTGATAAGACCTGTAACTGAGCTGTGGGCTTGCAGCAGCTTTTCCCCCTTCTGAGTTTGGCTCTGGAATTGTAAACTACACTTCGCATGGTCCGTCTACTCTCCTACAGCCCTTGATCTCTTTTAGGGGGAGGATTAGGCAAGGAAATAAAGAGAAGGTGATTTAGTTGTTGAGTCATGGGGATGATTTCAAAGGAAAGACTCGAGCTGCAGCTCCCGGGAGCTCCTCTGGACATGGATGTACCTAATATAAGGTTATATTGTTAACAAAACTATTTTGGCACAGTTCAGCAAATCAGTCTTTTAGCTCTTGCTAAGATGACCTAAAATGACATTTTGACTATTGAAAATCCCCTGAATACAGTCAATTTTGTAGTAAGGATGTTTGCTGCCTTCCTTTTTTTTTTTTTTTTTTTTTTTTTTTTTTTTTTTTTTTTTTTTTTTGTTCTAAAAAGGGGAATTTTTTTTTTTTTTTTTGATTTATTTTTTTGGATAGGTCCAGTAAAGTGGAAATTCCTCTTGTTGGATTCCAGAGTTACTTGGCATGCAGAATTTCGCCTGAAATGAGTGAAGGGGTGGTCACAGCTTATGTTTCATTAAAAGATTTCCCTTAACCGGACCCCATCTTACCGTTTCAGTGTTCTTGGGAACACACTTAACTAATGAAACTTAAATGAAAGTGGTGTTCATTTAATTTTGATTATATTCTCTATTTTGTCTAAAATACATTTTTAATTGCACTATTTCTGGGGAGCTAATGAGGGGAAAACTTGTTTCTGAGAAATTGAATCGCAGCTGTAGTTGCAGATAAGGCTGACATTCCCTTCTTAGAAAGAAGCAATCAATGCTGAATGTATCAGGTGAGTTCATTTCTCTTGCTCTGCTTTAATAGCTTATAAAGAAGATTGATTAAGTTCTTGTCTGATAGATCAATAAAGGAATGAAAGTGAGCTTTCCCTCCTTCAAGCACGGGTTTGGCATCTGCTGGGGAATGTAGGAACTGAAGAGGAGGGATGCTAACTTGGGAAAAAATCCCGAAAACTGGGATTCCACTGAGCTCATTCCTATCTTATTGCTTACACAGCACAGGAAACAGTCACCATGGCATTCACAGGGAGTGACCATCCAGCTGGGTTCCTTTTTCTACACCACCCAGCTGTGTTTTTCACATCCTTATGCTTTGGTGCAAAGTGAGATTTGATAGATTGAGCAACCAGTAATTGTTTGGTTTATAACCTTGATAATGCAAACTTAAAGGAGCCAGCCTCTTAATTCTCCTAATTTCTGACCAGGCAGGGTGGGTAACCAATGCTTTTCTGGCCTTTGGAAACTTCAAAAATCATCTTAGTCTTCAAAATGGCAATTTAAGAGAGTGTCAGTGCAGGGTTTTTGATGCTTCAAGGTGTTAGGCTGGGAATGGCAAGAAAGTATCCCTAAATCTGAATTTCCAGGCAAACCAGTGTGTTTGCACTTGACTTTTTTTCAACGTAGCATTTCAGTCCCTCTTGCAGTGCTTTTCAGTGTTCCAAAAGCACGAAAGTTTGTGGAATATAAAATAATGTGAGGAAGAAGGGAAACGGGAACTATAAAGTGTAGCATTTGTGACAGTAGCAATGTCACGGCTATGAGAAATTACAGAAGTAGCATAACATCAGTATTTTATTTGCACATATAAACACTTCAGTATCTTCTATGGTGGCCCATGTTTTTTATTTACTTCTGTTGTTGACTTTTATGGTTGTGTCACACACCTGAGCAGAGTCTGCAGGTCTGGAGCTGCCTCTGCAGAGGAGACATCCCTCTTTAGCAGAGCGTAAAAGTGAGAGACAAGTTCAGCATTTACCTCATTTGAATAACACGAAAGCCCAGATATTGCTTGTATCTGAGAAAAGATAGTCAACACATGTACTGTGGAGACATCCAGGATGCTAATTAGCTGCAGACAGAGCTGCACAGTTCTCATCTCTTTATATATATACACACAGACACGTTTTTTTCTTTCAAGCACAGTTATTTAAAGAACTCCATACGTGGTACAAAATCCAGAGATGAAACCTGGCAAAAGCAGCGTCTTGCTTGTAAATTACTGATGCTTTGTTACTGTTACTAGAGTACATATTAAACTTTAATCTTATTGATTTGTTATTGATTTTTGTTAATAGTGAAGTTTCTTGATACAGTGTGACAGGCTGCTTGTATCAGCAATTTCAATTAGATCTCTAAATAACTGATTGTATAGACTGTCAACTTCTGTCTTTTCAAATTAACTTTCACATCTGAAGTCCTGAGTGTTCATCTGCACCATGTAACTTTGGCCAGGCTTTTCCCAGCCCACCAGTGACATGCAAACATGGAAAGGAGATGTGACAAAGAGGATGTTTTTCCCTGTGATTCTCCGGATTTTCAATATTTTTTCTAATTTTAAATAGAGGTTTCTGTTTTGTGCTAATCTGCTGTTCTTTTTATGCTTATTTAAAAAAATTAAAATGGAATGTTCCTAGGCAGGCAGTTTTTTTTAACATTCCAAAAGAAATGGTGTCTGATAGAGGAGCTGGTCATTGCAGATATCCTGCATTACTATGGAGAGATGCAACTCTCTTAAAGATCATTAAGAGAGCAAGAATAAAGGTGGTCATATCCCATCTGCAGGTCTTCAGTCATGGATTTGAATTTGTATGTGACTGGAGTCTTAATAAAATAATAAAATCAATTGGTGACATTCATTCTTTGGTAATCATGAGACAAAACCACTGTGCATTACACAGTTCCAAAATGGAATCCAGTGACGCATGCTACGGAACTTTCATTATCACAGTTTGCTGTTGTTAGAAGCTGTTATGTTTCCTTTTTTTGAGAGAGAAAATTAGGCTTTATATTTCAACCAAGTATTTGAACACAGTAAGAATAACATCTGTTGCACAGAAATGCAATTTTCAAAGTTATTTGCATTTTCACCAATCAAGCTTGGTTTCAGGGAAAAAATCACACTTAATTGTATGGCTAAGTGCGTTGGATGCCTACAGGGCTGCATGAAAGCGTGAAGGAAAATTCTCTGTAGGGTGGCATATGGAGTGAGCTTCCTGAGGTTTGGAGTTGTGCTTTGAAGTGAGTGAGGTGTGACAAAGATGCGCTGGGCCTGACTGAGTCTCCTCTGGATCAGGAGCCCTTAGTGGAAAACCATGGCTTGTCGGGCCACTAAGGACAGACACTTTGAGGTTCCTTGTCATGGTGAACCAAGTTGAAACACTTCAGTTTGTGTTTTGGACTGGATGGGACCGTGTTGAGAATGCAAGGTGGAGTCCCGCCTGCTCCCGCCAGCAGTTGTATTTTCAGTGAGGAGTGAAGACCTGCCTTCTTCTCCCTTCTTTGGCGTGAAATCATCTACAAGTGGCAAGAATTGTCTAGTTAAAGTTTGTTAAAGGTAAATCACTGGATTGTGCTCATAAATTCCCAGTGGGACTGCTCAAATCTGTGCAGTGCTTTGGAGGTGTAGACACGGAGTCAATATATCCAGTTAATCTCTCAGGAAAATGCATTTCCAATACTTGGGGGATTTCTGAGGGTTGGTCAGCTGTTTTCTTCCAGACTGCCTTTACTCACAAAGTAATTTGTCAGCATTTATTTCCATGATTGCTTGTCTGAGCCTTTAGTTTTTCTGAGGAACCAGGATCTCCTTGGGCTCCTCACCAGGGAGGGTGCCCAGAGCGTCCAAGAATTCTTGTCTTGTCTGCTGTCCACACACGAAATGTGAGATGCCACATCTTGATGTTCTTCATGATGAAGTGACAACTTCCTATTCCCCTTGCAAAGACCAGCTGGTTTTGGGAACACATTGGTTTGGTTTTTGTTTTACCCATTTCCCATCAAGACTGTGACTGTGTCCTGGTGCAGAACTAACCTGGGATGTGAAGGTACTTCATACAAATTAGAAGAGTCACATGTGCTTGATACCTTTTTGCACTAGAAAACAAATGTACCTGCTAAAAATAATTAGGACAGTCCTAAACGGAATCTGGTTGTTGAAGTTCAGTCTGAATGTTTTCAGTCAGTACAGTGGCTGTGGTGTGACTGAGGATGTTCTTTTCCAATTGGCAGGTGATAAGCAATTTTCCAATATAATATCTTGAAGACAACGAGGGATCATCACTACCTAGTGTGATTTAACTACAGAATAATTAAAAATTCTGTGAAGAACCTCAAAGCATTTTTAGCTTATCATTCCTTATTTCACTGTTAATTAAAAGTTGAAAAATCTCAATATAATTTCTTTTTCAACTGTTTGTTTTCTTGCAACATTTCTTTCTAAAAGTCTTATTTTGGATTAAATTAACTATAAGCATGTTAATTTTAAAAAATTCATTAGATACTTTGATTGAGAATAGTTTATTTCTGGTGAAATCTAAATGACAGCCAGCAAAGTATTTGCAATTCCCTGAGTGTGTTGCATACTTAAATCACAGAATGCTTTATGTTGGAAGGATCATCTTGTTCCACTCCCCTGCCATGGGCAGGGACACCTTCCACTAGACTAGGTTGTTCCAAGCCCTGTCCAACCCGGCCCCAAACACTTCCGGGGATGGAGCCTGCTGGAGTTTGTTGTTGACCCGGTAAATATTTGCATGGACATCTTGCAGTTCAGTCTAGGAGGAGCTTCTGACATGCTGGGAGTTCACTTGGCTCTGTAGCCTGTGGTTTTCTTGCACAACTAATTGAATTTAGTCATCAGCCAGATCGTATATTAGATGGAAAAGGTCACTTGGGTGCTGACATCTGGGGAGTGTGGCAGGATTTCAGCCTGTAGTAGTTTTCCCAAAGCTGTTTGTACCTTGGCACATCCTCAGTGACCTGTCCCCTGATACCAGAACCCCCTGGGAGTTCCAGGCACTGAGCTCCAGGCACGGTTGTGTCTGCAGAACTGTTCCCACTGGGCATCTTCTGTGTTGTTTCAGGAACCCCTCTTCTCTGGAGGGGCCTGCAGGCTTGATGTGGTGTCAGTTTAACACTGCCCTGTCTAAAAACATGGTTATTATTCATTGGAGTTAAACTTTGGGGTTAATTATTTGTGGTGAGCCCAGATTGCTTTGGGGAAGGTCACCCAGCGTTGACCAGCACTCTGGTGTCAGGCAAAGAGCACTAAAATGATAATAACTACGTGCAGGTAAAGCTTTACAAGTCAGATCCTCTGTACCAAACACTGCTTTGTCTTATTACTGAGGGGAGAGGCCTGTAAGAACTGCTAATTGTGCATTAACAAAGCCCTCCTAAACCTGAACCAGAAGGGACAGACTGGCTTGGAAAGAGAAGCACTGCAAACTCCCAGCTAATTGCTTGCATCAGCTCTTTTGGGTCCCTTTTAAAAGCATCCATGGGTTAGGCCAAGCTGTACAAAATCAGACTTTGGCCCCACTCTCAAGTTTTAGTGAAAGGCCACCTCTGCCAGCTTGGAAATGCTACAAGGAAGTTCAGCAATGCACAGCATTAAGGGTGTTTGTACTCTGTGTGAGGCTCCCCGAAATGGATGCACATGTTTAACTTCCTGCACTGTGAGTAATCCTATTGACTTCCACGAGTGCTCATTCCTGTAAGATTCAGTTTATATGCAAGTCTTGCCACTCCTGGCGCATCAGACGCCTGCTTTTAACAGCTCCTTTGAAAGCTAATAGAGCTGGACTTTGAACTTCACAGTTATAATTCCCTGCATTTAGCTTGGGCAACCCCATGGATGCTAAAAGTGATGGCCAGAGACTTACTGGAGTGAAGAAAAAATGCTGAGAACAAGGCAAGAAGCATGCCTTTTTTTCCTGGAAAAAACCAGGCTTTCTTCTTTCCAGTAACTGCTACAAGAGAAAATTGGTCTCAAATAATCTCAGACTTGGGCCCAATTCTGCTACCTTTCACGAAATTCCTTTTGGCTTTAATCAGACCAAGATTGGGCTAACTGCATAATTTCCATGCTGCTTTACTGCTAAATGACTCCCTTATTTTTAAAATTGAATCTTCACTTTAAAGTGCAGTATGTATTCCTTTTTCTATCCTAAATTAAGTCTGATTCTGCACTCTTTCCATAAGCGAAATGCCTTAGGAGACTCTTTGAGATTTGCTTGTGTGAGCACAGCAGCAGGGCCTGAGCTGCGATACACAGGATGCTTCAGATAAAGTGATAAAACTGGTGCAGAGTCCAGCAATATCTTTGTAAATATTGAAATGAAGTACTTGCTAGTCCAGAGCTGTACCCACCGTGTGGGATATCTCACAACTCCTCCTGAACCTGTGTCTGAGGCTACTTTATGCATTAAACACAACAAGGCAGTCAAAGGTGTGCATTACATTAAGATAACATTCTTTCAGGGTCACTGGAGGCATCTGGCTGTGCCTTGTATCTCCGCCTGCTTCTGAGACATTTATCTCGCAGGAACACGTGTGTGTGTTTGTTCTGTTACCTAATCATAAAGTGGCATTTAAAAATGGGCCTCTCCTATTAGCTGATGAGGTCGGCTGGCTGGATGCACAGCTTCCTGGGGCTGGAAATACACGGCACCTTTGCTGCTGGGGAGCTCTGGGCTGCAGTGGGAGAGCAGGAGGCTGTTGGGTGGGTCTGGGATGCAGGAGGTGCCACTTGGATCTGCAGGGTGTTTCTGTGGGCAGTGCTTCAAAACCAGCACCTTGGCCACAGGGTTGTCAGGTGGGCCTGTGACCTGCTGGGCATCACTCTTGTCGGCCCAGGATATGTTTGGTACCAGCAACACCTAGAGAGCTGCAGAAATGCTCTCCTTGCTCCCTCTACCTCTACTTACTGATGTGCTATTCCCCTGATCAAAGCCTGGCTATTTGGGCTTACTCAGAATGTTAATTTAGGAGAACCTAATGTCCTGTTGAAGAGTTGTTTTTCAGCTACAACCAACCTCAGTTCCTGAATCCAGATTACAAGTGCCTGGAAGAAAAATGCTGCCTCAGGTCCCTCAAATCCACTTCCCAACTCATTTTTGGGGTCACTGAGATGGGACCGGTGAGCACTACATTTCTGTCTTTTTAATCCACTGAAGATGTTTAAAATGCAGAAAGGCAAAGTGTCAGCTCACAGTTTTGTGAAGAGTCTCAATCAGTGAAGTTGTACAGAGAAGGGGCAAGAAGTCTGAAGTGCCCTTCAGGGATGAGCCCAGCTGTCCCTGGGTGTGGGACACTGGCACAACAGTGTCACTGATAGTGCCTGGCAGGTAATGGTTCTGAATATCTGGATAGCAGGGGAAGGAAACAGAGGCAGATGAGAACGTGTATCTGGCAAGAGAGAAGGATGATTTATTTGAGAGAACTGTCTGAACAGGATGCTGAGATGTGCTCTGTGTGCACTGCTGCGTACAGAGAGCTGGGGAGGGGAACCTGACTGAGACACGGGACAAGGAGGATGGAAGTCTGAGGTTTTCCTTTTAAAAAGACAAGACTCAAAGTAGCTTTGTAAATTCATAGTAATCTGTCACAGAAAGGAGTGATTTCACTTGAGAATTCTCTGTTTAGCAAAATGGGTTAGTTTTTTGGAAGGCTTTAAAATAGGCTACATTAGAGTTTAGAGCCTTTTAAGATCCTCTCATCCCTGGTTTTGAGATGCATACAATTTTTATTCCTGAAGCTTGCACATTTTAGCAACACTAGCTTTTAATTCATTATACAGCAGTATGGAGCTGTTGAGAGAGACATAGCAGCTTGATTCATTTGAAATCCTAGGACAAATAGGCTTTAAAAAGCAAATGCATTCATTCTGACACTAATTATGTGTCTTTCCCACATGTCGTAGTATCTTGTGTCACAAATTGCTCTCATTTGCTACTCAGTGCAGAATGTCTGAGAGACAATGAGTGCAAAACAATGTGCTTAAAGCAGGTGTAGGACAGGTCTAAAACCTGCGAAGAGTCTGGGGGCAGAACAAAAAGAAACTTCACACCAAAGGGATAAAAAAAAAATAAAATAAATCTTTCAATGGGTATTAATTTTTGCTAGATTTTAGTTGCAGCTTTGCAGCATGTAAAATATGCTGCGACATGCCCAGCAGACAGAAAAGGAAGATGCTGGTGACCTGGTGAGCATCTTTCAGGCACGTGTGGTTTTTTCCAGAGCAAGGGTAGAAGCTACACTGAGTGCAGACACACTTTTCCATGTATATGAATGCAAAGGATTTGATGTATTTAAGTGAATTAGAAAAACCTCGTGTTACTGAGCCAGCGCTTGTTGCTGGATAATGGACAAGACTGGTATTGCTCTTGTGTAACTAATCCTGTAATAGTGTCACAGGTTATTTGGTACCAACTGGTGTTTCTGTTCTCCTCGGAAAAGAGCACCCTTCCCAGCTCAGAAATTAGAAGCTGACAAAAACCAACATGAGCAAAAATAAATCATTAAAACCGATGATGGCTTGGTTTTAATTTTAAATAAACTGCTTCTGTTTCCTGCGAGAGGCAGAGGCATCCTCATCGTGTCCAAGAGTTTGAAGCAGCAAATGTCTTTTCACCTGTGCTGCAGGATTCAAACCTGGCATGCCTTCCACGTAATGCAGTTTGACAGTTCATTTGAAATAAATGTGCCGATAACCCTTAAAAGTGGTAATAAAATACTCTTTGCTCTACTGTACAGATGATTAATACCACTGAAGTAATTAAATTCCATTAGGCTGGGGTTCACATACCCAAGGAATTGGTGCCAGGATTTAGCAGATCTCTAGTGAGGACAAAAGACTAATGCCTTTTAAAGCAGTGTTTCACAAGTAAAATCCCAGGAAAGTCTATATTAACTTAGGACATCTGCTTGTTGTGATTGTTTGAGCTATTGATGCATTGGATCATTAGCAGGGGACTGTGAACTACTGTTTTCCTGTTGACAGGGATCTCTCACCAGGAGCTGCGAGGCTTCTGCAAAGGGAGGAAAAGCAGAGCAGGGCAGCCAAGCTGGGGCTGGTGCCTGGGCTTTGACTTACAGAATTATTGCTAACTGTACACTCTCTGATGGTAGGAAACAGCATTTTGCCCCCAGCCATTTTTCCCAAGATCAGAGCCAAAGTAACTCTGTCTCCTGCTGTTTTGTAGCTGTAGATTCTTAAAGAGTGGCATTATTGTAGTCGATGAACAGTTTGCCCCCGTTCAGATGGCTGCAGTAATGACCCACAGGGGAGGCAGTGCTTAGGCGCTGCTGACAATGTGACCAGGTGCTGCAACATAAGCATTTCATTAAATATTGAAGCAATGGTTTTCAGTTACAGTGGCAAAAAGGAAATTTGGGCTATGTCCAAATATGTGGCTATTTTTTTTTCTTTCAACCTCTTCTAATCACATTATTTTTTTGTGTGACCTTTCTCCTGCTAATTATCTGCTGCATTGAGAAGCATTGTGGGTAATATATCCAAGGTAATTCAACATTCTGCTCTACACCGTGGTAATAATTCTTAATGTATCAAGGATTTATTTACTGCATAGTTTTTTGTGAACTTAAAATATGCAAACCACAAAAACCACCCCAATCTTTATTTTTCCTGTGATTCAAATCTACCCCAAAAAATGTAAATAGCTTGGATTTCTGTTTGAAAGTGACAACAAAAAACGATTTGCACTGCAACCTGTTTCACTTCAAGATATTGTAACCATGTAGGAAGCGACTGTTGTCAGCAGGTGCAAGAGAGGTCTAAAGGCTCAATCCTGTTTGAGATACTCCTGGGTGTAGTGCCTGGGTGTTGTAAAATTTGTTACTCCACACGACTGTGGTAGATAATATTAGATGATGTACAGTGCCTGCTGCTACTCCTGCGCATAGAGCTGAGGGTGGGCTCAAACGCCACCTTTGGCTAAAATCCAAGGAAATATTCAACTCTAATTAAACATCGCCATCCTCTGAATATGGCAGCATGTTTTGAAAACAGAAATTACCACAAATAAATTGTCAGAATTATCAAGAAAGGTGTATACATTCCTAGGAGCTGTATATTAAGCTGTGCTATACTATATATATGCTGTAGCATATTTGCTAAACAAGCTAGCAATTTTCATTATGTTACCTCTGTTATTACTTATTTTTGTTTATGAAATTATACATAACATTAAATCACTTAGAAGCGCAATAGTTTAATTTTTAAAATATTTATATTCTTTGCTGTGCACAAATACGTTCAGTACAAATTGTTCCTATAAATGTGATCTTGCATGTCAGAGCTTTTTTTCATAGCTTAAAAATTGTTTATAAAGATGCAGATGCACAAACAGACAGAAAAATATTTTAGTGAAAAAAATCATATTGCTCTACGAAGGCCTGTATTTTACATATGCACTGAGAGAGATTTGAGTAAACAGGTCCTGTTCAAAGTTACAACTGGTTGTGTTCTAATTCTAATACTTGATACGGTGAGATTTTCTTGTCCTCTCTGAAAAAGTGTTTAAATTATTTTTTAAGGGTCGTAGTCCATTTTTTCCCTTTCCTTTTAAAGGAGCTTTTTTCTTCT
Source organism: Melanocharis versteri (assembly GCA_013397845.1). Classification (NCBI taxonomy): domain Eukaryota; kingdom Metazoa; phylum Chordata; class Aves; order Passeriformes; family Melanocharitidae; genus Melanocharis; species Melanocharis versteri. The sequence goes on along the minus strand of VZTG01009760.1, from coordinate 834,922 downwards.
GTTTTGTCTTTTAAAGATTTTTTCTTTTTTAAGAAAGAGAAACTACTACTTAAAAAAAAGAGAGAGGAGAAAGCCTGCAATGCAAATATGTATCGCAAGAAGGGGGATATCTTGAGATGTTTTTAAACCTTTAGCTCTTTCTTCATTACACTTGTACGCTGCTGCTGTGGTGCTCAGTCTGGCTAGAATCATGAGGAGGAAAGGCATCAACTGGTTAAAGCTGCGGGATTATGAAATGCACAAAGCAGCATCTTCTCTATGTTGGAAGGAGCAGATAAACCCGGCAGTGTATGAAAATGTTTCTGGAATAACAATATTTCACTGCAGAAATTGCTGTGATTACAAATCTTACCCTGTGCTCTTTGCAGAACTGGCCTAGTTCTGCACTTCCAGGAGCAAGCTCCAACTGGTGAACTGGCACCAGTCAAACCTCCGGGTATTTCTGTAAGGATCCTGTTCAACTGCAGGGATTTGGGCATTTCCCAGAACATGGCATTTGCTGAGGCTCTGGTAAAAGATCCAAGTAGCCTCCCAGTGAAATATTTATTATGGGATAAAAAGTGTAGGGTTCAGTTCTTGCAGCAAACCTTCTATGAAGGCTTTATATACCTAAGGTTGAACATAATTTACCTTCTCTTCAAAGAACAGCGTTCAGATAATTTTTAAATATTTTTTTAAATGTACTTACATTTTCCTCTCATGTGATTTAATATCATATTGCTGCAAATTTTGTATTTTTTTATTTTGATGATGGACTTAGAGTTTAGTTTTAAAACATCATTCATGCCCCTGTCCCATATGTCAAAATCCATTTTGGATTCAGCTGGATTAGGGTTTTCCTTGACAATTATAACTTGACAACCACTGAACTCTGATTCACTGTGTCACAGCCATGTAATTCTCTAGCAAACAGTTCCATGACTGAATGATTTGGGACTCTTACCCAAACTTTTAGGGTGCCTGTGATTTATTCCAGCTCTTATCCTTGAAACAATTTATGCGAAGATTCAATATTTTCGATTATTGCTCAGTAGCCAGAGGACTTCTTTTCCATCACTCCACTGCGGAGGAAATGTTCTAATGCATATATGTATATATATGCACGTTTATATTCATATTTTTTAACTGCCCAGGAAAGTGGCAGGAAATGGGAAAAAAAAGTTGGCTTATATGCAAACTAGGTGTTCATATTAGGGCTATTTTTTATCAAGATAATAGCAGATCAACAGAGGGATTTGTGATGGTGTGTGAATATTACAGAAATGCTTTTGGCTCTTTTACTGAACCTGTGGCAACTTCCTCCTGGAAATAAATCATCTTATCTACCCCGTAGGTACAGGGCAGGGCTTCTGCTTTACTTCTTACCAATGGCTTTTACTCCTAAGCCTTGCTAACCTGAGCATTATTCTTAGATCAAGGGGAGGATTTGAGTCCGTCTTTTCTATTAAACTGTAAAAAATTTACTAGCCATAAATGTGTCTGTCTTAATGGTGGGGCTTTGTTATCTCTTTGTTTTGTGGATCTTAAGTTTTTACAAGCCATTACCAAGGTATTTGCACAGTAATGGATCAATCACCACCCTGTCCCACCTGCTCAGAATTATCTAGCCTTTTAATATATTATTAATGGCTTTGATTTGCAGAGGGGAAGATTGCAGAGGCTATTTGTAGCTGTCTGTGTTGTACACTGAGGAAAAAAAATGGAAAATAAATGGCTTTATGGAGAGACAGTCTCCATGAACAAATATTTTTCATATTGCTGGATTTAGGAAACATAAAAAAAATTAAATTGAGGACTTAAAGGACCAGAATAATTTGTTAAAAAAAAAAATAAAGAAAAGAAGCAGGGCAGTGGAGACTAACAGAACTCTCAGATGCTGAAGCCTCCTCTTGGTTTTCACGCCTCGCCTTGCATTCGTGTGCCTTTTTAGGCTGTTCTGTGCCTCTCCTGTAATAAACTTTCCCCACTGATGAGTTATGGATGCAGAGAAACCAAGGGGCTGTTTTTTGTCTCAGGGTGCACGTTTGCCGCTTTGCCATTCTTTTACATTTTCATTCTTCATGCTGATGAGTCAGTCCAGATTTATATTACCATGTTATTATGGATAGTATAGACTGAGTCTCCTTGAAAGTAATGGCATGTGATTGCTTACCCCATTACTTTCAATGGGACTAAGTCTATGTCATCCTTAGGGACTCCATCCCATTGAAAGTAATAGTCTGAGACTGCCCACATCGTTACTGGGCTTTAAATTGGATTGAATTTATACTGATCTGCAGAGGCCTGCCACAAAAAGCCTCATTTTTAACACATAAAGTTGATAAAAGTTTTTTTGCCAGTGGTTGGAAAGTTTAATGAAGTATTTGAAACTGGGTTTGTGATGTTAAAAAGATTGGTTTATGCTGTTCGTGGTCTTTAGCATTTGACCTGAACACAGTTAGAGGAACCCCAACAGTAACGTATTTAATGGATGGTTTTTCTTCTACTCTCCTTTTAATTACTACTCGTGTGTTTTCATTTTTTAACCCTCCAAAAGGCTCCTGTTGTATTTTAGTGACTTCTGTATTCTATTCAGTGGGACCTTGTCAGTGCCCTATTACTTTCTTACACTTCTAAAATACTGCCCTAAAAATGTGTATAAATTATGGCACATTGTTTGGAGGAAATTTGCTCACTGCTACTTCTAACAATAAAAATATATTGTACTTTCTTTAGGTAGAAAGTGTCCTTTCCTGAATCAGCAGCTCTTTATCCTATTGGCGTAGAACATCTTTTTAGGAAAAAATCATCAGTTAATGCAAAAATATTATGGCCCTCCCTCCGATAGCAAGATGTCTGTTAAATTTATTTAGAACAAGAGCTTTACTTCTACCCTTACTAATGTTAGGTGCTAATGTTCCCTCGGAAAATAAAAGTGCATTTTTTTATACTTTTACATAGCCATGAAATGCAAGCAGATAAAATGAAATCCATTCCAGAAAGATTAATGTTACAATGATAATGCACTGGATGAAATTGAGAGACTAAACCTCTGTTTTTTTCTTAAAGCCTTGATCAGTCCTAGGAAAAGGAAATGGTGACTGATGAAATGAGGAAATTTAGCAGAGGAATCCAAAAAGTGTCTGTGTGTCCTTCCCCCAGCTGTGCCTGTGGTGTCACAGAAATGACACCCGTATATCTCCACGATGGTGTGTCCACCTGCACTAAATGCAGGCTGTAGAATAAATACACACCATGCCCCCATTTAATCTATAATGCATCATACAATATCATACGAGAAATGCACTTTTCTTAGGTAATCACCATGACATAATTTATTTCAGAAGAGATTGCAGCGCTACAGCTGTTACAAGTGATTTAGCAATTGAGTCATCAGCAGCATTTTACACATACTCATATTTATTAAAACCCTTCAGAAACATTAGAACACATTTCAGCCCTATGGAATGAATGGAAAACATGTCTTTAAAGGGGCAGTGTAGACTTTGTTTTATGTTTATTGGAGGCTGCAGTATGGCCAAATGTCACAGCCAGTCACAACTCGCTGTAACTCAAGCAAATAAAACATGCATATAGCCCTCTCCCCACAGCATAATATACCTCCTTTCATCATCAGCATTATTGTGATATTCCCACATGTCACCGCAGGTAATGAGCTGAGCACCTATGCATGGACACGGCTAATATGCAGGTGTATATTTTTAATATGTGCTTATATGTTTGTTTGTATCCCTCTCTTTATCGAATGCTTACCCACTATCAGGACTCCTGTCGTATTTTTTCCCCTGAATTACTTCAGGCACATCCGGATTTTTAAACCAAAGTGGAGGTTGGGTGTCTTGTGTGTGCGGCGCTGCTTCCTGCTGTAGATTCTTTCTGTGGCAGGAGCATAACTGGCAGCTCGCTGGTTTAGGAGGAGGGTGCAGTAAAATGTACGTTTTTCCAGGAGGATGGTTGCTGTAGTTTCTCTCTGGATGTGAGAGATGGAAGGATTAGGTAATCTTGTTTACCAAATGAGATGATATAGCCAAGAAGTGAACATGTCCATTTCTTCAGACTCTATCAGCTAGTTAAATGAAACATATTCTTTCTCCTTATGGACTTTCCTTCCCTTATATTTTATGCACATTGCGTTTTAAAGAAATATTTTATATATGTCTGTGTAGTAAAGGCCAGATTCCACCCATCTGGTAAAAAATTCTGTGATTACTTATAAACATTGCAGCAGAGAGGAATCTAAAGGATGGTTTTAAGAGAGGAGATTGTGGCCTTGCAGTCTGGGAGTTGCCAAAGCTCTCAAAGCTCCATCCCTGGTAGTGAGGCATGGAAATGGGAGAAGATGGATGGGGGAGGGGCAGAGTTGTGAAGTTCCATCAAAGAAAGGGCAAAATGCTTTAATTTCTGCTGATGGTGCCAGGGAAGCTGCTGGAGGGATTTAGAGAAAGTCTTACCAAGTTCATAATGACAGATAAGAAGCAAGAAATCAAATGCTTGAGATTTGTGTTGGGGGTTTAAGTACACTGGGATTGGGTAAGACTGGCCCAGAGGTGCTGGAAACCATCAGAGTAACCTGAGCCCTGTGGAACTGAAAAAATGGCAAATGGGTTCAATGCCTTCAGGTTTGGGATGCTCTCAAAAAGTGCCATTTCCCTGAAAGTCCTGACCTCCCCTCAAAAATCCAGTGCATTAATAGCATTCCCCATTGTGCCTCTAAAGTTTGAGGGATGCAAAATCAGTAGCTGCTTTAAAGGGTTTAACCCAATACTTCATGTGCCAAGACTGAGGACGATGGAAATTTGGGTTTATATCCAGAAGGAAATGCTGCTGTTTATTTTACAGACTCACACTTCAGTGTATGCATGTATCTATACTTATGCACAGATGTATCATTTTAGAGTCATTAAAAATTTATTTCCCACCCTAAATGCACTATAACTTTTCCTACTCTCATAAACTCTTCTCACAGGGACAAATGCTGCTTCCCACCAGCAGTCACGCTCTCTGTAACAGCAATGGTTTCCCAAAATCCGTGGGGCCCTGTGGGGCTGGATCCTGGCAAGACACATTGCTTCACATGTAGTCTGTTTTGAAATGATTGTCCCAAGGTGAAGAAAACTTTAGATAAGAAGCTGTGTCTGCAATCAGAATATTTCATGTGTAAGCCCATTGCTCTGTCAGGGCCTCAAGGAGAGCCCCATACCAGGAGATGCTCATTTGTCTCTGGTCCCTCTTGGTGATTATGGATCCCACAAAGGGGACTGGAAGGTTGAGAGGGAGGCTGGTGATGAATGCTGAATGCTGTCACTCAGGGCGTTAGGAAGTGGCCTCTAGGACAAATGTGTGCTATGCCATTGGCAGGTATCACAGTGCCAGGGCTACCACCTGTGGGTCTGGGGGCTGCTCTTCCTGGGCCTCTGCACACAGGTTTGCAGGCAGGATTGATGGCAGCTCCCCGGATGTGCTGGGCACCTCCTTCTGTCTCTGACCTGTGTCTGGGGTGGGGGCTGTGGTGTCCAGGAACACTCCAGACTTCCTGCCCTGGCTGTTTCGTAGATGCTGTACTTGCAGCATTTGTCTCCTTTGGAGAAGGAGCTGAGACAGCCAAGTGTGAGGAGGATTAATTAACATTAAAGACTTTCCTGCGTTGCATCCAGTAATAACATCACATATTAAAATGCTAAAATCACAAGATACAGAAACTGTGTAGAAAACCAATAACCATACACGGCCATTACTTTAGGGTTTTGAACTTTTCACTATGGGGACTGTCTGACACAAGTCAGAAAGGCACAATGATGTTTAAATGATTTCTTGTGGTGATGCATGTGACAAACATGAAATTTGGAGATGTTTCAACTGCGATTTTTCCTTGTTGCTTTTGTAGATGTATATGTTTATATATATTTCAAACCCCCGACAATTTCAGATTAAGGCAGGTGTTAACTTTAACTTCTTGCTAGATGAGAAATCAGACTTATTTTTGTACTTAGAAGATGTTTTCATCTTAACTCTGGAATTGTGAGCAATAAACTCATTATATTAGAGTTTAGTGTAGTGAGCACCAGCTGGTATGGAGTTAATGGCAGAGCTGGTGGGAAATGACATATAGCACATAATATATTTAACATGGATTTAATAACAATAACACAAAAACCATTTTTCCTGAATCCTTGTCCATATTAAATTGAGAAATATCATATAGTTATTTTATCAGTATGATATCTGGAGGAGGACCTGCTTGTTTTGACAAGGAACACTGTTTGACATGAAAAGCTCTGCCTTAAATAACTGCTTTTCTTATGTGTTATAATAATTTTACAACACATTTTGAACCAGTTTGAAAGATGCAGTTCTACAATTTTTCAAGGCTTTGTGGGGGAAAAAAAAATCTGTCCAAGTTGGGGTTTTGCTTGCCTCTTTATTTCCTCTTGGCATGCTAAAATATGATTGGTTAATGCCATAATTTTAATGGACTTGGGAAGTATATTCCAACCTTCATTTACCCTGTGTTGGGGTAATAAGGTAACAGGTCTGAGAGGAAGATTGGCTGAGAAGTCTTCTGCTGAAAACTGCTAGAAGTAAAGGTCTGGTGGGAGTGTGTTATTTGGGAGGAATAATCATTTTTAGCAATGCTTTAGGTATATGCTTAACATTTACAGTGTAGCTTCAGTGTCTGTATATATAGAAAGGAAATGGAGATGTTTGAAATGCTTTCTAAGGTGGGAAGATATTTGTAAGGAAACTATTTAAAAAATCAGAAAACAAATGTTTCATGTTTTTATGATATCTCCTCTCTGTGTGAGAAGTTGCAAGAGTTTATTTATATTTTTCTAGAATGACTACATAGTCACTCAGTTGAGCTATTTTATTTTGTGTTCCCCCCCCCTTTTCATTTATTTAATTAAAAAAAAATTCTCCTTCTCTGTTGTTACCCATATCCTGGAGGTATTTGAACTTATTGTGAACTGATGGGTCCTGTATTACCCTGAAAGTGGCAAGATCTGTGACTTTTCTAATAAGTTGTGACAGTATGTTCCACACCCCTGCCTTTCTGCCAAAAAATCTGGGTTTCCTATTCTTCACAGGCATCACTGTTGTTGCTTTAAAATTTTATTATTCATGGTAGCATTTGCATTGTTGGAAACCCAAGCATTAAAAAATCATGAGGTAGGGCTGCAAATCACCTGATTTTTTTTTTAATGAATACATTTGGTGGTTTTGGGTTCTTTGCCTTTTTTATTTTAACCTTCTGAAATATATGCTTGGGACATACTTTCAGTTTTTCTGTGTAACCAGGATAGCTAAAAATTTTCCTTTTTAAATTTAATTTTAAAAGGAAAAATAGAATTTCTTGATACTAAACAGATTCCAACAAGAAAATCTTGTTCCATGTGCTATTTTGCAGAGGGACAGCAGCTGAGTGCTGCCCATGTCAAAGTGTCTGTAAATCTGTGCTGGGTGAAGAACTGAGCCCCAGCTCAGCCACGTCCCAGGGAAAACTGCAAATTTTGGGATGCACACAGCTGATTCCCAGGAGCTTCCATCGATGTGTTTGTTGGGAGAGGTCCTGTTGGGAAAGGACAAATATTCTTTGCTGCAGTCTCAGCCTGGCCCCTCTTGCGAATGAAGGCTCAGGCACAGAACTGGAATTTCCTTCAGAGGAGATCTGGGAGGCTGCGCTGCCACCAGCTTGTCCCCTGAGCAGGCAGGCTGCCACAGGCAGTACAAGCTGGAGCTTTTTCCATATGAAGAAGTTTGCAGTGACATGAAGTCATAGCAGAATTAAAAACTGGTCTTTGCCAGAGACAGAGGGGTTCAGTTTGGCTTCTGCTGAGACAGATTTTTAACTATGTTTTAATGAGCTTGGTACACGTTTTCATTTATCATGTTGTGCCGAGTACATCCAGTATTAGAGAACTGGAGAACATGATGTGAGATTGCACTTGGGTTAAAACAATGAAAAGCTAATTAGATGAAATAACTATAATGTATTAATATTTGTGTTATATTAGGTAGGTTATGGAAGTTGGGTTAATCTAAAATGGTTCTTAATAGAATTGCAAGAGCTGTCTGACTCCTGCATGTGCTGTATGGGGAGCTGACGAGGGATTTTGCTGGAAATCCAGGAAATCTGCATTAAACTATAATGTTTCCTGCTGAGAGGGATCTGGTGAAGTAGGGAGGGAAATAACCAATAGTTCAGTGCCACTGCCTGTTACACAGGAATGCCGTTCCCTGCCTGGTCCAGTTCAAATGGAAAAGCCTTTGTCAGGAGTGGAGAATAGACAGGCATTTTTTCTTCTGTCCATATTGCTGAGAATATTGCAGAGGTTTTAAGAGATTTTTGAGAAGTCCAAATTCTGCATCGCTGAAAACAGTGGGAGTTTGAATTTTAGCAGCAGTGGGAACAGGATTAGTGGGACAGTGACAAGGGGTCATCTCTTTATATTTACTGATCCAAATGACTGAATGGATGTCATTTGGTACCTGTGAAGTTACACCAGGAATGACTTTGCCCCACTCCAACCTGTTGTGCAAATGTGTGCTCTCATTCCACCTGTTTTTTGCTGTTCCTGGCATTGTTTTGGGAATGGCAATTGCAGGAGTGGCTCTTCCCATCCCAGAAAAACTGGTGAAACAGAGCTTTGAATTCCCCACTCCATCGTGTACTAAAACCTTCTCTCTTGTCACAATCCATAGAGAAAACTTTAGGGGTGTGGAGCAGTTGGCATTGATGGGTGCTGGGAACCAATTAATAATTTAGCAATATATTCCCAGTCCCAAGTTACCTTGTGGCCTTGAGTTCTTTGACTTGTGGTTTGCTGGTTTGGTGTCCCTTTTTTTTTTTTTTCTTTCCTTTCACATTACTAAACCTGAAATGCTAATTTTTCCCAAACATTTATAGTCCAGCAGTTCTTCGCTTCATCTTCAGAAAAAATCCTGGAGGTCACCTCCAGATTTTCTTTATACCCTGTGACCATCTTGTTCATGGGAATTTACATTAAAAAAGAATAAAAATAAATATTTGCTTTTTCTTGTTTTGACACTGCAATTCTGCCCCTTGAAATGGGACCATTTCTGTAACTGAGTGATAGGAGCCTGCCTTGAGAATTTTTCACTTGCTTGTAAGAATGAAGCTTTTGATAGCTCCAGTTAGGCGGACACTGAGGATGTTTATATAGAAATGGATTCATTGCTATTCATGTTTTCAAATTCTTGAACATTTTAAAAAGATGTTCTGCAATATTCCTTTGAAGAAATAGCACTCTCAATAAAAATGTTGGAGCTATAAATGGAGATAATCTTGCACCATTCTTGTTTGAAAAGCCCAGAGAAAAGAGCACTGTGTAAATGCAAGTGTGCTTCAGACCCCTGCACTGCCTCCCAGCTCAGGAACCCTCACCCCTCTGGAACGCAGCAGCACTGATTGGGAAGGGTATTTTAATTTTTGGCAGGCACATCATCGCACCCAGTGAAGATAAAGAAGATTTAGATCTGAACTATTATATTCTAAGCAGGCTACCAGGATGTCTTTGTGAATTGGGGGCATTTGAAATTGTCTCCCTGCCAACACATATTCCAAGCATGCATTATACTTCACTGAGATTGGTAAAAAGGAAATACTTATTTATATTCTATTCTAGAAAATATTTCTCCTCCAAATTATTTTTTGCATATTATTTGTATTAAAAAAGGATGAAAGATTTTTTTTTTTTTTGCAAAGCTATGCTTCTGATTTGGCTGGTAATATCATAAATAATAGTATTTGAAAATGTTTCTTTGAATAGGCTATAAAAATAACTTTTCCACCCAGTTCTTCAGAAGATAATTAAAATATTACAAATCAAAGTAATAGAAGCCCTGAATAAAAAAAGTTTCTTAAATGTAGTACCCAGCTTGCATTTAAAAATGAAAATGACTGCTTTAGTTAAAAATCCATGCATGGGGATGCACATTACTTTAATCTTTGGAGCACTAAATTATTGTGGACTTGCATGCATAGACTGTATGGATTTTGGGGCAGAGCAGATTCTTGCATAGCTGTATTTCCAAAATTATTCTCTCAAATAATTTAAAAACAATTAGAAAACTAATCAGAAGTGTGCGCGTATGTTTGAATGAGCAGGCGTGAGTGTAAACAGCACATTTGTAAGCGAAAATATCTGTAAGGTGCATATATCTGCAGGCTGAAATGTTATCATAAATATTCAGATTATAATCTGCGATGTACAGAGTAGCCATGCATTATGCAAATCCATGTGTGTATTCTGTAGGAGATAGATATAGAATAGTTTCACTAAGAAACAGAAAGCATATGGCATCTCTGTGCTTAATATTGTCAGGCTCAGGAGTTAATTTAGGACATTTGATGGGAAGGCTTTTTTTTTTGCCTATAGCCTGTCACATTTCGGATGATGCACAACCACCTCGGCAGAAAAATACATTGAAATGTTTGGGATGTCTTTGTCAGTGGGAGTTTTGTCAGCTAATAAAGATAGTGCGTTTTGGCCTGAGCTCTGTTCAAAATAAATTATATTTTTTGTCTAATGTAAAATTAAAATGAATAAACATCATAAAGCTGAAACCTATCCTAGTGGCTGTTTGAAAATTCCAGAGATGTGGCACTAGGGAGCGACCATCATTCCAGTGCAAAATGTGCCGAGCTATTTTCAATTGAAAGTGAAGAGCAGAAATAGAAGACTGAAATAACAATAGGCTGATTGCTTTCATTTTTTGGTGTGTAGTTTAACATTGCATTAAAGAGAACAACTGAGTTCCTACATTTTTCCTATTTTCTTGTCATGGATATATTAGCATTACATGATGCATACTAATTATAAAGTTGGCTGTAACAAGAGTTCCTCTTGTGAATCCATTTAAGAACTGATTGTTTACTATCTTTTTCTGTAAGTATAAAATTTTAATTATGCCACTGACAGGAACTGTGCGTGATACAGTGCTCTACATTTATCACTGGGAGAGGGCCAGTTGCAGAGCTGTTTGACTTTGGAGAAATCCTGATGCGCTTGCAATGTTGAGCAGCAGGTGCCACATTATTATGTACAGAAAAGCAATTAGGAAGCATATTGGATGAATGGGGAGTGCATTAATATTAGCAAGTACATTTGTCAGTGGTTTTGATGCGAGTCTTTTTCTTTTCTTTATGCAACATTAAGATTGTGGCTCTCATAAATTCTCCCCTTAAATTGCCATCTGTTCCCTTGTCATGCAGTAGTGAGGTAGAGAAAAGTTTTCTTGACAAAATGAAAAGAATTTCTTTTATTTAAAGTAGAAGCAAAGGAGCCTACACAAAGTGGGAGAATTGTAGGTTATGCAATTGAGCTTTGTATGTGTTAAGTAATTACTGTTGAATGTAACATTAACTATTGAACATTTACAATCTTTTTTTTTCCCCCCTCCCCCTGCTAGATTTCAGTTTTTCAATGATTTTGTGTATTTTTAAAATACCATGTGAGACAGTTTTAAATAAATTGTACAGAAAGGCTGGCAGCCCAAGCTGGGTGTCTCCACTCCAGGGTTTTGGTGGGGATCAGGAGCAGGCTTTTGATGCGTTGGCCCTACATCCCGTGCTTTGGCCACATCCTATTGGCCTCACATCCCAGGCTCTGGCTCCCAGTGCAGAGCAGTTGGAACTGGCCACAAAGCACATGGAACTGAGCACAGAGGTACAACTCTGTGTGTGTGTGTGTGCCACTCACAGGTGTTGGGTCTTGGGACCAGCCAGGGGTCAAATAGTGCCCCAAAATGCCTGAGGGTGTCCTGGGCATTGGTTGTTGCACCCCAGGGAGCTGGAGAGGGCGGTGACACCTGATAGTGCACATGTAGCTCAGTGTCCCAGCCTTGACAACCTTATGAGAAGCTCTTCCCCTCACTCCATGGGTATTTTATATCAGCATATGAGAATGATCCAGCACTGCCATCTTCAAACCCAGGGAGACAGAGCTTGTTGGAGCTGTGTTCCACCTGGGAACCAGTGATGTCCAGGCAAACTGTTCCAGGTCTTCAGTTCTTGGACTTGCTATCAAACGGTGTTTAGGAATAGGCTTTATTTTATGGCAATTTCAGAACCTCTGCCTATTGTTCTGGCAAAGAGATTTGTCTTCAGGGAGGATTGGCACGTGGCTCTGCGAGAAAGAAGCTGTCTTAACAGAAAGGTTGGAAAACATCAAAAAAGAAAGGCAGAAAGCAATTGTTAAAAATGTTGGCACAAACTGGGGGTTTATGGAGGCATATGGGAAAGATACTACATCTGCATCCCTTTTTTCCCTGCAAATATGGAGAGAAGGAATACCACTCTTGTATGTATATTGTGTTTCTTTAGCCCTTTGCTGTAAATATGTTCATTTTGATCATTGCAGATTAATGTAGAACTGGAATCACTTATGGCCCAGACAGGACACAGCAGGACAAAGCCTTCTCTGCTGACAGCTGCATTCTCATGTTGTAGTTCAGTCTTTTGTGTGTTTCCCTTGATGGGGAAGGAGTTGGTTCAGCCTGTTTGGGCTCCCTCGTCTGTTTCCATGTCAGCCAGCATTTATGGGGAATAAATGATACGTTCATTAAAAAGTGCAGTACTGGTTCTGGCAGGCAGCTTAAGTAAACCAGTCCTACTTCTGAGCCACAGCAGTAGCGGAACTTTTAACATCTTTTCCTTCTTCTTTGCTCATCTCCCTGTTGAGTAAACTCTTCAAAGCCCAAGACAATCTGTCTTAGAAATGCTGTGAAGTGAAGAACGAGCAGCGGGAGCTACAAGTGGTGGCAGCAGCAGTTCTGAGGATACTTTATAGAGTTGGATCATGGCTAGTTACAGGATTAGCTCCATTGGCAGGCTCTCTGAATCTAAAGTGGGGGTCTTCTGTGGGACTAAGCCCTCACTTCTACTTGGCTATTTATGAAAAAACACAGTCAGTTCTTTTGCTGTGGCAGACCTGTTTGATTTCTGTTCCCCTTGTCTTGTTGTGAGCCATTCTCCAAGAAATCCTTGCCCTGGGATGCTGGACTGGCCCTGTGCTGTTCTCCCTGAAATGGGAGGTTGTATTTGTTCCTGCCCATTTTTTTTTCAGGTTTTTTGTTATTTGATCTTTGGTCACAATTAGTCTCCCTCAGAGGTTGTTTTTCTAACATGTCCTCAATCATTACCTAATCTTTACACACCATAAAGCTCTTCACTTCCCTTCTGTCCCAATTTTTTTTTTCCCAACAGCATCTTTCTCTCACACTCTCGTGCATTGTTTCTCTTCTGTCACTACACAATAGCAGTTCTTACTCTTTCTGTGTGCATTCCTGTTACTCTTTAATATCACAGCTAGGATCTGATTTTTGCCATGTTGTGCAGTTGCTTTTCCCCTCCCATTCCTCAGAACATGCTCTGGCTTCCTGATCTCCGTGTGCCGCTGGATTAAACCTCTTGTGCTCGTTTGTGCATCTTCCTTGTACCCGGCTCACTGCAACCCCTTCGATGCAGATAGAGCTCATCATACATGAACAGATTGCATCTGCTCGAAAAAGAGCCCCAATCCACACAGTATTCATTTAACCAGCAGTGATAGGAGTGAATTCATTTGAGATTCATATGGATGTCATAGACTGTGAGTTACAGTGTAAGCATCAGTTAATGGACACTCGCAGGGAAGTGTTTCCTATCAAATAATACATCACTGAGCTTCATGAAGTGGTTTATGTATTTTTTTTCCCTTCTATGATTTCATCATGGCTAAGGAAGGTATGATTTCCTGGCCTTGGATTTCTTTAGCAAGCAGCGTTGCTTAATGTTTTATTGATGTATTTTAAATAATTTATCTTTAAACCTTTGTTTAATGGATGTATTTTTATTCAGAATTTGATACCAGAGAAGGTAGGTCTGACAGTTCATGTTTGCACTCTGACAATATTTCTCTTGTGAACTTTTTTTAGCTTTCTTAGACAAACAGTAATTTTACATTTTTTCATCTCTCTTCTTAATTACCCAGTTGATAATTTTAAGTGGCTTGTATTGATATTTAACAAATGTATTAGTCAATGTGAACAACAGTTTGTTTTGCTTCGGCTCTATTTCAGTTTCCACTAAAAGTGATAAATATAAAACTAAACAATAGTTGCTGCTGAGGGCACCATCATTAAGATCCAAGGCACCTCCTAGAGAGGGTATCAATGCTCATACTGAAGAATTCCATAGGTGGGATTTCCACAGGCAGTCCCTGTTTCCCAAAGCCAATCCTCACTGAACTGGGCCAATGGTTAATACTTGAAACCTGTAGATCAAAATATATTCCAAGGTTTTTTTGGGTGCTACCAACTTTGCCTGGATCATATGTGGAAATATTTATTTTTTCTCCCACTGGTCCCACTTGCTTTCCAAAGCACCTTCCTTGGCTCTGTGTAGTTTTTTTCCCATGCCTGGTGCAGCAATGGGACAGGGGATGGGGAAACTGTGGGATCCCAGTGGGAGCTGCATCCCAGTGGGATGCAGAGGGGCTCCCCCATTCCTCACAAGCTGGGCACAAGCTCAGGTGGGGCAGGAAGGGAGGAATGTTTGTGGTCTGTGCACACTGGAATTAAAATAAGCACAGTGAAAGCTGTACTGGGAAAATCAGAAAACACAAATCAACAAGATATGAGAGAAATACACTGAGAACCTTCTAGAGGAAAACTCTTCCTTAGTGATATCGATCTGAATTTTCAGAATGTGTTTTCTACCTTGAAAAATATACTGAGAATAAAAAAATATATTCAGGGTTTTTTGCACTTGCGAGGTGTGTGTGCTTTGGCAGTATTTCTGCTGGATTTCTCTGTATTTAGCCTTCTGAACATTTAGGGCAGTATTTTAAAAACAAGAAAGATGTATAATATTGAGCTGATGTTTCGGGTGTAGCTTGCTGTAAATATATGAACATTCACATTATCCTCTCTGAATTTAAAAAAAAAATGAAACAAATGGAAAATGTGCTGTCCAGCCTGTATTTTTGCTGTGTTTTATTCACTATAAAAATAGTGTAGACATTCACCACATCAGCTATTGTACAACTTGGCCATGTTTGAACTAAAGCCCCATCATCTTAAGACAACACTTTGATGTGGGTGTTTCTTTAAGTCTTAAAGGCACATACTGCACCATCAAAGGTCCACCTGAACTTTAGGGTATTTACCTTGCTTAATGAGGAATGTTTTCCACGTTTTTTCCCCGTGACATTTTCGTACCGCACAATGTTTCTGTGTCTTCTTTTTCTATTTAAAATTTAAAGAGCTACATTTGGGAGAGGAACAATGTAGGTAAAAGAGACCCCTGGAGTGCGTCTGATGTGATAGTTCTCTTCTGTGGCACCATTTTTCCTCCTGCTGTGGGAGAGCTAAATGATAGTGCCTTATACCTTACTGAATAAAGGCGAACACAGTTTCCAGCTGTGAACATGTGATCAGGTTTTGTGTTTGATTTTTGCACACAAGTGTACTCCTGCAAGCATACCCACACACTCCTATGCAAACACTCTGGACAGGAATGATTGTTGACTCAGTCATTAATCTCCCCTCAATTAATCACATTAAGTATTAAGGTGCCTTTCTGTGCAGAGAGGGACGACAGCCTTTTCTGGTTTACCTTCGTGGAGAATTGCTACACAACCAATTTACTTTCTGGCTAAAGATGTTGAAAGATGTGTTGAGATATGTTGTTATATGAAAACACAGCAGAACACTATTGTCTGATCCTGAAACCCTCTGAGGATTACTCAGTAATCCTATTGATATTGTTGGGAATAAAGGTTGCAAGACCTAGCTCCTAATTGTTACATATGTACCAAGAGTAACACAACGTTTATTCTGATCTTTCATGAGTGTTTTATTTTTATGCTGTTTATCTTTTCAACGCTGCTCATAAACCATAACAGTATTCATTCTCTGGACAGAGCATGGCTTGTATTTCAGTGCTATTATGGTGACTATGACCACGTTTCTTACTTAACCAAAAGATTAAATGAATTAAAATTGTGTCTTTTATTTTTCCTCCCAAAATGAGATCCATTGTTGTGAAAGCTGAAGACCTGCACTCATATTCTTCAAGAGTGTGGCATGTCATGTTGTTTGTTAAACACCCAGAACTCATAATATCCGTCTCTCTGGCTCACTGAGCAGCAGAAAAAAATGGGTCCTGAAGGAATACATTCGGAGACAAAGAAGAAAAGTTATTTTATTTTTAGTGATCAGATGGCATAATTGTTGGTTGGCGTTAAGTGGCTCTGAATATGAGGGGAGGGAGGATTAATTTCTGAGTAAATGAGCAACATCTGAAATCACCAGAGGGGCCTGATCCTTTTAGCACCAGCGATGGTGCAGTTGTGCCATTGATTTTATTTTTTAATTTTATAATTTTTACTTTAAGAAAAGAAAAACCAGTGGCTGTCATGAAAGACCTGTGCTCCTCAGAGTGAGCAGCTTGCTCCCTGCAGGCTCAATGGATCTCTGAGTGCCACTACTTGTACCTTCAAGGCGTTTTGCTGGGCTTTGTATTATGCACTCACAGACAGACACCCCTGAGTTCAAGTGGTGCTGGGAACGTGACGGATCCCTGGCAGCACAGATGAGATCACTGCAGGAAAGGACAAACAAGGCCTGTGGTTCACAAGTTCACCTTGGTTTTGTGCTGCGGCCCATCAGCATTGCTTAAGTGTGATTTTTGATGTTTTGTGTCATTTTCCTTTGTCACGTGATGAGGATGGATGGGTTTGAACTTTGCAGCAATTAGAGATGGCAGGAGGGGTTGTGTTTTCAAATGTTTGCTTTTGTGAGAAAATCCAGATTTGGGAAGCTCGTGCTGGAAGCTTGCTTTGTGAGCAATGATCAGCAGATCCACAAAAGCAGCAGCAGCAAGGATGTAAAATAGCAGCAATCTGTAGACACCTGTCACAGATGAGGTTACAGTGCTGCAACAATGTCCAGGTGGACCCTTCCATCCCTTCACCTGCCTCAGGTGTCTGTAGCACCAGAACCTGGAGCCAGGCAGAAAACCAGAATGTGGCC
This sequence comes from Melanocharis versteri, assembly GCA_013397845.1. Taxonomy (NCBI): domain Eukaryota; kingdom Metazoa; phylum Chordata; class Aves; order Passeriformes; family Melanocharitidae; genus Melanocharis; species Melanocharis versteri. The sequence continues at coordinate 817,888 of VZTG01009760.1, read as the reverse complement.
CAAGCCCTGTAAATCACTGACCAGCATTGTCCGTTCTCCACTAATTAAAAGAATTAAATATTCCTTCTGATGCTGCAGGAGGAATCATCACACATTTCAGGCACAAGAGGAAATAAGAGAATAAAAGCAACAGGCAGCTCCGGCAGAAGCAGAGTGAGGGCTCTGGGCAGCAGGTGCACTTGGCAAGAGGGTGGGAAGAAGATGCTGTGGCTTTGGCAGCTGCTCTTCAGCGTCTGCACAATGTGTAGCCAGGGTAGAGCTGGTGACAGTTCCTGGAGCAGGGAATGCTGAACCGTGCTCCCAGTCACCAGTGCCTTTCCCCTTGGATCCTCCTTCACACCTGTGCAAATAAGAACACAGCAGGGGCAGCACCGAAATAGAACAGGTGTTTTACCTCACTGATCACATATTTCTGTGCACAGTGCTATGCCATGGCCTGACGGCCAGGTAAGAGCAGGAGAAACACTGATTGAGGATATACAGGGAAAAAGGCTTTCTATTTTCCCTTTTTTCCCCCCTATTTTCCTTCCCCTTCCATAGCCATTTGCGTGTGTACTTGTATCTTAATTGGTTATTGAGACTATCTTCATTCTTCTAGCCTGAGCGCAGACATTTGGGAGGTTTTGGAAGGCTTCCAGCAGGAAAAATTAGAACTTCTGGATCTGCATCCAGTCCCTGTTAACATCAACATCAAGACTCTTCTTTGCTTTAAAGGAACTGAATCACACTCTTGACCTGGGTGTAGCTGTCAGCACTGTGTCTGGCAGATGCAGCCTTTTTAGCAGCAGCAGAAGGATGATTTTTACCAAGCCTGCTCTGAAGGAAGCAGCAGCAATGGAGCCTGAGAAGACAGGGACAATGTTTATATTCTTAGAAATAAACTGGAGTGTAGTGAAGGAAACCAGACAGATGTTGCAGGACGTAGCACCGATGGCTGCAGAGTCAGAATTAAGTGTTCCTTAGGATATAGCAGTTAGCTGTAATTTTATTGTTTTCTCCTGTGTATTTATGTGAGATTTTATTCCAGGTTCCCAGGAAGCAAGAGAGTAGCACTACTTTCTTTGAACGTTCATAGAATCATTTAGGTTCGAAAACACCCTTTAAGATTAGTTGGTCCAACTGTTAACCCAGCATTGCCAGGGCCACCCTGTGGACAACATATGCAGTTGTCCTTGGCCCATCGATCCAGCTTGTCCAGATCCCTCTGCAGGGCCTTCCCACTCTCCAGCAGATCAACATTCCCACCCAACTTGTTGTCTGCAAACTTGCTGAGGGTGCCTTTGATCCCGTTGTCCAGCTCATTTGGCACCGTCTGGACTGCAGCAGATCAACATGTGCAATCATGGCTTACTGTGCAAATTCATTTTATTGCAGAAATAGTGCTATTTAACCATTACTTCAGAGGCCCTCTTAGAACCCTTTCTGAAGTCTTCTTTTAACCCAGCACAGTACAAAATAGGTTTCTCCAGAAGACCAACACCTTAAAAAAGATCCTGTCTGTCAAGAAGCCAAAGCATTAATTTCCAGGACAGAAAAATGACTGTCTGGCCTGCACATGTGGAAAAAGCCTTCAATTTGTGTGTGGTCACTAATGGTGGGGCCTGACAACTCAACTGAACTCCTGCCTTCGGAGGGAGGGCTTTAAAACTGCCTCAGTTTGGAAGCAAAATTGCACGTACTGGTTGACGACTGAAACTTTCCAGTTGTCTCCCATCTTCATAAATAACATACAATTAGCAACAATTTTTTTTCCTAGAACTTTCAGAGAAACCTGTAGCAGGGTGCTTGTAATTGGTGAAATTTATTCTTTAGATTTCTGTGCTGGATTTTGCTCTAATTTAAATCACTAGGGTGAAAGCATTGCTTAAAATATTTAGGAGGACTGGGATAGGTAAAACAAATAAGGGCCAGGGAAGTGAGGTGCAAGACTTGTGTCATCTCAATATTGAATAACATTTCCCAGGCTGGGGCCCTAATGGATACTGAGTCCTTTGTATGGTTTTGTGGGTTGCCAAGACAGGCTTTGAACGTGCCAAGACACCTCTTAATGATTTAATGTCTGAGTTTATTTTTTATCGAAAAATCTGTGTCTCTGACAGCCGACTGACAGCAACAAGTGAAACGGGAAGGGAAACCAGCCTGGTGTCCCGAACAAGCTGGCAAACCTTATTTGTCTGGAATCCATTCTGTGCCATTCCCGTGAGCTGAAACATGCAGGGTTTTTGTTCTGTACGCAGCCAGGAATTTATGTCATCAAGTAACTATAGGACTGTGCTATTTAAAGTAGTTTTGGTATTTTGGTGACTGGAGTGAGAATTGAGGAATTTGTTACTGTTAGATTAATTTCAGTGTTTTCAATAGTCAGTCCTTTACACGACAGGAATTGGAGACAAAAATCCCTGGACGTGAGGTATGATTGAAATCAATTGATGCTGAAATCAGTGGAATGATGGCAGCAGCTGAGAATTTGCGTTGAGATCTTCAAACTGCTGGGTTGTGAGATCAACTCCATCAAAGAGATGGAGTTAATGAAAATTGTTACCACCTGTTTTCTCTGAAATAATTTCCCAGAGTCATTCTGTCTTTCAGCAGGTGTGTCTACCTCATGTTGTACGTAATTTCCGCCTGAAGAAAGGTCAAGACTCTGTGTGGAAAGGAACTGAACTCTTCTGTTACTGGCTAGTCTGTGAATAAAAGAAATTTGCTCCTTAGCAGTATGCATTTTACATAAAAGTCCATTTTCTCACAAAGGAGAGGATATGCCCTCAGAGGGTTTTAGAATGGGGTGTTCCAGGGCCAGTATTTTAGCTCTGCAGTACAGATGGTGATTCTGCTGACCTGTGCTTATATAAAAATGGGGCAAAAGTTCGTGTAACAGATCTGAATAGTTGGAGGGGAAGAATCAGACGCCTTGAAATATTCTGTTATCTTTGTGTTAAAATAAAGAGGATTGTGAAGGTTATGCAGAATGTAACTTGACCTGATTTTCCCCGGAGCGGCCTCCGATGTTATCTTCACTTAGCAGCAATTCCTTGGGAGTTTTTCCCAATGTGCAGTTATGCACTATTTGTCTAATTATAAAATCGAGTGCAGTTATGGTCTCTCATGTGTGGCTGGATAAAACCGAGGAGAAATGATGAATACAAGAAGTAAGAAGAAAGGGTAACAACAAGCAGTGATTGGTTCCATAAGTAATTGTTGGTACCTTTTGAAATTTTGGGTAATTTGCAGCCCTTCTGGAGGGGGTGGATTTGCTAAACAATTGAGCAGGGATTGTGTCAAGGTTTCATATCTTTTAAGAGGAGTATGACAAAGTGGGCCTGGAAGGTGTGGCAGCTGGCCAGGAGAAATGGAATGAACATGGGACAAAATTGGGAGGCTGAGTGGTTTCTAGAAAGAGATGGAACCACCAGCTGGTGACTAGAAAAGGTAGATAGAAGTGCAGAAATGAGCTTCTGTATATGGGAATTCTAAAAAGAGTATGAAAGAGCCTAAAATAGCAGGAAAAGGACTGTGCTGTGCCATTGAGATGCAAAGGGAAAATTTCATTTAAAATCAGGTGGACTGAGTGAGTGTTAACTCCAAGAAAATGGAAACAAAGCTGAGGAGCCCAAGTGCAGTGAAATGACTCTACTGATGAAACTGTACTGTCAGCCCTGGTCAGTGATCTCTGCTGTGCCCCAGGTGCCAAAACAGGGTGATCTGTCATCCTTTGTGGGATGTATTTGGTTTGGGGGATTCACCCTCTTCTTGCCTGAAGTGAGAGTTTTCTTCTGTAGAAGAGAAAGCAGCTCTGCTCTCAGCTTGCTGAGAGATCCTCCCGAGCGTGAATTGAGTGATGCTTCTTCTGAATTTGCAAATGGGTTGAAACAATAGCTCAACCACACACAGGCATTGTCCCCTCTAATCATAACAGCCTGTTAACTAGAAGACCTAATTAAGCAGTTCAACAGTTAATAACAACCCATCAGTTAGCAGGAATATCAAGATAATATGTTTGTCCTGTTGTCCCAGACTACCTTCCCAAGCTCTGGTAAAGAATGTGCAAATGCTTTTTGCTGTGTGGATCTACAATTTCTGTTACAGGACAAGAACTTCCTGGCATACTGCATATTGAAACTGTTGTAGTAGTGGAAATAAAAATCAGATAAATGTTGTCAAGTTTGGGATGTTAATGTTTGAACTTACCAAGTTCAGTAGAACTTAAACTTCTTAATTTTAATAGGATCATTCTGGAATTGAAAGTGTTTTATATGAATATAAAAGAGCTTTTGCTGCTTGAGCAGTAGCCAGTTTATTGGAGTAAAATGTGGCTTTTGTATTTTGGGTTGTTATTTAGTTTTCTGTTTGGTGTAATTAAAACCATACATACATTGATGCTGTATTATGTGTCTGTATGAAGGATGAAAGATGCCAGCCATGGGCTGCATTTTGTTATGGAATTAATTTATACGTACTGAAGAAAGAGGCTACTTAGACTTGCCAAAACATGCTGTCTGCTCTTGAGCTGGATGGGGAAGACAGGAATGCTAGTAGGGCACTCACCTGAGGTCTTTATTCCTCAGCCAGGGACTTTGTTCTACACCTTTAGGTACAGCTTGTTTGTGCACATTTCAGAAAGCTTTGGCAGAATTGGAATGGGAATAGGTATGCATTTTCTGAGTCAACAAGAGGTGGATGGAATATGAGGAGATTTCACTGAAGCATAGCTGTGAAAATCTCATTGTAATGATCCAGGAAGTGAAATTCCTGGCTCCAGGCAAGGGGAGATGCACTGGGTGATGAGCTATTCTGCTGCCTTCGGGACAGACAGCTCCAAAGGGCTTCCATCTATCACCCAGGGTATTGTCCAGCTCCTTGCCTATGGAAGCTGAAGAGGCAACATATAAAAGCATAAATCTAAAAGTCAGAGGAAGAATTCAGTGTGGTAAACGGTGCTCTTCTGGGTAGTAACATATTAAAGGGAGGTTTATTTTAATAGTAATTTGAGGGGGTTTTTGTGTTTTGGGTTTGTTTTGTTTTGTTTTAATTTAGGAAAACTGAAAGGTGGATCTTTATTTCTTTGCAAAGACAAAATTCTACAAAATCCCTTCATATTACCTTGGTAACTGATCCCAGTAACTTTGAGGGCGCAGTTCTTGGGTTTGATGTCAAGCAGGTGCTCCCGTATTTTGTGTTGTCCGCCTAAATGTGGTGAGAGCTCCTGCTGTAGTCAACTGACCCTGTTTATTCTTTCTTTGCTGGAGGAGACCTGGTGAGATCACAACCAGAGGTGGCATGGCTTCAGAATTTCCAGTGAAATGATTTATAATTTCATGCAAGCAACTGCAGCCGATAATTGCATAGGACAACTCTGGCAGTTCACAGAGAGCCCAGACGTCTCGGGGCAAGAACTTGATGTCTCTCCTAATTCCTGATGAATGACGATCTTTCACATCAGGCAATGCCATTTGTCAGCAAGTTGTGTCCTCACAGATTGTGCCACTGTAGCTGAGATAATGAAGTGTGATGTTCAAGATTTTGTCCTAAAAACAACAACAAAATGCCTTCATATTGGGTCACTGTTATCAGCTGAAATTTATTGCACTTGAAAGAAGCTGGGCAGATGTTAAAACGCTCATGCTACCCATGAGCCAGGGGGTTCCTCTGTTTATTATTTCCTGGCTGCTTGACACATTCTTGTGACGCACAACAAACCCCCATTATGAAGGATTATATGATGAGGCAACAAGCATGTGAAAGATAGCAACCAAATGGTGACTCCCAATTACATGAAAAATTACTATAATCACCCCTGCTGTAACACCCGTCTGTTGGCAAAGTGGTTGATCCCCTTGAAAAGCTTTAGAAGACCCACTGTATTAAATAAAAATCTCAGTTCTGTGTGTAATCATAAAAATTAACACTGTCACTTTAAAAAAATCAAATTGATGTCCTAAAGGGAAACCTACTAAGCTGTGTAAAGTAGCTATTATGAAAATGTTTAGCCTTTTGAATGTATTTCAGACAGCATTTGTGTTGCCAGATTTGTCAGCCAAAAACTCACTAAGCAGATTTGTCAGTAGCTGAGGCCATAATCTGTAAAACAGACATTGGCATAGAGATTAAAGATCAAGAGAATTATATAGCTTTTGTTACCATATGCCAAGATTCTTCTTCTTTAAAAAAAAAAAAAAGTTTATTTTGTGCGGGCTGTATCTTAAGGGCTGCTGCTCTTTCTGTTTTGTTGTCTCAAACAGTGGAATTTCCTGTCAGAAAAGGGAAACTGTTTTATTCACATACTTCATGCTCAGTGTAGCTGTCACCCTTATGCATTGTTGAGTTCTGCAGCGTGTTTCACAAAGTCAAAGTTCTGTATTGCAGTTCTTTTGCTTCATGTGTGCAACACCTGTGTTTCCCTGGGCCTGCTGCCCTCTCCAGCAGAGGTGGAATCAAACAGGAAAGCTGGGCTTCCTAGAAACAGGCCAATAAGAATGAGTAACTCATGATACTGCCATCCTTTGGGACTCACTGCTTTTGGGTTTGGAGACCGTGCTGAGACACCACGGCTTTGGGGGCAGGATTGGAATAAATTCATGGCCCTCTTGGTGCTGGGACCTTCATTGCTTCCAGAGTTTTGTACCTGTGTAATAGTCTGGAAATTAGGTCTTTGGGGTCTTCTTGCTCTAAAATAACAGCCTTTGACCACTATGGTCACTAGTGTGATGCTGGTGAGGTGATTGTGCAGTCACAACGTTCATGGATTCTTGAACACTGTGTAGGTCAGCCTGGGCACACTCCCATGCTCCCTTTATGCCATTATTCCTGTGACTGACAACATTCCATGCTGCAATCCTATAGGCCAACAGCAAGACGACTGGGTCGTGCAAAAGGTGCCTTATGGAGCCATTGCATGGATGTGAGTGTGAAACTGGAGTGGGCTCCCCTAGAAGGCTCAGGCTGCTTCTGCAGGTACCTCTCTGTCCTCAGTGCTGTCCATGGGGTGCACACTGAAGAATCCCATTGGGATTGGGTGCAGAGGATGAGGACAGGCCTTGTATTCCTGCTGCTCTGTGAGCTCTGCATTCTCCCAAAGCTCACTCCATTTTTGGAAGTGGTGGCAAGGCAGTGTTTGCGTCCAGTGCTTTTCTTCTGGTGCTGTGGAATGACTTTGTGTTGTGTGCGTTACCCCTGCATAAAAGGTATTTCTAATGTAAGCACGGCCCTGTGGGCCTTCAAAGGGCAGACACCACACTGAGCCCAGAGCCTTTGAATCCCCACAGGAAGGACTAGGCAGAGTGCATCACAAGTATTAAAATAGTCCGATAGAGGACTTCAAAGTTACTGCAGTGACTTGTTCTGGAGTGTGAAGTGCTGAGTTCTCTTTTAAAAGCCTTTAATCAGTGCAGTGTTCATCACACAGATGTTAGCAGCAGTGCTAGAGCTCCTAATTGTAATTTAAGTTATCCCTGCCTAAGGGCTTGCAATTAAATTATTAGACTGTTGCAGTGAGTCCATGGATCCTGGTTGCACCTTGAGAGGGGGTATTTTCTGGTATGATGAGAAACAGTGTTTTCTCCTGGGAAGCAAATGTACCATTATGCACTTATTAGGTCCTTGATTAGATCCACTACTGATTAGCAAACAGACTTTGCAAAAGAAAATATTACAGTAGCTTCTGTTGGCTTCTCAAAACCATTGTGCAAGGAAGATGAAAACAAACCAAGCCTAAGAGTAGCCACTAACTTTGGTGTTCAATAAAAAACTTACTCTTTTCAAGGCAACCACATCATTAACCCTTAACTTACAACAGGGAAAAAATACAGTTGTGTAGAAATCCATAAATGTGTGTATTAAATACACATGGCATGCAAACATGTTAGACATGTAAACAAGATGTATGTGTGTACACACACAAACCCCACATACTTGTATATATGTTGATTCTTAAAACCCACACGCAGATATTTGTTCTGAAAGACCCATATTTTCATTTCACTGAACATCTTATTGTATTTGTTTTCCTGAGAATTTCATTTCTGGTTATGGTCGTGGAGAGTCTTGAGGCTCTTTATCTCTCTCTTGTCACTAGGCTCAGAAATACCTAATGATGAAATACAGAACCATATTTTATCTAAATGCAGACAGTTATTGAATCGGGTGTTACATTATTGCTTTGCATTGGTGTGTCATCTTTTAAAGTAAGGACCTGCCTCTGTGATTATTGCAAATTCACCTCTGGGTTTTAAAAACTTTTGAAAACAAAGCCAGCCATAGATTATTTTATTGGAATGTAAAATGAGGATGATTAGGTTTGTGATAAAGCTTTTGATAGGTAAACTCTTTTTTTATATATCTGAATATTATGATTTGAATCCAGTTCATTTCTTGTTCATCTTGATTCCACTAATAAATCCAAGAATTCTCAGCACTTGGCCTTTGCTCACAACGGAAGGTACCAGGAACGCGAAGAGAGTTTGTTCCTTATAAATTGCCCAGTGCTTCCATGGCACTCAGCTCTGACTCTGCTCCAAATTCATCCCTTCAGTTCAATTTCCTTGAAATCAGTAGAGTTAAACCAAGGTTAGCTGCTGCCCTCAGACATTTGAGAGAAGAGGAACTTCATCAGGAAACGCATCTTCACAAGCTGCGTGTATGTGTAACATTCAAGACCCAACGCTTTGCCAAAATCAGGGTCCAATTGGTCGCCTGCCAGGAGCACAAGAGCTATTCTTTAAGGAATTTAGAAGGAGCAGATTGCAGTAACTCGCTTCTGTGGCACAGGAAAAAGTCCTGCAAAGATTTCCACAATTATTACTAATTTTCCAAGCGTTGGCAGTGTGCTCAGTATGTTCAGAACATGTGTTGCTGCAGACTGAGCCAAGCACGAGGTCTCTAAGATCAGAAAGTAATATTCCTTCTGATCCTGCAGAGTGCTTTGTCCACAGTTTAGTGCGGAGTCTCCTGGCCCTGGAGAGCAGTTTGTGCAGAATAATATGAGCTGCCTCTGCTGAAATTCAGGCTCCCTCTCTTCTGTCATGGAAAAGATGCTTCTTAAGGAACGTGGGCTCATTAATATCTGTCCCTGCTCAAACTTTGTACAAGGGGCTTATCCAACTAACCAGCCACAGGGTGGGATCCAGCTGCTTATCTTTAATTACCTGGATAGCACTTTCCTCATGTAAATGGCTAAATACACACTCTTTATCCTTGTTGTCTAAGACATGTTTGTTGTTCTTTATATTCAAGGGAGATAGAGAAAGTCGGGCTTTATTCTTTGTTCTTATATCCTCCGCGTCACCAAAACTAGAGGGGAACTGAATAATGCCTTTGTTCTGGACCAACAATTTAAAGACATGTTGAAATATCTAAATCTGCTTTAGCTCAGACATTCCTTCTTTAAAGATCTCCAGTTTGCTCCCAGGAAAATTAAATATATTATCTGTCAATGTCCTTTACAAACACATAATTTAAGTCCATTAGAAAATGGTTAGCAATTGTTATGTGAGCAGTTTTCACATTGTTACCCAAATCAAATTGGATTATTCCATATTCAAACCATAGGTATTTTAACTTGTAAACCGAATGAATTTTATTAAGGTAATAGCACTCTTGTGATCATGGCACTAAAATTAATACTTTAAGGACAGTTGAATAGATTCTTATTACTCAGTACAGCAAGGGATTTATTACAGCAGACACAACTACCTCCTGTGATGGTTACAAGTGAGGAATGTTTTTTGTCAAAACTCCCTGTTTGCCATCACACTTACAACTTCCCTAAACATTCATCCCATGAGCTGAAATCTTCTAAGCTCCTAGAGAACAACCAAACCCCACAAAACCGGGATGCCTGGAACTCAATACTCCCTGCCAATTACAGTTCTTTAGAACAGTAATTCACTTTAAAGAAGCTTATAATGCAGTTTTACTGTTGAGAATTTAATCTCAGGAAATTGAGTGATGATTCTCTTAATGTTTCTACTGGACAAAACATCCAAGAATCCAAATGGATTTTGAATTTGATAGCACAAGCATTCACTTTGGGAAGTCAGTGGTTCCTGTTAGCACAGAAATGCACACCTGAACACAGGTGTAGCAGAGGGACAAGCCCTGAATCCCTGGGTAGTTCTTCATCTTCTGTATCTCCTTGTGCCATCTGCAGCAGCCAAGAGGACTGAAAACACCTCTGCAGTGCTCTGGGAATTGCTGTCTCTAGGCTATACCAGTAAGGCCTGGTGAAACCAGTGCCCTGAGCTTCCCAAAATGAAAATGTCTGAGGAGAGTGGGAGGTGTATGTGGATATTACCTGTACCATCACAGGGATTTTTTGGATAAAGATCATGTTTAATGTTAGAAGAGGAGCAGACTTTAGAATAATTTAGTATTTCAGATGTCTTTTCCCTATTTCTTCCATGATGTAAATTTTTGGCAAATACCTAATGCATTTAAATTGTTTGTTGAGGAATTTACATTGGTTGGGAAGGAAAATCATTCTTTTACTTTGGCTGTGGCTTTGGTTTCTTCTTTGAAGAAAAAATTTCTGTATTTTTTACACACATATTACAACAAAATTGTGCTGCTCCTTCTCTTGATAGAATACTTAGGTAAGGATAGTCTGGAATAGCCTCTTTAAATAGTTGCTTTGCTGACTAAAGTAAAGGAGGGTAATTGGAACAAATGTTTTGGGGTTTGTGGTTGTCTTTTTTTCCCTTTCATTTGAAAACCTAAAACCCTTCACTTCTTTTAGTTTTTGGCACAGTCATTTTTTTTCAGTAAAAGTCTTAAATTTGGCCCATTATATATTTGTATTCTGTTTTAACTATGCAAATATTTTTTTCCAGATATATCCTCCCTTCTCCACCATCTCCAGGATAATTAATGAGTAGATTTTCTTACTTGAACCATGTTTTTCCTGATTGAAATAGAGCAATTTTATCAATGCTTATCTATCTTTTTCCTTTTTAATCCTGACATAGCTTAAGGTATTAATAAGCTCTTATCTAAAGTCTAGAGGAATCATATTTTAAAATTAATTTTATAATGTCTGATGGAGCAGGAGGGGGAGGAAAGCAGGTCAGAGAGTTGAACTGGCTTGTTTAGGGGAATCCTGTATCAGATAAAGACAATGAGAATGCCGCTGTAGCATTGTGAGATGAAGCCGGTGCTTAGTGGTAGCAAAAGAAAATCTCTTGTTGAATGTCCTTGCAAAAGTCAGAATTAAAATGCAGTGTCAAGCTTGCAGTGGGCACCAGCACCCTGCCTGGTGCTTGCAAAAAGCTGCTGGTGTTCTGTCCATCCAAATTCCAACATCTTTATGGGTTTTGTTTGAATTTTCATTTAAAATGATGGCTTTTCCAAAATACTGCACTAATTGCCTGATCTATAATGATATAGTTGTCAAAATATTTTTTCCTCACCTCCTTTTTAAAAATAAAAAACCAAACCAATGAACATTTTAATCAATTTAAGATTTTCAGCAACTTTCAGCAAGTGTTTGAAGTGCCTTGCATTCTTGCATAGACCTTCTGTTGAACTCTGAATTCCCAGTAACACTGAGAAGAGGTGATAAATTCATTTATTCTGATAACTCCAAATTCTTGAATTCGCCACTGTCTTAATCCGTGGAGGCTGGTGTTTAATGAAGCCTCTTGGGCAGCAGTGCAGCTGAGGTGTCCCTTCTGCCCTTCACATGGACATGTGGAAGGTTTCCTCTCTGGTTCCTGAGTATCTGAGTTACCATTCTCTCCAAGCAGGGTGGAAAAGCCTGTGCCCAGCTCAGCACTGGTTTCCAGTCATTTCCTGGGGCTCGGTGCCGCAGTCCAGCCATGGAAGTAGCTGTACTGTAAATTTTACACTTCTGTTGCAGTGGTCCAAAGCAGGTTCTTGAATATCTCCTTCTTCTCAGCACTTAGAGAGTTTTCCCTCTTCCCACCAGACAGCTGTGACAGGCTAGGAGCCTACATGTGGAAAAAAGGGGAGAGGGAACGGGCATGGAGACAAGGAGAGCCATGAAAGGGAGGGAGCAGGACACTCAGCCAGCAGCCCACTAATTTGGCTCTTTTCTCCCTGTGTCCTCTGGGATAATTGGTAGCCTCAAAATGTTCTGGACTTGGTGGAAGGGCTGAAATCTTGGAACTGGCCATGCCTTAGGCATCGAAGATTGCACCGGCTGATCAGCCAAATCCTGGTGCTGTCCAAGAGCAGCTCGTGGACGTCCAAATCCATGGCAATTATCCTTTGCTCAAATAATAGACTCATAGGATCATTTGGGTTGGAAAGGGCCTTGGAGACCGAGTCCAACCGTTAGCAGTGCCAAGTGCAGTGCTTCCAGGCCCCTCAAATAGGAATTAATTTCCCTGGCTCCTTTGTGTTTACCAGGAATCTGGGTGTGTTTCTTCTCTGTGGGGAATGGTGATGTGACCACAGCCTCGCCACAGGCAACCTCAGTGTTTTGAGGTTTTGGTTTGGTTGGGTTTTTGGGGCATGTGGTGATTTGGTGCCCTGGACACGCTTCCCAGGGCAGTGGTGGAGTCCCCATCCCTGAGGGATTTAAAAGACACGGAGATGTGGAGCTCAGGGATATGGGCTAGTGGTGGTCCTGGCAGTGCTGGGTTAACAGTTGGGCCTGATCTTAAAGGTCTTTTCCAACCTTCTGTGATTCTATTATTCATGGAAGCCTATTTCCTGATCAGAGGTTGGAGATACAACCAATGGTTTGAGATAGTGGTCTGTGGAGAGAAGTGTTTCCTGAGGGAATACGGAATGTACGGAAAGGGATCCTTGCTTTTCCTGAGGCCACTTGGAAACTTGTCGGGGCAGTTTTTTAGTGTGGAAACACAAGGCATCAACCACAAGGGCAATATTCCTCTTGTTGGTGGAGGAAAGTAACTTTGGGGTGCTTTTTTTCCAAATGTCACCTTTTTATGAAGCACCACTTCTTGCAGCTACAGAACAAAGATCACTGTTAAGATTTTTGTTCATAATTTCACAATTTCTTGGAAATACTGGCATTTGCAGCTGCTCTGATCTCCCTTGTCAGTGGGAGTGTTGTGCACATACACACTTTTAAGGCTTTTTACTCCTGGTACCAGCTACTCTTCAGGGTTCAGACTGACACAAAGAGAGCCCATGGCAAAGGTGCACATCCTGCAGCCCTTTCCATGGGACACAACATGAGCTGCTCAGAATTCCCAGTGGGATTGAAACCGAAACTGCCACAGTCCTCGATATCAGAATAGGAGCAACTTTTGTACCCATCTTCCATCTCAATTATGCATTTGGTCATTTCGTTCTTGGCATCTTGTTTTAATTTCTTTCACTTTTTTTGTCCCTTGGTATTTTCTACAGGTTCCACTGACCTTTAAACATACAAGTCTCATTTTTCTGTAATCTTGTGGGTTTTGTTTTTAATATGTGATAGTTTTCTTCCAAATATTAATTCTTTTTTATAAACTCTATTTTTTCTTAAAGTAATAATGTTGCACATCAGTGGGTTAATTTTTCTTCCTAACAGTTTAGTTAAAAAGAATATGAATTCAAACAACTGTCTTGGCACTCTTGTGGTATTTTCCTAACATTCTCCATGATTATAAAATGCTATATTTTGTCTGCTGAACTTTAGAAACCACTTCAAAACACTGAAAGGGTTTTTTTTTCCAATTTATTAATTTTTTAAAATCAGTGACTCTATATAATGTGAATGCGGCATTAGCCTGAATAATGACTTATTCTCCAGTTCCATCTGCATATCTGATTTAATTATGCTCCGAAGGAGGAAATGCAAAGGAGATACTATCTTAACAAGTGAAGTTTTCACTTGCACAAGAAACATTTTCCCCTCACTGCCCTTTAAGTAGCTGGTGTGTGTCCCCTGATGCACAGCAGGGAATGGCATTTGCCTTCCTGTGGCAAAAGGAATCCTGTGGATGGAGAAGTGGTCCATGTGTGAATTAGCTTGGAGTTGTATTGTGTTTCTTATACTAATATAATATTGTTCTAGTGCTTGCCCCTGATTAAAGACATACATAAATAAATAATTTATAATTTAATTAATAAGGTATAATATGCAAAGCACAGTAATTTCAAACAGCTTGTAATGTCTCTAATGTACTTTCAATTTTTTATTTTACATAAGGGCTATATTCATTATGTGGTTATGATAAACATACTAATGAATTTTATTACAGGAACAAATTTAAACATGTAAATGAGATCAAATAGTATTAAAATGCAAACGATGGGGAAACTTATTACAAACTAACCTTGCCAACATACATGGAGGGATGTTACAAAAGGACTCAGGAAGTTGCACACTCGGTACAAAGTCAGTGCACTCCTTTCACAAAGTCACTGAACACAAGAATTTGTGAACTCTCCAGTTTTACTGGTGCCTAAACTCTGTTGAACAAAAAAAGTTAACTCGAATCCTGGGCTTGCACGTAACTTTGGGTAACAATTAAAATCCCTTTTCTTGTTCCAGTGAACAGTAATCTGTGCATAATTACATTCAAATGAGATATTAGCATTTTTTGTGCTTACTCTTTGTTAATTGCAGAGTTCACTCACCATGGTGATGCTTTTGATAGAATCAAGCAACCTTATTGACCTGATGCTGCAAGGCATGTTTGGAAATTCTGCTGTATTTCTTTTTTTTTCCAATTTTTTTTTATTTTGGCATTTTGAGGAGTCCTGCTGCTTTTATTACATTCCTGACACTTTTGTTAATAAATCATTGCAAAGTTAATGAAAATTGCATTCAGGCATATCCAAAATAATTGTGTCCTTTGTCATGCTAATAAATGGAAAGATGTTGATCCAATGGGTGAGTGCGTGCCCATTATGGGGAAGTTTGTGATACGTGTGCCTGTTGCGCTTGGACTTTCTGCCTTGGCAAATCACTCCATGTCAAAACAGGGATGGGGAAAACAAAAGTCAATATGTTTTATTTCAAAAGTTACACAACCTGCCTCTTAATTAGGCTGGAAAGCAGAGAAGGATTGAAATGTGTGTATGAAGATGTACAGTTACGGTATTATCCGCAGGAATCGGCAACTGCCTTACACCAGAATATCCTCTGGGATGAAAACAATTAAATATCTCTTTCTTCTCGCCTTCTGAACTTTCATGCTTATTAAACCCTGATGATAAAAGATAGAAAAACCCCCCTACCCTTAAGCTTCACTTTAATACTGAGC
Source organism: Melanocharis versteri (assembly GCA_013397845.1). NCBI lineage: Eukaryota > Metazoa > Chordata > Aves > Passeriformes > Melanocharitidae > Melanocharis > Melanocharis versteri. Next base: position 802,712 of record VZTG01009760.1, on the reverse strand, counting down.
TGTGGTGGAGGGAAATAAGCCAACAGCTGTGTGGGGCTTTTTAGAAGGGAGGGAGGTGACAATTTTTAGTTTATTCTTCCTTCCAGATAGAAAGCTGGAAAAGTAAAGTGCAGGTGTGATTAAATTCTGCCTTTTCTTTCACTGTGTTTTTTAGTAGTGACTTTGGTGGCTTGAAGCCACACTGATAAAAATTGGATTAGATTTTTGGTGCAGGATATCTTTTACATCTTGTAGTATAGCTGAAAAAATGAGAGAGTAAATGTTAAGGAAACGTTTACCTGGAAAAATGGTATTTCATCCTGCAATGTTAGAGTTAAAAGATATTAATAGTATAAAAATACAGGTAGTTTTAGTCAAGAGTACTTAATTTATGCACTGGCCCATCCTGCAGGTTTGCGATGAGAATTAATTCTGCTACTCAATCAAAGAATGTAGTTTTCAGAACTGTCACATTAGGTGTAAGATGCAGGGTGCTGGTTGAATTAGGGGGTTTTTAAAAGATGTGGCTTTGTTGTGTTGTCTGAATGTGTATTTTTTTCCCCTCCGAATTTCAAGAATGGTATATTGCCCTGAGATGGGCAGATTTTTTTTTTTTAATTAACGTTGATTTAAAGCTCACTGAATCATATTAAGGACGTTTAGGTTCTTAAAACAGTATCTGCAAAAATGCAGGGCTTCAAATCTTCAACTCTTCACTTTAATTTGCTCTTAAAGCACAGCAAAGTCCTTTGCACACGAGGAGCCCCCTGCCTTCAGTGAGGTTTGCACAGGTAATGAGGGTGGGACACAGCTGGGAAAAGGGGGTGTGTTTGGGAGACTTAAAAGATGCCTTTCAAAGGAGCTTTGGAAAAAGGGTCTGGAGTGAAGGGAAGAGAGGTGTGTGCAGCAGTATTGGCAGCATCCTGGGAGAATTAGTTAAAATCTATGACTTGTAAAAGTTGAAAAGGAACTTTCCCTGAGAGCCGTAATCGCCCACTGTGTGATTTCTCCTCTGAAGCGTTTGAGAAGCGTTTGGCCACTGATGACGTGTGGAGGTGGAATTAAGGGAATCAGTGCAAGGCTGATCCGGGTTTAGAAGTGTGCTACACAGCTCTGTGTTTGTAGCAATGTTTTCCTCCTTTTGCAGCACATTTATAAATCTTGGAAACATGAAATTATAGGCAATCAAAACAGGAAGGTGAAGCAGCGCAGTTTCAAGGCAGCGTGAAGGAAACTCTCATTGCTCCTTTTTGTTTTAGAATGTTTTCGCTGCATGACAGAAATGGATGGGCTCTCTCCCTTCTAAATAGCCTCTCCAAAGATGTATATTTTCTAGAAATAGATAGCAAGTACCATGTGCTGTCAGGTTATTGACCAGGTCAGATCATCTGCCAAATTTAGATTGAGGGGTTTAGTGAAGGGCAATTTATGGAGTTCGGCTTTCCCACGTGGACTCCTTGCAACTCACTGGAGCGAAGACTGGCTCATTCAAAGGGTAGAAATCCCTTGCCCTGCTGCAGTATTTGCATCCAGGCTCGTTCTGTGTTGTTCTCCCAGGCACTGAGGAGCTCCTGCTGTATTGCTGCCGAGCTGTTCCGTGCCCGTTGGCGGGGGATGTTGAATTAGTATTGCAAGATGTGCCACTCTGACCTCCTCACAGCAATTCCGTGTGATCCTGACCTAACTACAGGCTCCCGGTGATAGCAGAAGGTAAAACATTATGCCAGCCCTGCCTGTGTTAGTGTGATTCCTCGACAGAGTTTCACCATGGTGATACTTGCTGAAAACCAGCAAATCCCTGCCATTTATGCTTTTAAAGCAATGCTAACACTTCAGCAGATAGTGCTGTAATGTGTATCCTGAGAGTGTTCACTGACTCTGAATGAAGTGACAGTAAAATCCTCACTGAAGTATAAAAAGGTTACTGCAATCCTCTTATAGCCGGAGTCTGACGAGTTTTCCCCAGTTCCTGCTTGTTTCTTCTGGTGCTCTTTCAGATTTAGGCAATTCTCACGATCAACTTGCTAGTGGCTGTTTTACTCCATGATCTTAAAGGTCTTCTCCAGCCTAAATGCTTGTAGGGTGACTGAATTGTTAGCTGTGCCATTTGTACTTCGCTGCAGGGGTTCCTGGAAAGCATTTTTTTTGTTGCCAGTTTCTTTCAGTTGTTTGCTCCTAGGAGTTGCATCCCTGCCCACGGAGGCATTTTCTGTGGATATGGTGGTCTGCAAGAGCTGGAGAGGCTGGTCCATCAGCACATTTAATTACCTGGGGGTAGAATATGTTTGCATGCATCAGGTCATTCCACATCCACTGCCATATTTCACAATCCCAGTTTTAAAGCCATTTTATACAAGAAAATGTGGCTTTGTAAAACTTGGCTAAATCAGAATCAAGCTGCCTCCAGCGAACTTCAAAGGGTTCTTTTTTGCATGAGTGTGTTGTACATATCATCACACGTGTATAAAATTTATATCATGTGTTTATAAACTTTACAGTTGGTTTTACAAAGCTCTTACATTATAGCTCCCAGTTTTCTCATGCAGAACTTGCTCCAACTTTTATCCCAGAGGCTGAATTCCTGTGTTAAAATGTAATAAACAGTGTAGAAACCTCTTTTTTTTTGGGAAGAGAATTGAGAATTGATGAGGGTGAAGAAAATTTTGCTCAATGCTTTTTAAATAGTGCAATGTGAAAAACCAGTTGAATTTGGTGTTTGAAGCATATTATGGCTGTTATTCCTGTTGAATGCTACTGCTGAGTATTCCTGGTTCTCATTCTGTGGAGGGGAAAAAATTAGAAATTTCAGGTAATAAAATTAGTATCTGTTTTTTGAGGAAAGTTTACAAGAGGTTTACCTTCAGTCAGGCTAATGTGGAGAGTCAAAAAGCTCTGCTCGTGTTTCTTGGCAGAGAATCTGGTGTTAAAGATAGAAAAAGGAACAAGATGAACCCGAGAAAAATCCCTCCTCAGAACAGCTGCTAATGAGCCTTTTGGGGCTGATAGTGACTTCCTGTGACCTGGCAGTGAAATCCCAGTTTCTCTCATGCAGATTCCAACACATGCAGGGATCAGTTGGCTTTGGATTTAACAACCCTTGCGCTGACTCAGCCCAGCTTGACCAGGTGAGCGCCTGGCTTGGCTCAGAGTCCAGAGGGAGTCCCTGTGCGGTGCTGGGAAAGGGACAGGCAGGAAGAGCCCCCTTTCCCAGGCATCTGGGGGCACCCTGTGGGAAAGGCTCTGTCCTCGCCACTTCAGGTCGCTGAGTTTTGTGGATAAGCACAAAACTTGTCAGATGGCATCAGCACATCCTGCTGGGAGCTTCCACAGCAGGGGTGGCCTGGGCCAGGAGAAAGGAGACCTGCAGAACAAGGAGCTTTGGAGCAAGAGATGGCAGAGTTATTTTCCTTTCTCAGGGAGCAGAAGCAAACAAGAAGCCAGCATATGCTGGGAGTCTGAGCCCCCAGAATGTTTGCATGCTTTGGGAAAACATCACCAATAAAACCTAAGTGGTTGCCACCTTGTATGGGTGAGTCATGTGCTCACAGTTCTGACTGTGAACAAAGTCAAAAATACAATTTTTTTGGCAGTCGTAGAAAGCAGGAGACAATTCATCATAACTTATGAGAACTGCAGCATACAGAGCACGTTTCCTTTGTTATTCCTGCCTTAATTTGTCATATACACAATCCCCACAAACAAACAGTTTTTAAGAGGTTTCCCCACCATTTATTATAAATACAAGGTCTCCCTTTGCCCCTCATTTAAGAATGTCTTACAATTCCCTTGAAATCTTTCTACTAAAAAAAAAAAAAAAAAGAAAAAGCTGTGTAGCTCTTGGAGGAAGTCCAAGACTATAATAAAAATAATCAAAATAAATATCAGTGATTTTAAAATTAAGCTGAGAGCATCGATACCTAACCCCAGCAGATCCTGGGCGCTCTATATTTAGATGAGTGAAGTAGCTGAGTAGCAATAGCCCCTCACAGATGAGTATTTCTTTTCCCTGTGCTGGTGCACACTCTGTGCAGTCAGTGTCTATTTAAAACCTTGTGCTGGAACATCTCCATAACCCAAATTCCTGTTGAGTTTAGTGGATGTTTTGTGAATGGATATACTCTAAAGAATTAAAGTTTCAGACTTTTTAGGGGAGTGGTTTTGATTTGTATGAGGAATTATCAAATTCAAGAGAAAAGGAAATTGATTTTGTCAGATAAATCATATTCTTATCCTCCATAAAATTAACTAGAATTTATTTTTTAGAGTCATATAACTATGGGAGGGAAGATGTGTCTTATTATTCGTGAGCAGATAATGACAGGACAGGGGGCAATGGGTCTAAAGTCACAGAGGGCAGGGTTAGATGGGATATTGGGAAGAAATTCCTGGCTGTGAGGGTGGGGAGGCCCTGGCACAGGCTGCCCAGAGAAGCTGGGGCTGCCCCACCCCTGGAAGTGTCCAAGGCCAGGTTGGACAGGGCTTGGCGCAACCTGGGATAGTGGAAGGTGTCCCTGCCCATGGCAGGGGGGTGGATTAGATAATCTTGAAGGTCCCTTCCAACCCAACCCATTCCATTTTCCTTCAGTCCCTTCCCCACACTCGCAGCCTGCTCTGAGCATGGGCAGGACGTTTGGAGTTTGTCCTTTTAGCCCAGAAGAAGAGAGCTGCTGCAGCCCCGAGCCCAGCCCTGCTGAGTAGCCAGTGGTGGCTGAGATTGCTCCGTGGATCTCAGCGTATAGCAAAGGTGATGGATTGCTGGTTCTGCCTGCTCCCAGTTGGGAAGCAGAACGGCAGCAGAGCGATGCCTCAGGGCAATGCCAATTTTTTGTTTTATAATTAGCCATGGCACCAGTTTTCCCCACTGGAGGGCATGGTACAGGCCTCCTGATCAGCTGCAAACTAGCAGCACCACTAAACTGTAATTTCTGTGTAATTTCATGCTGTTACATGATAACTTTAAACCTTGCTTGCTGTTGAAAGTTCTGTAATTGCACAGTTGTTTCAGTGAGGCTCTAAAACGTTACGGGTGCGCTGCCGTTTTATGGGTCACCCACAACAACCCTGATGCTCTTCTACACATCCTGGTACAGGCAAATTCCAGCAGTGGAGTGTTATTTTATTCTGATTATCAGGAAGTTTGTGCCGTGTGCTATAAAGCTTCAGAAGTGTGCTTTGGATGTTACATAGAAGAGAAAAATAGCGAACAAACGGTGCTGTAGGTGTAGGCATCTTTCCTGGTTTTCTTTCTGATTTTGTCTCTTATCAGTGTAATTAAGACATGAAAGATCATAACCTGAATTCCAGAGTTTGGTTACACAAATTTGAACATTTCTTTACATTCTCTTGATATTACTGCAGCTCATGCAGTTGTATTATGCACTCTGACATCTATGTCATGTCATGTTTGCTCAACTCTTTTACTACTAATCAAAACTAGAAGTTTGTCATTGTTTTGGGTTTTTTCCCCCCAGTTCTCTCTCTGCAGGGTCAGCCCAGCTAAAAGAAAATGAAGCTGTCTGCTCGCAGCTTATGCATCATCACCAACACTAAACATGCCAAGTTCAGAACATGTATTTTGTTATCTGACTATTGTTGATAGCAGAAAAAAGACAGCTTGATTTTCATTAGCAGGGCTGACCTTACAGGGCTGGGAGCAAGGGAAAGAAATGTATTTTGACTTGAAGTAAACTGAGGAAACATGACATGGAAGTCAGAGAGGGATTATATATGCATCCCTAAGGTGTCATTTTTAACAAACCGTCGTCTTTCACTTGAGTAAATTCTGAATAAACCACTGGAGAGATTACTGTAGCTGTCCAGCTGGCAAGGGCCAATACTTCTGACTCTGAATTATGCATTATCCTTTGCTGCTGCTTTTTTTTTTTTCCTTTCTCCTTTTGATAACTGTTTCTCTTGCCCTTACTGGGGATAGAGATGAAAATATATAGACTTTGAAATATGAAAATTCAGACTTCCTAGCTCTTTTGCTCATGTAGCTCATTCTAAGAGTGCATTTTATAAGCTTGTGTAAGCTTGCCTTTTAAAAATTATTTAATTTTCTTCATCCAACATAGACTGAAACAAGAAATCCTTCTTTATGCTCATTCCAAGGCCAAGCATTAGGCTGGGAGAAGTGTTGCCTTTAGTCCCGGTTACATTGAATTCCTATTTTTCTTCTTCTATCACTTATATTGTTTGTTATTCCTTTCCCCACTGCCTGTGTGTTAAAGGTTGGGGAGATATTCTGGAAACCTGGATTCGGGCAGAGTTTCCATTCAGAGCTGTGGCTCAGGAAATGTATTTCAAGTTAGGTTTTTTTGCCACCCTTCTGCTTTGTGAAGCCCACTGCAAGGCAAGCCTGGAGCTGCTCCATCCTGCTACTTTTGGACACTGCTGGAGTTCCTTCCCGAGGGTGTTTGGGGAAAGGATGAACAGTTTTATAAGAACAAAATTTGGCCCTGAATCTTAAGCACTGTAACCCTGTTTGGGAAGTTATACCAACTGTTCTATAAATCAGCCAGCAATGTGCTGTCAGTGCTGAATTTTACTTTTAAAGCACAAGTCCAAAATAGAGGCAGAATTCAAAGATGAATTCCAGAGAGCAAAACTTTTGCCAGAAGCTTCTGGTGCAATTAAGGAGAGTGGTCTGTGTGTCGTGCCACCAGAAGGTGCAGCAGTTGTCCCTCCTGTGCTCTACCTGTGCCCCCTTGATTTTTCCACCCATCTGATTTGTCCTGAGCAGAGAAATGGAGTTTCTTCTGCTTACAGCTCGTGGAGGTGAATCAGCTGGAATTTGCTGGAGGAAAAAAGCCATGACAAGGCAGTAGGTAATACAGAGATGTCCAAAGGGCACAGTGAGGTCACAAGCTGTCCATCCCACGGCACTCTCAGGGAAGCTCTGGCAGCAGGAGCTCACTCTCCCGTTGATCTGCTGCCATTGGTGCTGGATTTCAGGAGCCAAGTGGGCTGTGGGAATGCTGTCACTCCCTGCCATAGGTGGCCTCAGTCCTTGGCAGTCCTCACACTCCCAGTTTGCAGCCTTCCCAATCCAGGGGTTTATATCAGGTGAAGCTGAACTCTCTGGAAGGCTGCTCAGCAAAGTTGCTATTAAAGTGACACCGCCAGCTGTAATCTTCTTGGGTTTCATTTGAATTTTAGTGCCAAAAAGTTGACAAAGTCCAGATTGTAGCTTTAAAACTGCCAGGCAAACTAATCCTGTATAATTTTGTGTAAGCAGGGGAGTACTTGGTAGTTAAGAGATGATACTTGACATCTCTTTGCTTTATTCTATTTTATTAAAGACAACTCTTTAAATTTACCCAAAGGCAAACAGAGATCTTAATTGTCATGTAGAAGCATTTACATGATAAGATACTGTTAGTTATTGAAGTGATAAGAAGAATTTCAGTGCAATAATGGTTGAGATAGAAGTAGAGAATGGTGATGTACTTTATTTAAGTTTCTCATGTTTTAAAAACATTGTACTTAAACATTTCTGTAGAAATTTTGAAACCTCAGACTTCTAGACTCTAAGTCTTCATTTCCTAAACTATCCTAATACTACAGATTTACACCAATAAATATTAACAAAAACATTCAAGAAGCCAAAGTGGTCTTTTTACTGTTTCTCTGAGTGGTGTCGTATTGATGCTTGAATGGGAGAGGAAAAGATAGAAGTACTTAATGCTATAAAAAATGATAAATCCTTAATTCTTTAAGTGTAAGAGAGTGTCAGCCTTTTCAGGGTGTTGGTGAGAATATTCTTTTTTACTTCTTTCTTCTTCCCAACAATGTGGCAACCTTGCTGAAATACACCTTCTCTACCCTTCCTGTAATGTGAAATATTTTACTTTTGTCTTGACTTTGTCTTGTTTATTTTGCTAAACAGTAACTTTTTGCTGGTATTGACCAAATCAAAATCATGGAACAAAGTATCTGCTGTCTTTGGAAATCATATATGATGACACAGGATGTAAAGTATGATGGCACATGGAGAACACACATGACGAGATAGGGAATTGATATTTCACATGCAGATCCAGACGTAGATCCAAACTATTCCCTGTGGTCCTGGTGCCATTGCAGTTTTCCATGTGCCTACACGGTGAGCAATCCCTGTCTGTTGGAGTCTGCGTGGAAAATCAGCCACGGAAAATCAGCCAGACCCCTGGGTGAAGCAAGAAAACAGCAGTTAAAAAAGGAGGAGAGAATTCATCTCAAGGAAAAAAAAATGTTTACGCTCTCTCCAAGAGATGATCCCAGCTCAGTGGAGGAGCAGGACTGTTTAATCATCAGCTTTGGCACGGAATAATTATTTTAGGACAGAGTACTTAAAGTCAGGTCCATTCTGCTGTCTGGGCTGCAGGGTGACACGAGTCCAAGGCTTCATCTGGAAATGTTTCCTGGTGGATGTCAGGGGTTGCAAATGCCTTTAAATGTTCATAACCTTGACAGGGAAATCTGTGAGTACACATATGGTTGATTAAGCTGCCACCTGCGTTCTGGCATTAGAATATATATGAATTTTTGATTTTCATGCTACTAATTTTAAGTAGTTAATGTTGCTGTCCCACTGTGCAAAATTTTCTCAAAGATAAAAATACAGTTTAGTGGGGGTTTGGTTTGGTTTGGTTTGTTTTTTGTTTTTTGGTTGTTTTTTTTTTTAAGGGCGTTAATAATCTCCTAAATAAACACTGTTTACATGCTGTCAGCTTGCAGGAGTATCAGTGAGTGCTTGTCCACCTTACCCTGTATGACCTTGACCATTACATCAGTTCAGAAATTAAAACCAGAAAAATCATAAAGTCCTGTATTTGCCAGAATAAGATTGTTTTGACTCTAACGCATCAACCTTGTTGTTTTTTTGCACTATTTCCCACTAAACTCCAGCTCCAAAATGGCAAAGGGCCATTGTGAATCAGGATGTGGTATTTCTATTGTTGGTGCTACGGCTTGTGTGAAATACAGAAGTGCTGCTGCTGAGAATCTTTCCGTGACCATTAATTATTTATAATGTGATAACAAAGTTGCTTTTTAAAAATATTAAAAGAAATGTGGATTTTTGGAGAGGTAAGAAATTAGTGGGGAAGATTTCTGCACAATTTGGCTTCTTCACACTGCCTCATTTTCAGTGGCTGATTTAAGTGTGCAAAGTCAGGGTCTGAGCTGCTTAGAAAAGTCAACAGAGTGCCCAACTGGGACCCTACTTATTTTTATAGATTATTAAGGAGACCTGTTCCTGCTAAGTAGATGATGTGGATATATCTCTCTATGGTAAGTCATCAAATTAAAGGAAAATAAGGCCTTTTGAAATTTAACGAGGGCCACATGTAATTAGTGTTAAATCTGCTTTCTGTGTCATTGAAAGGAGTGGAATCTGGCCCAAGACTTAAGGTGTGGTTCTTGTTTGACACAGGGACACCCTAAGCAGCTTTAGCTCTCTTGAAATCAGTCTTATTCCACGGCATAGGAGTTGAAACAAACCAGTTGCAGAAGGTAAATATCACACGTAGGTGACAACACACTATGTGTAATCCTTTTCCTTCTGCAACTTCTGTTCTGCTTTTAATTTTGTTTTCTCTGTAGTGGTGTTACTTACAGCATATGATGAATGTACATCCGAATTAGTGCTGATAAATAATGCAAGTCACTTGAGTTAATTTTTCTTGCTGAGCATATCTTCAGCATGAGCAGCTCCTAATCAAAGATGAGCATAACACAGAGAAATCCAAGTTGTGAGTTCATTGCACGATGGAGTCAGAATAGTGATGCAATGACAGCTCCTGTGCTCAAATGAACACCTGAGTTTTAAAGACACAGTTCACTCAGGAGTACACTTAGGCCTTGGAAAGAGCTTAGAGGTGATGTTCGAGAGACTGAACCAAGGTGATGGCCTGGCTGGTTTTCCTTTCCTCCAGAAACAGATGTACACTGTCCCTCTTCCTTAACATACACGTGGTCCCACTGCTCAGTATAAACCAAGGCCCAGATGCTTCAGGCCACCTCAAGTGTCTGGCAGGGCAGCCATCACACTCATCTTGTCCTTGCTTTTAAATATGCAATAACTTTATTTCTGCCCCAAGTACTTCTCTTGTTATTAGGAGGTACTGTGGGAAGTGAATGGAAACTTCCAGAGGTCTGCTGGAAGCACTGATTTAGAGTGAATTTTCACACTTGACTGGGACTCCAGAAGTGTCCTCAGTCCAACTCTGAAGGGAAATGGACATGAGAGGAAACCAGGAGTTCACATTTTAATTCTCTGTAGGAGTAAAAATATTTCAGTTTTACTTCTTCTTTAATGCCTATTAAACTTCTAAATGTGAATACTTGGATTAAAAATCACATGTAATGACTATTTTAGACGATATCCTTAGGTGCCTTTATAACTCCATGATTGCCTGCTCTCTCCAGAGGCACTGGAACATCTCAAAATGGAAGCCAGGGTGTCTGGATAGTTGCTTGGCAAATGTTATTAAAAGCATCAAATCCCTGAACTGGAGGCTTCATTACTTGATGATATTTCTGTATGAAGTATGAGACTATGGTAAAACATTCTTTTAAAACACACAGTAGATGATAAGAATTAATTGATCTTAAAAATACGCATTTCATCTCCTGCCTGGTCCATGCACACCTGGTAATGCTCCTGGGAGAAGGACAGGGGCCCAAAGGAAAGGGGAGGCTGTGGAGGAGGCAATGCCTGTTCCTACAAACTGCCTTATCCCTGGAACTTGCAGGGAAACTCCACCTCCATGTTAAGACATCCACACTGTGCTTCCCAGCCTGTGAGCTATAGCTTCCTGAAAAGACATTCCTTATTTCCATGGCATGCTGCAAAAATGGAGCAGCATGGAGCCCTGAAGTAATAATTTGCTGAAAGAATTTCATCCATTCGGGAAGCGAGTTAAGCTACTGCCTCCTGGTTTTGTCTTCATCCCTGTAATTAATCAGATACCTAAAGAGTCTTGGAAGAAATTCAAGGGAAAAAGAAGGCAAGCTGCAGCATTGCTGTATCCTCCTTGTGACTCCCATGAGGATTTTCACTGCACTTTTCCCGGTCTTAAATGTTCTGTTGAATGTTCCCTCCTATTTCTCATAATTTTCTCAAAATCTTCCTATACAGCTACAGTTGTATGTACATATGTACGTATTTATATGCACACATGTATGGATTCTGTCCCAAGAAATGCAGACCCTTTGCCTTTTGAGTTATCTTGCATCATTTCCTGACAGGAGTTTTTCTCTTCTGAAGCGCTAATACACTGGATTTGTGGAGAACATTGTTGGCTCAGTCAAGAGTGGCCATGGCTGAATTTTTCCAAAATTAACCTAAATTTGGCTTCCTGTATCAATATGCATAGAGTTACCTGTAACTTTAGTGGGGGTGGTGCATGTTCAACACCTTGGAAATCAGGTCACTGTTTAAGGGTTTAAATATGAATAAGTTGCCTAAGGTGGGAGATTTTGGCATTAGTGAATTGCCTCGGGTCACAGAGCCAATCAATGGCAGAGTCAGCATTAGCAGCCAGGATGTTTTGCAGGCAGGCAGAGTTTCCTGTGCTGTAGCCAACCCATAAATATGTCTGTATGTACCTCAATGTATATAATTAATTCAGCCCATAGTGTCTTTGCACTCTTCTATACCGTTATGGCTGAAGGCAGTGTTGCATTTCCATTAAAGCCTCAGCAGCCCTGTGCTTGCCTCAGTCAGGTCCCAAGTCTACAGCTGGGAGTCAAACCCAAACCATCAGCTGCCATTTCCTCCTTTTGGGAAGGATGCAGCTTAACAGGGAAACTGAGGCATTTCTCTTCAAGTCTTGGCCCTGGAAAAAGAGGTCTTAAAGAACACAAACCACAGTGTTGGCTTACAGAGGAGGGTGTGTTTAACTAGTGGGGGTTATCCCAGTGACAAGTTCATCCTTATTTGATAATCATGAAACAGAAGTTTGATGTATCTGCTTGAGTAAGATTGCCATCTGGGAAATAATATGTTTTGTGAGTGTTTATAACAATCATGGTTTAAGCCAAAATTGACTTATCATGATTGCTGCAAATAATGCTGCAATGTCCTGATTGAGCCTGATATTTCTTCTTTGTTGAATGGAGAAAATGTATTTTGAGGGCTTTTTTATTTTTCAATTTTTGTGCGGTACAAATCATGTATTTTACAAAGCAATGATTATAGCTGAATATTCTCTGTTCTGGAGCTCAAAAGAAGAAAAAGGTTGTTTATATAATTTTTAAGTGTTATATGTATTTAGGCCTTTGCTTTTCAGCTTGACTGCAGATTATTCCTTTTGAATTTTGGACTAGAATGGGTTTGAATTTCATGCGTTTGGATATTTTTCTGAACATTGTAGTTCCAGTGAAGGAAAAAGTTCAGTACTTTTCTGTCTTGGGAAAGAGCAGTTTCGCAAAGCGTGCCAGATCTGGATCATTCCAAGACTGCCCAGGAATGTCATCTTCATTTCTTAGATGTGATATAATCTGCAGGGAGAAAAGTTTGAGAAATTCTGTAACTTTCCCGAGTTTCTGTTTACTTCCTTTTCTTCAGCATAGTACAAATTGGAGATATCAGCTTGACTTGCCAAAAGGACGGGAGTCCTGTCTTTTGCTCGCTCAAGAAACTTTCTATTTACCGATAGTACCAACTTTCTCACACTGTCTCAATGGTTGGATTCAGTGCAGAAAACGGTGGTAAAAGATTGGCTCTTCCCGTTCATTCTCTCTTCCCAGACTGTTTTCCAGCTACTGCCAACTCTAGTGTTGTAAGATTTTGTACAGTTTTTATTTTTGCAATGTGGACATCTGTCCAGTGGGAACAGAAGTGAGAATTTCAGAGTTTAATGGAAACCTGATAACTCAGTTATGAAAATGCTAATTAAGGCATATTTAAATGAGGCCTTTACAAATGATAGTTTTTATGACTAAAATCCCTTCCCACTTATCATCTGCTCAAATGACTGATGGAAAAAATTAACTGTTAAATTTGAAAACAAAGCGGCTGTAGGACTCAGGGATTGTACACTGTCACTGTGATTTCTTTACATTTGCATGTGGCATATTTTATGCTTTCAAAAAAAGGATATTAAGTGAAACGATGTGTTTCAAGGTTCTCTCCTATTTCTGAGTTTGCTAGTACACGTTTTCTTGCACTTAGAACTTCCAATACTCAGACTTTCACTGGTTTCTTGATATGGAGTATTTATGGTACTGGGAATTGTATCCTTACATGGTATGGATCCATGGATCCAGAAGTGTGGGAGAAAGCCATTGCAGGGGGGGGAAGTCCTGTCTTAAGCAGAAACTGTCGGATCTTTGTAGATGAATAAACACAAGAACTTTTCTCCATCTTTTGCACGGCACGGCCAACACCCCCCGGTGCAGTGTGAGTTTGCTGAATTAGGCACCGTTTCACACCCCCCTTTCTGCCTGTCAGAGAGGTGCCAGCTTCCAGGAGAGACTGTTGCTGCAAAGGCTCTCCGGAGCTCTGTGTCCTCAAACTGCTTCTCAAAGGAAGATTGGAAGTGCACTCCCGAGGCGGGGGCATGAACTGAGTCCTCTTGCATGGGGGACATCCTGAGAATACTGAAATAACACCATATTTTACTTGGAAGGGGTGCCCTGTAGGTGCCACTTTTACCAGGATAAAGCTCTGGCTCTTGTCTGGGTCTCCTCTTTGACCAAGTGCTTATGGGGAAAACATGGTTTTTAACAAACCATATTTTTAAACCTCTTAATTGCTCATTTTCCTACATATTGAGTAGTTCCCCAAACCAAGCAGGACACAATCATGCACAGAATATGGGGTGCAAGGTTGAGAGCAGCTCTCTTTATTTTTCTTTCATATAAAAAATATCTGTACTGGATATTGCCTCTAAAACAGGGATGAGTCCCAGGGTATGGAAATCATTTTATTTCTCATCAAACTTGTTCCACTTGCAGGATTTTTGTTTTCTTGTAAAGTTGCTGCGCACAAGGAACCTCAATGTGTTGCAGCATTATCTGCATGTGATGACATTTTGATACAGATCTGATGGCATTCTGATACAGAATCATTTTATTGAGTTTTAGTGCTTTATTTAATGTGGTGGATTCATGTAGAAGACAAAGGTGTAACGAGACGCAAAGGAGAGGAAGCTGAAACTACCTGAACTCATGCTGGAAGTAACTGGGAAGTTTTAAAGAGAAATCCTAAAAACATTTTGCAGTGAATTAGTTATTTTAATTCACCGCAGTTAAGAAGATACAAATTTTAAAATGACTGCTCAGCTTCAAATGAAGGTTAAAGGTGCAAAAGAGTGAGATTTTGTGTCTCATGATACACAAATGTCTGAGACAGAAGCTGATGCTGCTCTTAAAACTTTCTGAATGTTCAGCAATGTGCAGTTTATGTACACACAGCTTTTGGTAGAGAGAGATGCACCCAGAACCAAACCCAGGTTTTCAAGTTTTTAAAGACCACTTTCAGAGCTTTTCAGAGAGTTCCCCTTGCTCTAGAAGCAGAAATGTGCATTGTGTGAATGCACAGGATAGACACCCCTCCTGTTTGTTTGTCTGACACTCCAGTGCAACAGCCCTGCTAAACCCTCAGTGTTGGTGGTAATTAACGGGATTAGACATTTAAGACATTGTTGTCACTGGCTTGGAAAACCAACACTTTATATTTTAATCTCTTTTTAATGTTGGAAGCGGGATTTCTGTGCTGCCCTAACCCAAAATGTCTGACTAGATTAAATAAGTAAAGGCATTAGCATGCAGCAATTAGTCCGTGTATTACTGTGTGTAGCTGCACATGCGTGTGTTCACCCAGCAACAGTGAGGAAAAGAAGTGTGCACAAATCCTCAGGCTGTTATACAGAACTCTTCATGTTTTCAGACTAGAGCTGTGTGGAGTATTCTTTCTGTTAATGTCTTTACGGCAGTGAATTTGTTCTATTTTGACCCAAAGGGTATCAGTTTTTCAGTTTATCTCAGTATTTCTCTACCTGGAGTGGGAGCAGAGCCTGGCATGAATCTCCATGAAATCCCTGTCACTGTTCTGTCTTGCACCAGGACCAAAAGACTAATGCTCAAAAAGTTGAAAGAGTAACCACAGAGATCTGGAGAGAAGTGCTCAGAGGAGTGAAAAATTGTGTTGGTGATCAAGAGGATTTTGATTAAAAAGCACTTTATGTAACGTCTTCCATACACTGATAAATGTTCAGCTGCAAAAGCTCTCTGGGAATGAATTCCCTCTAATAATGTTTGTTTATTCTTACCTTCTTTTAAGAGCAAACCTCAATTATGCATCTGCCAAAGGAAAGGAGAGCATTTAGTCCACTTGTTGGGGGCTTTAGGATTTGATGGAGGGCTTTAAAGGAAACTTGAAGGCTAAGTTGCTCTTGACATTTTGGTTTTCTCTGAATATAATACATTTGTATTTTTGGAAAGGCTTGATGATGGGAGACATTTTTTTCCATGTTCCAGTATCTGACAGGATTCTTCTTTCAGTTCCCCGTGACATTCCTGTTGAATTTAGGACAGTAAGCTCCATTTTTGCAGCTTGATCCTGAGCTCCTCTTACTCTCCAAACTCACTCACACTTTAAAAGGGAGAAGGATAATTATCAGATTGACTCTTATGGTGTGATCGTCTGACAGGTTTTTGTTTACTGGTCTGGGAACTGGTCTCTGGCTGGATTCTGGGTGAGGCTAAATCTGTTGGATTTGTGTTTGAAAAACCTGTCTTCATTCTGGGATGCTTACCTGGAGACAAAAGGTCTTTGCTGGTTTGCACTGCTGCTCTTGGGGTTTACTGAATGGTAAAATGGCCACGCTTAAGACAACATTGATTAAAAATGTGGTGGCATCTCAGGTTTTCACTTATCTGTTAGGTCCAAAGTAGAACTGGTCTATCCAAAGCAGATATCTATGAGCTACCTGGGATAAAAACATGTTGTTCAAGAAAGGCTCAGTTTAAGGAAGATTAAATTGTCTAGAAATCATAAGAGATGCGAATGAGTCAAACGTTTGCTTGCTTGGTGTTTTTTTATGATGTTGGGTTTTTGTTGAGTTTTTTTAAATTTTTTTTTCCAGAGAGAATATGTCATTATTTCTTTTTTTTTCTTGTTTGCTGTGGGTTTTTGTTCTTAATGATAGAGCCAGGTGCCAACAGCAAACGATTTGCAAAGCTTGTTATGGAGCTCGATGAGTGTCGCAGCTGTTGCTGCAGTTCTGGATCCCTCCAGCTTAAGCTAAACTTGCTGCTTTGAAATCCACACAGCCTGCAGATCATATCCCTGTATCTCTGATGAAGCTACCCCAACAAATCTAAGGAATGGCTTCTTCCTTTCTTCTCCTGCTGCTGCATGTTGCTGGCCTTACGCTTGAATTATTTCAGGAATTTTAGAGGATGGCCTGTACTCGAGCACGAGCAGCACTGGGAGTTTGATTTAGGTAATACAAAGTTTTCCATCAATATTTGGCTCAACAGCCTAAGTCAGGTCTCTGGTACAAGCTTGGTGCAGTCCAGCCTGATTAATCCAGTATAGATCAGGCTATAAATTCTCTTCTAGTGTAGATTAAAACCCTCAACCAGTCAACTTTGATTGTTCTTGCATGGTCATGATCTATGTGAGTTTTTGTTCTCTTAAAATGCTGTGTGGTGTTTTGTGGCAAACTCCAGTGGGAAAAAAGGTGCTGGTAGGTACTTAGTAATTTCTTGTGTCTCTAAATCAACATTATCTCCTTAGTAAAGTTCTTCTCTTCTCATGCTTTTACATAAGGGACTAGGAAAAATTATGTCAACACTGTCTGTTTAAGGGGAAGTGTTGCACTAACCTTTTAGATACTGGGAAATCTCATGTAAAGCAAGAACCTCTTGACAGGGTATAACTTTACATTTATTCAAAATCAAATGATCATTTATTAAGAAAACAATGTCTGCTGGTGGTAACCCCATTCTGATTTTCTAAATTAGCGCTTCTCCACAACAGGCCCATTATCTAGGAAATGACTGCTGCTAGTACAGTATCAAAAGAAAATAGGCACAAGTAGCAGGAAGAGTATTATTATTATAGCAGCTCCCAGTAGTGCTGCTACCACTAAGATTCTGTCAGAATTGTCATGGGAAGGCTCCTCTTTTCCGATATTTTTTATTTTTACATGACTATAAAATCAGAGTTATATAGGAATAGTCCATTTAAGGTCTGAGGCCAGCAGTGTCTGTTTGCTTTGAGCAGCTCTTGAAAAGTAACTTGATACCACCAAGTAGCTGTTCTGTGATTCCTATGACTGTGTTGAGGCATGGAGTTTAAACTACCTGCTTTTTCCTTTGTAGTACACTAAATCCACCCATTTTATAATTTCCACCTGGGTTTGATCTCTGCCTGTCTCTCTCGTCTTCCTCTCACAAGCTGGAATTCTGTTGGTGGCTCTGTGGAAGACAGTGACTTAGGCAGGAAAACTGTGACTCTCTGACCCCAACTGGAGTTCATGGTTGACATCACTGGACATCAGGGTTTTCCTCTGGTGAGGAAGGTTAGTGTTGATTCACATGATTCTGAATGATTGAAGCTTTCAAGCTCACCAGCAGCTCACGAAGAAAGCAAAATACATTGCAGAAAGTCTCACTGCTTATTTATTTGTGCAGTTCTGCTGCAATTCCAGAGTTCCTTACTATGCTACCTAAAATATTTGCCCCATAGGGCAAGAGGAGTGAAGTGCTTGCTGTATTCTAAGGAAGTGATGGAGACCTCTTGGAAGTTCAGGAATGCAACCTGGGGACATCAGCAGGACATGCACCTGTTATCTTGTTCTATAGGCAGAAGTGAAGTTTGTGAACGGAAAGTGTTTCCTGTGTGTTGGCTCATGTGGAATAATTTGGAGGTCTTCATGCAATACCCACTTGTTGAATATCATTTTTGCCAGGAGAAAAAAATCCTGGGAACTGATATTCTAATCAGTGTTTTTGTAAAAGGAACGAAGGATTGAGTGGATCTGAAAACTGATCTACCCTTATAGCAACAAAAGTGACCCCTCCAAGGAGCATTGAGGAGAGGAAAGGGGTTGGGAAGCACATGGTGTCTGCTCTGTGACCAGACAGGGAGCACACACCCATCATTGGGCCTGTTACTGTGGCATCTTAATGAAATCTGAATTTGTCATGGGTCTCTTCCTGACCCTCTTGCTTTATTTTGCTGAAAACCTCTTCTTCCAACCACTACTATGTAAGTGAAACACTTCTAGTGAAATATTTCCTGACTGAAGTTCTCAGACGGGCTGAGCAGGGGGCTGCCGTGCTGCCCAGCACGGGGAGAGGGGAGCAGTGACTGGGGAAAAGGCAGCAAACCCTGGGCTCCTGCCTGGGCACGTGCCTGAGGAGAGGTCTGAGCTCATGGGAAGGAGAGTTTGTGGCCAGCGTGGCTCCATGGTGTGGGGAGGAGCAGTGGTGTCCCTGCGAGAGGGGTTTCTTCCCCACTGGAACTGGGAGCCAGGACTGGGGGGGTGGTGGTATAAGACAAGCTAGGCAAACCTTTTTGGAAGTGCAGCCAAGCCCGTGCCCTTCCTCATGGACAACGGGATTTTGGTCGCTGGATGAATTCCAAGCAGAGGCTCCTGCTGCCCAGGGCTTCAGCTGTCCAGATAGTGTTTGCTTTAGTCTTGTTAAGCAAGGACATAAAGTGATGCGAGTACCAGCAAAACGCAAGTTTGGATTTTGTCTAATTATGACCTCCTTAAGTTAATTTTTATGCATCAAAGCTATTTGACATTTGTCAAAACAAATTCAAGTCCCTGGGAGAGATTTTCTGACAAACCCGCCATTGATCTGACAGCTTGCTCTCTAGGGAAGGCAGAGTGTGGCTGGCATTAAAGACTTAATGCTTCCAAAGTTCTCCTTTACTCCTGGTCCCAAGGCAGAGTGGCTGGGCCTGGGCGAAGCGGCTGCCACGGTGGCAGCTGGGAGTTTGACAGTGTTATGAAGAATCGCAACTGTTGAGCAGTGGATTGTTACACTGCTGATGACAGTGTTGCAAATTAATTCTGAAATTAACTGAGGGGACATGGAGAGGTCCCACTGTTCCTCGAGAAGGGAGAGGGCAGTGTCGGAATCGGCGGCGAAGCAGAGGGAGAGTCGCTCCCCGCGTCCTGCCTGGCAGCTGGATGCGAGTGCGGAAAATGCGGATGCGTGGCAGCCACGTTCGCCTCGGGAGCGCCGAGCCCGGGAGGAGATGATCAATCCGGGCTGCGGGGTGGGGGCGGGGATGTTTGGGGTGCTCTATTGCTTTGGTAAATGATTTATTGCACCTCCTGTACCTCCGAGATGAGAAATTAGTAGGCTGATATTTCGCTTCTGTTCTTAAAATAACCTGTTATTTTGCAAAATGAAATAATTTCTCATATAGCAGCCTTCTCCTAGCCTTTGTCAGATACTATTCAGTCCAGAGTACTTCCAAATACTCAATATTATTTCACCTACGTGTGCAGAATGCCGTCTACTTCCAACCTTAGGTATCATTCACTGGTTTGTAGTAGCCATTAACATATGCTTTTCCCATGGTTTGTGTACTTATTCTAAGCATGTGCCTTTTACAATGCAGAACACAAGAGACTTGTTTTGTAAGATTAATGAAGGTCACCAAAATTCTCAAAAGTATTCTGATAATTAAGGCTTTGTTTATCAAAAACAAGTTATATTAAGAGCAAAAAGATTCATGGTAATTATTCATAATCTTAACAATTCAAGTGTAGCCACCTCATTTGTGCATTTAATTCTTCTTGTTAATGTTTTGCATAAATCTGCATAATTACTTGAGTTGCCTGTTGTAATTTTGACAGCTACTCAGTTCATGTGCACTAAAGTATATCAAAAGCTTGATGTGCTGAATATTTATAATTTTACGTATGTTCTTGGGATAATATTTTTTCAACAATATTTTTAGTTTTTGTAAAATTGACATGGAATACTTGGAAAGATTGCCAAACACAGATCTCCGTATCAGCACATGATGGAACTAGAGAAACACTTAAAGGTATAGCACCGAGGTTTGAAGGTATTTGACAGAAAATCCACATGAATTGTGCACATGAACTGTTCGGATCGTTTTCCATTGGGTGTGTTATACTCCATTAACGTAAAGACGTCCTTTTTATTTTTTTTAAATAAAGTTTTTCAGTGTGTTCTCCACCTGTGCAAGCCCCACTGGATTTTATCCCTGGTCCCATACACAAGAATACCAGGGCAAAGTGTGGCGCAGCATTAGCATGGGCAGCTCACCCCGCTGGCGGCACTGCCGGGCTCCCGGGGGGCTCAGAGAGCTCCCTGCCCTCCATTCAGCCGAACAAAACAGCCTCAACAACAACCCAGCCGGACTTTCGGCTTCCCAAATGCTCCTGCACACGGAAATTTTGTGGGTGATGGACTGAGAGTGGCGTTTGTGGGATATACAAAAAGAATAATAGCGGAGTTCAGTCGGGTTGTGGCACCCTTCGCCCACAGTTTTGGGGAGGGGAGGGATTTGCAGAGTGGAAAGGTGGCAATGACCTCTTCTGCACACAGAATAAATACCCCGTTCCGTAAGGACGGCAAATACTGAGGGTATTTATAAATATCTTTGTGCTGGTGAATTACAAAGGCAGTTGCTAACTAATTACAGCAGGAAGTTTTCAGTGCATCTGATGAGTGTCTGGCACAGCACGGTGTGAATCTTCAGTCGGCTCAAATCACACACATTATTCAGGCTTTTTACAAATGTTGACAAAATGCTGGTTTGAAAATTCTTGCTCAGATCCCTCAAAAATACTGTCTCAAGACAGTTTTTGGAAAGACTGACTATTATTTTTGAAAGCCGGTGTTCTGCACAGTGAAGTTATCAAGTTTTGCACTTAGGAATAATCTTGCAGCGTGTAAAGCTGGTGTAGAGCTCTGGTGTAAAGCTCTGGTGTAGAAGTGTGTGCTCACTATTTGGGCACGTTTTGACCTTACTAAAATAATGCTGTGCCTCATAAGAAACTCCCTGCGTATGTTTATTAGCTCTTTCATGCAAACATTCATGTTTTTATATGGAAACCAGCTTGCTTTAAGACAGACAAAAGGAGGGGGATCCTACTTTAGCCATCAGAGCATTGTTTCCTAGGAAAGAGATTTGATATGAACGAAATGCTGTTGTCCAACAGGAGAAGAAAATAAATGTATTCAAGTCTTATCAAAAAGCAGAAGCAAAATCCTTTGGATGCTGGCGTTGCAGCCCTGCAGATTCCTCTGCTGTCACATAGAGTTGGTGCTGTACAATAATTTTGAACACTTAAGGCACCAGAAATATGGGTTATCCTTCAGTCATAGATCCACTTCAGGGGGGTAACGCCATGGGAGGAGGGAAAAAGATTTAAACTGTTTCTGTTACGCTTAAAATATATTTGGGGTTGATTTAAGAGTAAAAGGAGGAAAAGTGCAGTTGTCATGCCCTGCTATCTTTCACTTTAATGAGCACTCAAATGTAAGTGAAAAATTAAAAGGTTGTTATATTTAGAAATAGCTGGAGCCATACACTCGATGTATGTTGCACACAGTGGGGAATGAGCATAAAAAATGAGGGGGAAAAACCCATCTACTTTGCAGCTATATTCATTAATTAAAAGAAGATTGTTAAACTAAATTTGGAAAGAGAAGGAAAAAAAAGAAAAAAACTTCTTTAATTGTGTTTACCCAAAAGCCTTTTCTTCCTAATTTAAATAGCATAAACATCTGGACTAAAGCAATATTAGAATCATGGCAGTAGTCAAGCAAATCTTGTGGAAAATAATGAAATTAGATCCCTGGTGTTGTGACAGAGTAAGGGCAGGATACATCAGTTCGATGTTAATAAAATTTCCATGAATGACTGAATACAATTAAGAAATTGTCAGTTGCGGCAATGAACTTTTGTAGCTCATAGATGTTTGCATCATTTGATTATGCTGGCAATTTAAAATTGTTTGTTAGTGTCTGTGTTGGGATATTAATTATGACCTTTATTACAGCCCACAATTAAACCAGTCATATAGCAACAAGCAGCCTGTGTTGTGGTACTGAAGGATCTGAACAGTTCAGAACAGGGTCTTGGTGTGTTCAGACCATTCACTGATCATCCAAATTGGAAATTATTTGAAATGATCCAGTACTTTAAAAAACAATTCAGCTGGGTTGACTAATCTCTTTAATAAAGAAATTTTGGTTTAATAGCATTTTAACAGTTTTAATTGCTAACAACATCTGTAAAACTGTTTTAAAGAAGGGAGAGAGAAAGCGTTTTTAACTGTGACTCCAAGACAAGCTTTCTCCTGCTTCGGGAAGAGAAACCAATTATTCATTGGTTAATTAGCTGTAAACAACTTTTTAAAGACACATCCATTATATATGTAATTATTTGAAAAAAAGCTTTAATATTATTTGTGCTAATGCATAATTATTAGTGCGTGCTAAAAGGATTAGCAGCGTTTAGATGACCACTATTGTTGGGAAATATCAGAGTGGAGAGAGATTAGCATCAGGCCGGAATGTGCAGGGATGGATCCAGCGTGTGCCTGCACCCCTTCAGCAGTGACAACGGACAAATCACACGCACAGAAACAAAGCCTTGCGAGCTGAAACCTCACACTTTTTCCTCTTTAATATTTCTCTGATACGTACAGGAAATATATCCCAAACAAAGGATTTCTGTACCCAGCGGAATACAGAGTTCCTCTGAATTATTTTTTTTTAAATTTTTTTTAGATCCCATGGCACATTTGTAAATTTTTTTTTTTTTTAGGACTGCGTAGTCCCTTTATTATTGCACAGCTGACTGGCAAATTTACAATGCCCTCAGCACATCCATTTACTAACTGTTATACCTAATTTTCTAAGAAGATGTAAAGTCCTGATGAAATCTGTTTAGGCTTTTGTCATGTGTTGGCTGGAGCAGTGTTTATAGTCATTAGCATATGAATGAAAGGAATAATATTTTAAATATTTAAATATTTTTAATATAGGTCAAGGGAAACTGTAACATTTGTCCTAACACATTGCAAATTCCAAGTAAGACATCACAGAGCCTGCCCAAAATTTGTGTTGATTTACGCCTGCATATACAAAAAAAAAGATTTGAGTGTATAAACTAAAATTACAGGAGGAGGCAATTCAGGGCCACATCAATAACAACTTAAGCATCTGAGTGACCTAATTCTGACACAACCACAGTTGTGCTCTGCTGAAATAGTTCTCCTGCACATATCTAACAAAATAATTTATGTTAAACAGAGACCTGGCATTTCATGTGCCAAGTTCCCATATTTTGGGGGATATAGAATTTTTTGGAGCTAGTTGTGGAAGTGAGTGGATACATGGTGTGACAGGAGCACTGCAGCTTCCCCTGCAAGGGCCACGGATGTGCTTTAGCCCTGACCTGGAAGGATGGACCTGAGCAGTGGGAGATTTGTTCAGTCTCCATGAATTTGGCTGCTTTTCAGATGCTGCCAGTAATGATGCTAATTGCTGGCATTGGTGACGCTCGCGTTTGTGATACAGGCACCTGTACCGTGGCAGGATTTCTGAGCTTTTCTACAACAAAACAGCTCTCAATTCTCTTCTATGAAACTGGAGCAACAGTGTTTGACAGCTCAGAAGGAATACCATGGGTGATTTTAGCATTGCAGTTCACTGGATATTTGTAATTATCTGGAGTTTAAGGAGAAATATTGCAGTTTGATTTGGCTGATTTCTACAGCATTCATTGTGTGGAAGCATTTGGGGGGATGGAATTTTTGTTTTAGTTGACAAAGAAATTATTACATTTGAAGGGCTTTGTGTATTTAAGCATAGATGATTATTTAGAAGGCTTGGTTGCTGCAAATTGGAAGCCTCGTAGCTCAATTTACTAATTTATTTTGTGATCTGTGACTAAACTGAGTAAAAATGCAAATACCACAAACCCTTTGCATTTTATCACCAGATCAGTGTACTGATGGGAGGATCAGAGTCACTAAACAGTTCAACAATTGTGATTTCTAAGTAGTCAGACACTAAAAGCATCTATAGTGGAGACTACAGGAGAAGTCCCGTGAACAGAGGTTTTAATGGAATTCAGTATTTATTTGTTTCTGACTTGGAATGAAGAAGTCAAACTTTATTGTCCATTGTGAGGATGTTTTCTTTGTCTCCCATCACATGTGCCAATGAGCCATCACTCTGTGTTGCAGCAGGATCATGGGCTGGGAGGAAACAACTGGGAAAGGTTGAAAGAAACACTGAAAAGTTAAATGGGTGCTGGCATTGCCTTTTGATTGCACCTCTGTTCAGAGAGCATCGACACAAATTATTATCTCTTAAGTAATTTTTGTTTTTAACCAATATTCCTCCATGGTCTTAGGAGGTTTTGTTTAAAAGTATTTTTATTTAGAAGTATGAGAGCTGTGTATTGGCTACTTATTTGCAAGTCAGTGTTAGCAGTGATGTCAGCACCACTTTGGAGGCAGGGCTAGGGCAGAGCCCTTCTCCTGGTGGTATCAGTGGAAGTCGTGCTCTTGCCTCCCAAGGCAGCAGATTTGGGTCTATTAATCCCTATTTTTGCAGATCCAGCAGAGGGAGCAGAAGTCCACCAATGGGGTTGCTTTGGACGAAACATTTGGGGTGGCAGATGGGTTGGCAAAAATTGCTTGTGGAGGTGGGGAACTGCATGAGTCATTCCCCCCATATTCTGAGAAAACTGCTCAATTAAAACACTAAAGATTGCACTGTAATTCAGTGATTTTTCACATCCTGGAATTTCACTTTTTCTTTAAATTCTCCATGAGTTGGTACATTATTATAACAATTGATTAGAACTATTTCCAGCACTTACACCGGTGTAGTGATCCCAATTAGCCAGCAGATAATTGTTTTAGTAAGGAATAACACCCAGTCATGTCTTTGCACATCAACTCCCCTGCCATGTTGCTGCACTTGTGAATATACAGCAGAAGAATTGCCCCATTTAAAAAACAATAATTAAGAAAGGATTAGCTGTAGTGCTGCAGCGTTATTTTAAGGTGCATGCCATGGATACAGATCTGTCCTGAGCATTGTTACCTCTGCCTCAAAACCGGGAACAGGAGCGAGTGGTGTGGGACTCGCTGCTGAAGGTGGCAGTGGGTGGACTGCGATTCGCACCCAGCAGAGCTGGAAGTCCCAGAGTTGTGGGAGGTACAAGAGGCACAGTCTTCTGCTGATTTCTGAATTCAGTGGGACCAGCAATGGGGTGTGTCTCCTTAACAAGGAGAATTCCCCACTGCTTTTTGAACTCTTGGCAAGTTTAGTCTGATTTGATGAAGTTAAAGTAAGTTTTATCTCTTGTCCTGCTTTTGTCTGGGACAGAGTTAATTTTCTTCCCAGCAGCTGGTGCAGCGCTGTGGTTTGGATTTAGGATGAGGATGACATGGGTAACACAGGGATGTTTTGGTTGTTGCTGAGCAGTGCTTACCTTCAGTCAAGGACTGTTGAGCTCCCCATGCTCTGGCAGTGAGGAGCTGCACAAGGAGCCGTGAGGGAGCGTGGCCAGGACAGCTGACCTGGCCAGAGGGATATTCCATTCAGGAAACTCCCATCAATCTCATGGGCTAAAACTGCCATGATCATTAATAAAACCATCATTGAGTTTTCCTTTGCTTTCTGTTGGCCAAACCTAAAGATTGTGTTAAGATCACAGTTCCAAATCTTTCTCTGGGACTGTGAAAGCTAAAAACTCACTTCTTACTTGAAAAATCTAGAATTTTTTAATTATTATTTTTTAAAGTAAACATTGTGAAAAACCAGGGCAGTAAAAGCTCTTCAGGTATTGTGAGACTGATCATTGGAAGAGCTGCAGCACAGCTGCTGCTCAGACTAGAAGTCAGACCTGTGAAAGGAGCCTTGTGTGCAGCCAGGGCTTCATCTGGTACAGAGGGCACAGCAATGTGGTACCAGCTTAGACAAAAGAATTTGTGAGGAAACAGCCAAGGCAGACTAACCAGCTCACAGACTAGTTTTATTCAAATCATATTTTTAATTAGAACCAGGTCTCCAGTATTTTTAGGAATTTAGTTTGAATAAGCATTTTAGATTCTAACTCATTTGATATCTAAAAAAAACAGAAAAAGAAGACATTAAAATAAATGCTTGGGTTTATTATTTTTTCTTTTTTCTTTTTTTTTCTCTCTCCTTTCATGTCAGACAAATGTGACAGTGAAAAAAAGAAAAGGGCAATTGGGGGACAGGAGGTTGTAGATCCAATATTTCTTAGCTGATGAAGGCAGCTTTGTTTGTTTCAGATGAATTCAGTCAAAGATAATATCTCCTATTCCCAGGGAAAAAAAGCAAAATAACACCCCAACCAAAAATGGAAAAGTTCAAACTTTTAAACTTAGACTACAACTTCCCTTGCTTGGCCACCTTTGTTGACAAGCACAGATGTGGGATTTGGGTTTGATTCAGCTGCACATGAACCTGGCTCCTTATGGAGAACATTCCTGGAGATGCTCTGTGCCTCACAACACTTTGAATTGTTGGAAATTCTCGAGTTTCCTGACTCCCACCTTGCTGAAGGGGGAGCTTGAGGCAACAGTGGCTGCTGTTGGAAAGGTGGATGGATGACTTACAACAGGAGGTTTCATAACTGGAGCTTCTTCTGTTGCTTCTGTTGATGGCTCTTGGGTGATGAAAGGAACAAAGGCGATCCCACCAAAACAACAACACACTAAAATAGAACAAACCCCTCTGAGTCTGCACGTTAATGGAAAGAATCAGAGAATGGAAAATGAAACAAAAGCTGAGATATTCTGAATGCAATCTTACAACAGTTCTGGCATAAGATGCTGGAGCTTTTTTAACTCTGATCTCTAAGCTAAAAATGGAGTTGTCAGCCTTAACTTTGAATTTTCTTGCTTTTAGCAGTTTGCGTTAAACATTAATGTTATTGAAAATAGCTTTTCATCCGTGTGTATTAAGGGTTTGTTTGCCAAAGCCTCTGCTCCCAAATGCGTGAATTTCAGCAGCTAGCAAACATCAAAGCAAGGAGATTTTTCAGCTCAAGAAGTTATCTTTCAAATTAAAGCTTAGTCTTTCACTGTATACTTTTTGTGAATAATTATTAGAATCTATAATAAACAGTCTCACTTTATTGTTCTGTCTATTATATCAAAAGAGATATGCCTTGATTGTATCATTTTAATTAACTCTTGCTGTGTTTTATTGAAGTTCAAAGCATTAAGCATTGTTTATGTAAGCACCATGACATTCAGGTTGCCTGAAAGAAGTAAATAAAACTGTAGGTCAAACTGTATTAATGTTTCTTGCCAGCTATTATTACATCTGCTTTTGAACAGCATTTATTCTGTAATTGATGGTTGTCAGCCTGTAATTTCCATAGTTACATTCTGAACACTTGGTTTTCCCTAATTTTTGTAGTGTTTACACCATATAAAGTCAGAGATTAAAGTAAAAGGGAAAAGTGAGTTACCAGCTTTTATTTGACTGGCTTAATATTTCTTTCTTCAGGGGAATCACTCCAGTTATTTGCCAAGTTCATATATCTATAATATTCTTTTAGATTCAATTTTCTGCCCTTTACTTTTCTCTGTTTCATGTTTACTTTATTCTTTGTGGTCATCCCATCTAATCTGTCTGCCTGTATCTACCTAATCGACCTAATATGTCCATGTATCATTTCTCTAATGATTTTATTATTGAAATGACTCTCAGCGTTTGATACTTAAGCATACATTACAAAAGCCTAATTCCCCCATTAGTGGATCAAGCTTCCATGAGCCTGCCACATCCAGGCTGCTTCAGAACTTAAACAAGCTTTGTTGAATGTTGGCCAAGAGCTGTTCTGCAGATCTACTCTACTTTTTAAAATCTCTGTAAGTGAGGAGAAGCCACTGCACAGATTTGGGTCACTTTTTGTTCCCCAGCATTGTCTAGAGGCTCTCCTTGGTGAAGGTGCAACGTTTCCTTTCACTGTGCAGCTTGAGTGTTATGCTTAAGGCCTTGCTTCTGCAAAGGAAACTTAGAAATTAATTTTTTTCAGCCGCTTCTGCTACCCATAATGAACCACAGATGTTTTGGAGCCTTCTGTGGCTTTCTCTTTCCATTTTAAGTCCAAATTTACCAAATTAGTTTCTTTGTTTTAGCTTCCTTCAACAAAATAATTGACTTCTGAGAAGTTCATGGTAGCCAACAAGAACATTTTAGCAATCCCATCCATTCTTTCCTCTCTCAAGCTGCTCCAGGGATTTAACATCCCTGTAGCACCTTTGCCTTTGAGCTCTCCTTCCCATCCCTGGCCTCTGTAATTGCCTTCTGTCTGGGCACCATACTCTGTGTCTTTATTCTGTTTGTGTTTTCAAATTATTTGAATTTCAACTTGTTTGTTTAATTTAGTTTTTTTTTCCTATGATCTCGGAGTCTGGGAAGTGTCTGACAAATCTGCTGTTACAAAATAATTTGGATAAAAAGACCGCTTTTGTGCTGTTGAATGGCTTGTATGTAGAAATTTTTATTTATTTTTGTTTTAGGTCAAGCTTGTGGTTTACTTAAAAGAGGTTGTTAAAGAGAATTCCATTGTGTTTCTCTAGTCAAGCATAGCTATCCTCTTAAATATGTTGTCCAAGCAGTGAATAGTGTGACACTTAAGGAATGCTGAATTTGTTTTTGGACGTGTTTCTGTATTTCTTTATCATGGCAGAGACTTTTTGGCGATAGGGCGGCAGGGAACGGAAGTGTCCGGTTACGTGCTGCGGTTAACAGAGTGGCGTGCAGTGAAGTTCCTTGGCATCAGACATTTTTTCTTTTCTCTTGCTTTATTTTTTTTTTTTCTTTCCTTAGCTTGATAGGCTGCA
Organism: Melanocharis versteri; assembly: GCA_013397845.1. Lineage (NCBI taxonomy): Eukaryota > Metazoa > Chordata > Aves > Passeriformes > Melanocharitidae > Melanocharis > Melanocharis versteri. The sequence goes on along the minus strand of VZTG01009760.1, from coordinate 773,886 downwards.
GTTGAAGTCCCTTGATTTGTCTTTGTTGTGGGCAGAATCTGGGGATTAGGTCAAATTAAAAACAGACATTTCCATTATGTCTATACTTTTATGGTGCATTCCTCTGCTATAGAAAGTCAAATACCTCTTTGCCTATTGCTAAAACCAAAGAAACAAAGCAAAAGAGAATTCCTTCTAGCTCCTAACTGAACAGCAAACCTCATTATTCCTTGAGTAATCTGTTAAACAAATGGAAATAGGTGAACCTTTCACTCTCTTTTTTTGTCTCATATTTAAGAAAATGGCACGATCTCAGGAGAGCATCTTTAACTAAGAGAGCATAAGTGCACCCAATGACAGTTACAAATATTTTTATACAACAGACAGACAAATTGTGCTGATTGTCTGCATTTAAAAAAAAAAAAAAGAAAGAAAAAAAAAAAAAAGAAAAAAGAGCCTTGCCTAAAAGACTACAGTAAATCACGAAAGTGATCTCAAGTGAACAGAGATGGATTTCTGGAATACGGTGTGCAATGAAACCACTGACCTCTTATACAAGGGTTCATGTCTTTTTCTACAGAAACAGATGGGTAATAGCATAATGCTGAAATCATGCTCTACATAATATGGACCTAGTGATTGCAGACCTGATTGCTTGCCATATGGTTGCTGAAGGGTTGAAGAGAAAATGGGATGATATGCAAACCCTTAAAAGCAACATTTTTATTGAATGGCCATTACATTAAAACCCAAACTCTGCAAATGAAGGCAAGAACTGTGGTGAATAATGATGAAATAACAAAACAATAAAAGAAGAAACACAATAGCATGTATTTGTTTGCAGTATGCAAAATAATACTCCTCATTTTTTTGGTGTCATTCTGCCTTGTGTTACGAGCATTCGGTGGAAAGTTGGTGGGACATTGCTGCCTGCAGGGCACAAATACTGTATCGTGGGGCACTGCAGTATTCACTAGGTCAGACAGGAAAAGAAAATAATCGCTTGTCTCAAAGGAAAAGCTTCTGAGTTAAATGCTAACTAAAATATGCAACTTGCATACATGAGCCACATTACTGCGAGGCTGGTGGGAAGCCTTCATGAGACTTGCTTTTCCAAGACACACTTCCACACCTATTTCTTCTCTCTCCTCAAAAAAAACTTGCTTTTATCACTGATTTTTTTCCCCTCGTACATTCTTGTAAGTGGTGAATAGCCTGGGGTTTTTTTATTGACATTTGTCAGTAAGTTGCTGTGTGTGGGTAGAGGAAATGCAAAGAGTAAGTGATGTGTAAGTCCTCACTCTTAATGTGTACTTATTTACAAGAGGCTTCTTTGTAGGATGGAGGTTCCTGTAGCACTCAGCAATGTCACCACAGCATCATGGCCATGCCTCCTCCTGTGCTGAGGGGAAATTACTCTGACAGTCTTTGAAACATGAAAATCCTGCCTTTCTGGGCTTTTCTTACACATTTGAAGGGCGGGCCCAGCGTGGTCTCTTTTGAGGCATTAATGCCTTGCTCAGTTATTGCTGGAACAGGTATCCAGTCGGTAAAAGCCAGAAATTCAGCTCAGTTTAGAGATTGCAAAGGTTTCAAGTCACATAACATGAGCCACTAGAATCAGACTGGACTTGCCTCCTCCAGAGGCTCAGTCGTGCATGAACATCCAGATGGAGGATGGCTCAATGCAGAGTGGACCTCAGTGGCTTTGCAGTCAAAAAGGATCCTTTTATTCTTAACTTCTGCAAGGCCTGTCCAGTCCCTAGTGCTCAATGTGTGTAGAAACGGATGGGGAAGCAGTTCCCAGCTCTTTTTGGCAGGTGCAATCTGTGTCCTGCTGCGTGGCCAAACTCCTGACACTTGGGGAGCACCCCAGCCAAGTCCCTGGACATGCGTCCTCTCTCCACCACGCTGCTGAAGAGCTTCCAAGATCCAGGCAGGGTAATATAGCTATCTCTGATTAATCACTACTAAATACAGACTTCCTTGCCTTGACAGGCTTGTCTGATGCATCCCATAAATCACAATCTGTTTGACTGCAAGAATGGAAAATATTTATTTGAACAATTACTTTCAAAGAGGAATCTGCCATGTACGTGAAGCTCCAGATCATCCTCAGGCTTCTCACGGGCTGCCCACCTCACTTGTATTTCACTCGGAGACCTAAGGACATGTGACAAGCAGCATATCCCAGTATTTAAGACATTTTAAGTATGGCGAAACAGATTTTCATATGATGAGAAGAGATTTCCTGCAGCCTATAAAATTGATTCTCATCCCTCCCGACTGGTGACATGCCGCCTGTGTGGCAGCAATAAGTTTTGCATAACTTTTAAGAGCCCGTGCTGACCTACTTAACAGGCATCCACTGCTACATAATGTATTTAGGTCAAGTATTGTGTTTGAGCTTATCATCAATCTTGTAATAGTCCAGTTCGCTGTGAGAGCCACAGGTACATGATTGATGCAAACATTCCATAGGATAGAGAATATTCTTGTCCTTTTCTTAAAGGGAGGCCTAGCGTTAGGGTGTTGCTATTTTTGTTGGAGAATCAGCAAGGATTGCCAATCACAACCTTCCCAACCTGGGCTGCTGCACCCCTGCTTTTCTCCTTATATTAAAAACATCTAAAACCACCTGTAACAAGTGATTTTTTTTTTTTTACATGATTCATTTGGGCTAGACAGTACATAAAAAAAAAATCCGTATTTTTATTGTGATATGTTACTGACTGGTTCTTACTTCCAAAATAATATACTTGGAAATTTTGTACCCAGTTGATTTCTACCCAATCATTCTGTCCCTCCCCTAACTGCAGTTAGTGTTTTAGCCACCTTTTGGGCAGGCTGTTAAAGCCTGTATTTTAATAAAGTAGTGCCAGCACACTTACTTCCTCATCCAGATGATATTCGTGAAGTGCATGTTGGTTTGAGCAGTAAATTGTTGCAAAGTTCTGTGACATCTTAATGCTCTGACAGGATGTGAAAGACAATAACACCACTGAAAAGACCAGAAAAAAGGCCCTTTATAGCTATTGAATAATATATTAGCTTTTAACACTGTATATACAAGCAAAACAGGCTAAGGTATAAAATCAACAAAATAATTACTTAAGGCAGACGTTATATATTTTCTCAGGATCAGAACTGCATGACCTCAGCCCGTGGTGCAAATGGGGTTTGATTTGGTATTCACTACCTCAAAGAACTGTAAATACCTGCGGCCCAAGTGGAATCTGCCCTGGGGGCTGATGAAATGGTGTCTTACTTCTGTGTGATTTGGAAAGAGTTCTTCTGAAAAAACCCTCAATCTGTTGTGTGAATGGACTCGCAGGAATCGCTCCCAGTGCCCAAAATGTGCCAGTGTGAGGACCTGTGAGCAGCTCCTAAAACGTGCAGGTGGCTACCTGCATACAAATGCTTCTAAAATTGACGTAGACTGTGCTGTGGATCTGAAAATCTATACTGCACTTTTTAGCAGTACATTACAAAGTCTGAACTGAGGGAAGAGTTACATGGCAATGAAATATGCATGAAAAAAGTCCAAGTTATACATGGATCCCAAGAGTTTGGCGACTTGTCTCCTTTCCTTCCTTTTCAAATGCTGTGCAAAGTTTATCAGTCGGTATGACAAATTAGTTTGTGTGTCTCTGTATTCCAAACAGAACTTCCATAATGTTATTTGCTTCTTTACTTAAATACTTTTGGAGAAAAAAAAAAGTAATGATTGTACTAACACACCTTTCACACAAAGAGCCCTCACTGAGTTCCCTCACTTTGAAAGTCTTAAATTACACCTTAATGTTGCTTTAGTTTGGTTTAATTTGTGATACAGCCAGACTTTTCCTGCAAAACTTATTTCCAGAGTTTTGGCTTATCATATTCAAAGATTTTAAATGTTGGGCTTAAATTCTGGCTAAATAAAAAAGAAAAAAAAGTGAAGCATCTTTAATATAATTTTTTTGCTGATGCTCAGAAATATGTTTTGCGTCTTCCTGCAGTAAATTATAAGAAATTCAAAATTCAGAAAGAATTTCTGTAATATAATTCAATTTCAGTCAGAAGTTGTGGATTCTTTGCCTTGAGTTCACTGATACCAGCCTGAGAAGGAGTGGGCAGAGGTGAAATTCCTTCTGTCAAACACAAAGTCGATGGGGGGAAAATAGGGAGGCGGTTGTATGCAAAATAGAGACACTTCAGCATCTGCTTATACACTAATTTATTTATACATGCAACAAGAGGAGCACTTCTTACTCAGGATAACATAAATAACCCCGGCACGAAATGTTTTAGGAAGTGCACTTGGAATTACAGCCTTGTCTTAGGTAAAGTCAGGACTTATGCAAGACGAACAGTTTTTCTTTTCAGTTCTCTAAATGCAAACAAACGGGCTCTTTGTTTTGGGGACAGAGTTGTTGTTTCCCAAGCTGTTGCTGCAGCTCAGGGCTGGGTACAGCTTTACCTTTTCTTGCTCTTTTCAAGGTAGCTGTGCAGTCAAAAGGGAGGGAGGGAGAAGGACAAAGAGGGAAGAATTTCATTCAGATATTATTCTATAAAGATTGCAGAATTTCCTCTATTTGGAGCATAAAAAAGCTGTAAGAGATGTTTGTTTCCTTCCTTGTGGAAGGTAATATTTTCCTGGTGTGAGTCCACTGAGCCAGCTGATGTCAAGAGAAGTGTTCTGAGGGGAACAGCTTCAGAATCTGGTCTTGGCTGTTCCAATTCCTGCTGCAGGTGCCTTTGACTCCAAAATATGTGGGAAGAAGTATCGAGAACATTCTCTAATGCTGGACAGGGTGGGCGAATGTAGGGGCTTTTCTAGATTTTTATTACAGCTTTTCTCTTTAAAATTCTTAGAAAGTCAGAAGTATCTTCTAATCTTTTAGCTGCCTTTTTCCTTTCTATTTAACAATTCAGCAGCACGTCGATTGATCCCTTTCCCCAAACATTTTGAAGCACTTGAAACCATTTCTTGCCACGTTGTTATTTATAGAGATTCACTAAATGAAAAAAGGCTCCTTTTCCCTTGCAGGTATATGCATCATTTATAGTCTGGCTTCATTATATTCTGTACTGTATCAACTCCTGTAGGAGAGTGGTTATGTAATGCTCTTATGTCATTACATTTACATGCATTAAATTCCTCGCAGAATCATATTCACTGGAACAAAGGGTTCATTAGCAGGACAGAAATGCTTAACTTGGGAAACTGCTGGAAGAAGTGAGACACATTTCCAGGCTGATATTGTTGATATGCAATTATATATTATGTACAGAGTTGATGTGGGATTAGCTAATCCCAAATGACAAGTATAAATGTGATAGAAGTTGTTCATTCAAATCTCTTTCTGCAGTCGTAACTTTGAATAGAAGTTATCATGCTCAAATCTGGAGTGGCTGTGAGGGGGACTCGCTGCAGTGTGACAGAGCAGTGCCATTCCCACCACATGGGAGCTGTACTGAGGACCAGCACTCACTTCCCAAACTGCAAATACAGGAAAAAAAGTTACTCAGTGCCCCTTATTTACATGTGCAACTGGAGCAGAAGGAATTTATGGCCTTGATTGTGTTATGCATTTAAATATGTTCTTTATTCTCCCAGCTCCTCTCCCCTGTCGGTGAAGCATTATGGTGGCAGCTTCCGGAGAGAACACCTGGGCACATTCCTTTGCACAATGTCAGGGCTCTGCCTCAACCAACTTCGGAAATGGATCATTTTAGTTTTGTTGAAATGGCAGTTAAATAGCAGGAATATATCAAGAGTTAAAACTTCATTACTGGAGAGCAATAAAAATACATCAAGCCTGGAATATTGTCTAGGAGATCAGATTTCTTGGTTGTGTTGACACTTTAAAGAAATATGTTTATTTAAGGAATAGAAATTCTATATACTGGAATACTACAGTGATAAATTGCATTCTAGTTAGGCTATCTCTGATGTTCTAATTTTATCAGCCAACAATGGACTGTGTGTCCCACGGAAGTCAGCTAAAAGAAAGGCAAAAAATAATGCTAAGGGCAAAAATCTTCCTTAACCTTTCTGTAGTCCTTCACTGGGACTGGTGCTGAACAGTGTTTGGAGTCTGAAAACATTTAATTGTGTTTGTTTGCACCTTTTCATTGGATTGCAGCAAGGAATGTTCAGGTGTAGATGTGCTGGAGACAGCACAAAGAAATGTATCTGCTTGTAATTTCCATGAGGATGAGAAGCAGGGGACACTGAGTTTCATGCAAACCTGGAAACAGGGACGTTTACAAGTCTCCAGACTTCCATGTCTGACAACTTCCCTAAATTTAGATGTTACGGCTGTTTTCGTGACCTGAAAAGTCTCCTGCGCAAGTGGAGATCCCTAAAAAGGGCTACCTGGAAAGCACTGTGGTAAATATGTCTAGTTCCTTCCAAAGCTGTGAGGAAGTGATTTTTAACATATTTCACAAAAAAATTGCTGCTTGTTCTCAGCTTTGCAGATGGTTTCCCAGGTTGACTTGTTAGAATGATAAGGAAGGACAAAAGCTCATTTGGCAGAACAGGAACTCTCGTTACTCATGTTGAGAGCATCTGCCTTGCTCATGTACTCGTGTGTTTGGGGCTGAATAGGCTGTGGAGAGTTTCTTCTGGTTTCTCTTATGGGGGACATTCTTGGGGGATGATGAGGTGTCTACAGTTTCACTTGTCAGTGCTGAACACACAGACGCGCTGGCTGCCCTTGCAACTGCTGCAAGACAAACCCAGAAGTCTTGAAGGATGAAGTGTGAAGTCCTCAGAAATTTCAATGGGACCACAAGCAGCTTCTATGGAGAACAAGAAAGCACAAGCAGCTTCTATGGAGAACAAGAAAGCACAAAGCCTCACTTGAAGGGGAACCCTCCAATATTTACTCATTTATGTATTTATAGAGGTGCATCGTGACTTGTGCTGAAGTTGTTTGTCACAATTTAATAAATCACTGTGGAATTCTGCAGCAAATAACAAATAGCTTGCTAACAGAGGCCATACTTTTTTCAATGGTCTTGACTGGTTGAAGGCTGTGCCTTGCATTTGCTTTCACTCTCAAATCTTTGAGAATGCTTTTTGTAGAAGTTTGATAGTCAGGTATCAAGATCTCTTCAAAATCAGTATCAAGGATGCTGGAGGTTTTGAGACGTCTGCTATCAATTGTCACTGTTGACGTACAAGGGGAGGAATTTAAAAATAAAGTACTTGGCACAACTTCCTACTTTAGTTCTGTGGAGTTGGTTAAGAAAGCTGTCTTTGATGTAAATCAAATGGAGCAATATTTGCAGTCTGCATAACAAAACCAAAATTGGTCTGCAAAGCTACATATGTTTACTCTTCCTCCTGTTCCTAAATTCTCTATTTGAGATATTTTCAGTATATTTTCAGTGTTCCAGTATTGCTGGGTTAGTGATATGTTCCTGTGGAGTAGATGGAAGTGATACAATGTAGTTTGCAAAAATATGTGCTTCAAGAAATACAAATAGAAAACCAAACAAAAGGGTTGGGTGAAGAGGTGCAGCCGTTTACTGTTTGGCATTGAAATTCTGCATTTCTGCTCAAAGAGATGCATTTCCATTTTGTGGTTTCAAGCACCTACTTGATTTTTCTAGATTCAGTATTTGTGCACATTCCTGAGGTTCAGGCTGGTGAATTCTGACTCCCATTTTGAGGCAAAAATGGCTAATTGCATTGTGGGAAAGCAGAGAGCTCTTCAAAGGTATATAAATTAATTCCTTTCATTAAAGGAACAGAGGGAGAAAATGCAAAAATCAAATAAATTCAAATATGTTTAAAAAGGCTGATAATAGGCTAAAGGAATTACATGAAAGAGGCAGGAGGAACTTCAGAAGTACATAAGACACTATTAGCTCTTCTTTTCAGCTTCCAGCCTCCGCAATGGTGCTGCAGAGGGTGTTGCAGGAGTGTGTTCAACCCATGGGAGCCAAAAGGTCTGGAAGAGGCATCAGACACGGAGCATTGAATCTGTGTGGCCCTGGCCATACAGTTCAGGTGGGATCAGTGAATTCCTGCAGAGGCTGGGCTGTGGGAAGTGCTCCCTTGGGATTCCAGAGGAGCAGGAGCTCATTTCTCTGCAATGTCCCACATGGACATTGCTCATGGCTTCCATGTCTTCTAGACTCTGTGATGGGCTGGAAGATGAGCCGAGTTGGAGATGTGCTTTTGAGGATCTGTCTGTGCCATCCTTTTTCTTGACAAGTTTGTGGATCCCAAAATGTGGCACAAGCTGTATCCACAGAGAAGGGATTTTATTTTCATTCACAGCACGGGTAGAAAAGGGCTCTATTTGTAGTTCTCCTCTGCGCATGGAAGGAACAAGCCCTGGGTTTGACTTTGTCCAGGTTTAGCCTTAAAACAAGAAAAGCTAAATGTGCAAGATGGCTGAAATTCAGGATACTGAGTGTGTTCAGTGAAAAAAAATTCCTTGGAGTCAAATGTATTGCTGAATACCACCTTAAGTAGCTTTGCTGTCTCCTTCCATCCTTTTTTTACTGTCAAGAATAGAATAAGAAATTGGAAAAGAGACAAAGGTGCTAGAAAAAAAAGACAAAAGACGGTGTTGTTTTTAGGAACTTTGATTTACTCAGTTTTGGTTAAAAACATTAAGCTTTTGCAGTACAAGTATCCTTTGAAAAAAGAATGTCTGTCTTTCAAAATCTTGAATGGGAAAACATTCAGGTTTGTGTCAGGCAGAGCTTACAGATTTTTTTTAGATGCAAGTTTAAAAACAGACACCTTTTTTAAAAGAGATTTTGGGGTTCTTTCTTTGTAACTTGACAGGATGGTTTGTTCATGTCAATAGTCTTTTGATCACTCAAAAGACATTGAAATAAAAAATGTCAATGCTTCCAGTCTTTTGATCCAGCTCCCTTAAGTATTGTTGCAAGAGGAATATATCAGGTTATTATAATTTTTCAGCTTGGCTTTATGGGTATAAACTGGAGCTGCATTTTTGGGTCTAACCCAGAGGGCTTTGGAGGCTGGAGCCACATTTGTGGGTCCAACCCAGAGCACTTTGGAGCCATTTCTGCATGTTAACAGTGGCATATTTTTTCCCAGCAGGAGAATCATCTCCTAATTCATTTGTACTGCCGACCACTCTTCACTCTAGTTATAAAAGAAATAAAATGGGGTTTAGCTTTTTTTTTTAAATGCCCTGTAAACCTTGAATTAGAAATATAAAGCTGTGAATATGATCGGTTATCCTCTCCTGAATATCTCTGTAAACCCGGTTCACAAAAACTGTAGGGAATGTTTTCCACAGAACTGAAATTTAGCAGAAAAAGAAAGTATATAATTAAAAACAAATTCTGGTGTTTGTACAGAGTCTGGGTTTTTATATATGTATATAGAAAATAGTGATCTGAAATTTGTTTAAATGGATTATCTGCTTTATATGAATGATAAGCTGCACTTGAGAGCAACTATTGTCTGGGATTTGTTTTGTATCTCGTGTAATGATTACAAGCAGCTTCAGCCTCCAATCCAGATGAATCAAGTGTAGGCCCTCAAGATGGAAGATTTCTGTCAGGAGTGGTGAATCGGGATTTGTGGTGTGCCCCTTGCATATTTCAGGAATAAACCTCTGGAAGCACAAGTTGAAATCCCCATTGAAGCTGGTGGGAGTTTTGTTCCTGACTTCAGCGGGTTTAGAATTTCACTGTAAGGATTTTTAGGTGCTTTTTAAACATGAAAAGGTGACCTGTTTAATACTGACCCAAATCATTCACTGCACAACTTCTGCCCTGCTCAAATTCCTGCTCGCAAGCCCATAAACTGAAAGAAGAACTGTAGGGAAGTAAAACTCTGGATTTCAAGTGAGAAAGCCACTTGAGAACTCTCCACATCACACTCTGGCTGGTTATTCCGGGTAGCAGAAGTGGCTGAGCCGGAGCTGTTATGATCCACAGCACTTTGTGAGGAGTGGGGAAGCAGAGAGAGAAACTGGTGCACTTAGAAAATGCCTTGAGAAGGTTCGTGACACAAGCGGCTGCAGCTCCCCAGAGGAACTGGCACCACGGCACACTCAGCGCTGCCGGGCCCTTCCAAAGGGGAGTTAAAAAAATCCACTGTGGGATGCAGTGGAGGCACTGATTCTGCCAGTGAGAAAGTAATCCCAGGATTTCATCAAATTCCTACCACAGTCACACCCCAACGGATGGCACCACGTCTCTTCTTTGGGTTTGGAGCTCCTTATTTCTGGAAAACAAGAAAACAGAGAGAAATATATGAAGATCTAGAATTGCAGAACAGGGAAATGAAATCAGTTTGTCACGGGAGATTTTTTTTTTATTGACATCTTTAGTTTGTTTTGATGTCTGTAATTCAATCGCTAATTATGTGTTTCTCTTGCAGTGGTCATGCTTTTATTACATTATTGCTACAAGTTTTTCTCTCCCCACTAACAATATTTGTTTAACCTTAGTGCATGCTAGTTACATCCTTCAGAATGGAAAAGCTTAGAAACAGAGTTATTGATTGTCACAATTAACTAAATCAGAGGGGCTCAAAGTTCTTTGCCATAATTTAAATATGTTTTGTGGCACAGGATCAAAGATAATTAAAGGATGAAGCAATTGCAGTCATTAAACAATAAATATTATTTTGATGCCAATTGAAGAAAATAAAACAACTACAAAAAAAAAAAAAGGCAAGAAAACTGAGGGATTTTAAAAGGAGGGGAGAAAAGTTTAGCCTAGGGTAAAAACATCATTTAAAAAAATAATTTGTACTGTGATCCTTTGAGCTTCCTTCTGTGTTGTCTCAAAAAGCATCTGATTAGGTGAGATGCAATTCAGTCACCTTCTCTTTTTTTTTCCCTTTTGAGTTTAGGCATAATTTTTGTCAGTATATTTCAATGTATTCATTAATTTTTCTCATTTGTTTATTTTATGCAAACCATAAGAGACATTTTTTCCTCAGTGAAGATTGCCTCTTTATTTTATTTTGAAATATTTGTATATTTATTTCATTAAATGAGATAATGCTTTTTCTTATTAACATAATTTCCAGTACATTAAACATATTTCTCCACAGACAGAAGAGAGGAATCAGATTAAATGACAGTTAAATCACTTGCAGCAATTTCAACTGTTAAAAGAAATAAGTGTCTCTGTTTTCTTTGTGATCACGAGATGTGCTGTAAAGGGAAATGAAATACTAAAGAAAGGAGGGAAAACATAAAGAAATAATGACTGACTTATTGCAGTAATACCACTGAGAGAAGAAAAACTCACTACAAATAAAAGGAAAAATAATATAGTGGTTTTGAAAGTTACCAAAATTCATTTCTTATTGATGAGATCAGTGCGAGCCTTATACTGAGTAAACTGAGGAGGGAAAAAAATAGCAAAGCACACCCAATGCCAGACAATGCCATAAACTGTGGGCAATGAAAGAAGGAATAAATACTGTGCATTTGGAGGGCTGTTACTCTGAATGCCTCTAATTTTTAAATAATTTATATTTTATCACATTTAGGGAGGAGAGGAGAGAAGCAATTATCTCTTGGTGAGCCAACCGTGCCCCTCTGCTGCTGTGCTCAGGGCTCTCCAAATGTCCAGCTGTCCCTCCTGCAGCTCTGTCCCCTCTTCTTGGGCAGACATGGGACTACAGGAAGGGGAAGAGCATCTTTTATTAACTCTTTTAATAAGATGTTCCAGAATGATTATAATAAGTGGGGTTTTTTTTTGTCTTAATTATATTTTTACTATTCTTTTTATTTCCAGAGCCTGAACCAGCTGCTTTGAAGAGATCTTTGGACTGAGGGACTGGGCTGAGGCATTTCTAAGGTAATGTTGACATTATTGTTTTGCTCCCAGTCAAGATTTCCTCTGTTGGTGCTTTTAGCTGTAAACCAGTTATTTTTCACCAATTTTATGTGCCTGATGTTTTAGTCCTGAGTAAGGACTAATCCTATAGTTGCCATTTTCCTTCTCAATCTCAGTTTCCCACCAGTGCTCTCTACAACTTCACTGATTTCAGCTTCAAGCTCAAATCAGAGAAGGGATTCTTGAGAAGGGGGACCTGTTCTAGCTCCCTGCTCTATCTCAGAGTTAACTAAAATTATCATTTTTCAAGAATTTAAACGACAGTATTTTTGCTTTGAAATGCCTGATGAGGAAAAGTGATGCCATGGGGCACCCTCCTTTATGTGACATGGTGCAGGGAAAGAGGTGGGAAATGGCACCTTGTAAGGCTTTGAAGGAATTGTTTTCTGGGGCTGGAGAGCAGGCTCTGCCTTCCTGCTTGTGCTCATCTGCTGCTGCTGAGCAGGGGACACTGTAGGGTCATCACCAAAGGCTTTTGCACTCTGGGGTTGGTGTCCCTTGGGTCCCCTTTGGAAGCTGTATTTGTTGTGCCAAGGGGACTGGTCAGGCAGTGGAGGTGGTAATGGAATTTAGCAGTTGAAGAGACACTGAGAAATCACAGAGCACGTGAAACATAATTAAAGAAATAAACCAGGAGCATCTGCCACCGTCCTCTGTGGACATCCTGCCAGGCAGAGTCACATCTGTGCCACTGGAGGGGCATCAGCCCAGCCCTTGCTCACGAATGCTCCAGTGCTTCTGGTGGGCACGGGCCGAGAGTCATTCCAGGTTCTGCCACAGGATCCCTGCCTAAGGAGGCTCTGCACCACAGACAGCTGGCAAGTGGAACTCAACGCACAGAAACATTGCTAATGGTGCTGCTCATGCTTACAGCCTTCATTACCATATTTTCAGGGGGCATAATAATCATTAATGTGTTTATTGTGCCCTTGTGAGTTGGGGCAGGGACGTTATCCTTTTTCACACACATGGAACTGAAATGTAGGCAGCCCAAGTGCTGAGCTCCAGCTTGTGTGGGAGGGCTGCCATAGACCTGGTCCTGTTTTGTGGCTTTTCCTGCAGGATCCTGACCCGTCTTCTTGGCTTTAGGTCCTTGTTCAAGGTGTTTAAATAGGAGATGTGTTGTTGCTGGGGCTCCTCTGCAGTCAATAAAGGGGGACAGGGATCTCCAAAGTAAAATTCTGACCTCTGGGCATTTTCAGCCTTTCCCAATGGGTTTTGGAGGGAGTCTACAAAACCTGCCTCCTCTCACTGAAGTGCCTGAAGAGAGACTTCTGCATCTCCCTGCTCTGGACACTCACTAAGGACAAGATTTGATTCAAAACCACCACGAAACAGAACATTTCCCTTTTTGCCTCTGCTGAAGAAGCCCATCACAGCTGTAATTAACTTTTGAAGATGCTCCATCCTGCTTACAAAATGTAACTGTGACTTAGATGGACAGGCACCTGACAGTGGGGGCAGAAAGAAGCAATAAAAAGCTGCCTTGATGAGGTGTGAGGTTCAGTGAACAGACGTCCTGCACTAGATTGTGTTGCAATCCAGTCACCCTCTAAATACCTGTGAAGTTCTCATCACTGTGAACAATTGTCCTTTTTGGTGTCAGAGGTGGACAGGCAGGATGACCCAAACCTTCTCTGTGTCCATTTCAGACTTTAGTCTATAAAAGTGTGAGTAAAGGCTTAGTTAGGCGTTTTTAAAGAAATTGGTTTTAAATCAAGTAGGTGAGGAGAAGAATCTCTTTCAGAAATCACCAAGTTTATATTTTGCATATTCCATACTGAGGCCATTTCTTTTCTTGTGACATCGCAAAAAATGAAATTCGTTTTTGACTGGGAGGGGATGATGCTGAAGGTGTTATGAGAATAACATGATTTAGCTTTTGGGAAATATTAAAAGCATGACTACATTGGACCTTTTTATGTTAGACAACAGCAGTTTTTCCATTCCGCACTAAATACTCTTTTCAGATTGCTCATCTTGCATGATATTGCCTATTTCATGCCTCTGACAAAGTGGCTGAAACAAGCTCTTTCCTCAAACTCGTGATATTTGTGGATAAAGGATTATTACCTGTGGTATTTTTTAAGCAATGAATAAATTACAGCGTTGTTTAGGCAGATGCAGACAAGGTGTTGGTTTTCTTGTCTGATGCCACAGTAAAGGTTTGTGTCAGAGTTCAGAGGAGATTTAAGAGCATTGTGCTTGGATCAGCTGGTTTAAGATCTAGAGTGGTCTGGAATATATACTGGAATATTTTCTTATTCTGTTTTTCAGGTAGTATTTTGGCTGTGTGACCTTTTCCACTGTCATTTGGCAATATTTTAAAATTAGTGAGCAAATTTGCTTATTTAGAGAGTACTAAAATTCATTGGTATCTTGCTGATGTGTGCATGTGTATGGGGGCAGTGCCATTCCACACTCCTGGGTTTTGGCAATAATGTACCTGCCTTTCCTGGAGACAGGAGAGCACACCAGGTCCATGGGAACACCTGAGTGCAGAAGGGTGGCTTGGGAATTGTGCTGCTCCTGCAAGTATTGGAGGAAACTGAGTGAGACTTCACTCTTGGGTTTGGTGGCTGGTTCTTTGTTTCTGTTTGACACAATAGGAATGGCAAAATGAGAGAGAAAAAAATAAGGTTGATTGCTCTTCAGAGAAGACCTTAGACAACAGAATCTCTCCACTCCAGTGACTCTGGTACATGTCTGACTTGATTATACCTGTTCTGTTGAAATATGAGGCAGCTGGACAATATCTTGACTGAAATACATTGGAAGAATATGAAAATGTGATTTTCATGGCTTTTGTGAAAATCAGAATCTCTATTCCCTTTATCTATATCTACAGTTGTTGATTCTTGTGACTGTGATGCTTGTGAACTGTGATTATCTCTAAAAATGATTCTCCCTGAGGTGTGGGGACTGTGCCTTTCCCTAATGGATGAGCAGAGCGGTCAGCTCCTCCCAGACTTGAAGCAGATCAAGGTTAGGACTTTTAACTTTTGTTTTGTTTGGTGGTTATTTTCCTGTGACTGTCAGTTCAGTTTCATTTCCCAAAATAAAATTCCAGGGGAATGCTGTAGCCTCCTCTGGAGGCATTCAGCTGCTCCATTCCTGAGTGCACCTCACAGCCAGCCCAGCTTTCTGAGGATGTGAGATTCAGCTCGTGCTCTGTTCCTCTTCTCCCTGCAGTGACTCTGGCATTTCTAAACCTGTTTGCAGAGGAGAGCAACGTCTCAAAGTCATTATGTTTTATGAGTTGCATAACTACCGGTGTCTGGATATGGGATGGGGGTACCTCAGTGAGGAAAAGATGGACAGGGCTCATCTGGTGCCATTTCTCTCAGCTGGCAGCAGCAGTGGGACAGACCACAGCATTCACTGCTCTCCTTTGCACGATGAGGGGCATGAGGTAGTGTGGCAGAACAAAAAGTGATCATGGCAAACCAAGTTTCAGTAGTTCTCTTGCTTTGTGCAACAGATCATTGTGTCTTTTTATGGTAATTCAAATGGAAAAAGTGGCTTAGATGGAAAAAAAAAATCTCTACTTAATGTTTCTCTTGACACTTCCAGCAAATGGGAACATAAAATGATTGTGTTTCTTGAAAACATTTTGGTTAAATTTAACTTTGTTTTTTGCTT